>OX246742.1:34578963-35137963 GCA_945910005.1 Isoperla grammatica
GGGGGGCTTAATTCAATGAGTCTGCTCACCCATGTAGTTTTTTGCTCTATCTAAGGGTCTTTGATAGTTACGTCAAATACCGTAGCAGTAATAGCGAAGCTATTACTATTAAGGTATTTGGTTACGTTAAGGTGCATTTTTCACTGTTGTGCAATGTTGTCATTGACGATCTAGAACCTATAGGGCCGTGATTAGCTCTATCTAAGGGTCCTATAAATACGGTAGTCTCATGCCGGTCTGAGGTCCTTACATCTACCAAATACCGTATTTGCATCTACTGCCTCTTTCATGCACTCTCTTTCAACTAAAATCGACGGATTCCTGGCGTTGTTTCACACATTCGTAAAGGCAGTCTTTCGCGCTTAGTGGAGCTCGCAAACCTCAATACTCACGCCTGCTGTTTTTGAAATGCACAGGTATACAATATACGGTGGTATTATCACTAATGGACCTTTTCAAGTAGAGGGTAGGAAGAGAAGTAGAAAATTATGTTGTTACTATTGGTGCATTTTTGACTGACGGTAGCACATATTTGACTGACGGTAGCACATATTTGACTGACGGTAGTACATCTTTGACTGACGGTAGCACATCTTTGACTGACGGTAGTACATCTTTGACTGACGGTAGTAAATCTTTGGCTGACGGTAGTAAACCTTTAACTGATGGTAGTAAATCTTTGACTGACGGTAGTACATCTTTGACTGACGGTGACGGTAGTACATCTTTGGGAATGTATGTTGACATTTTAGCTATCAATAGAAGAAGAATATGTTTAAGGGGAAATATGAGAGTTGGAACACTATATCCCCGATAAAGTTTATGAAAACGATTATTGTATGCCATTCTAAATGATTAAAAGAGTAATCCAGACAAAAGAGTTTATTTATGTTGGTTTCAACTAATACTAGCAAACCAAAGTTAAAGAACAGTTAAATTTGCATCAAACACCAGCTGAAACATAGTACACCAATGAACTACCCATCTCATATCATTGTGGCCTCCAGTATGGCCGCAATGCGCAGTCGAGGAACCCTTTCATACACATGAACATTTTACACGCGTGAAAACAACAACGAATGAATTAATCCAGCTTTCCATCGGATTGTGTTTCAGAAAGTCGTGGCATCATTCTCCGGTCGCAGTCATCAGTTAGTGCGGTGCAAGGAGGGCAACCGAGACGATGATCCATCCATGCGCAGGCCAGTGTTTGTGACACATATTGACTCACACATGTAATCACTTCATACTTTGTGCTCGTTTTTTTTTAATATCTGTAATATTGTGTTTTGAAATACTTTATCAAAATCTCGGGATAGAAAATTTGAAAAACTGTCCTTTGTATGATTCTCAACACTGAACACAACAATTTAAGTTTAATATTCAAATGATTTATCAAGGATAAGATTCATTGATGAATACAAGATCATCATCTATAGCAAATGTTACGATTGATAGTGCAGTGACATCACATGCAGACAAACAAATCTGTTGCTAGACAACTCCACTGTTGTATCCTTCTTTGATTGGTGAACATTCAATTTGTTTGTCTGCAAAAACACGACCACATGGCTATTTTTAGAACCGTAATCAACGCTATTAACCTTGATGTTACATTTTTAATGGGGCTTTGCACGCAAAGCTTGACGTAGAATGCGCCACCACCGTCCAAGCCCAAATCCATGGCCTGCTGGATGGGTAAATCAGCGCGGACAAGGCCTACTTGACCCATCCAGCAGGCTGTGATGGCAACATTTTGCCAAAGACATTGGAATAGAAGTAGCGCCACCATGGTTCGAGCTCAAGTCCAGAGCCTCCTGGATGGGTAAATCAGCCCTTTTTTCATGGCTAAGTTATGCGAAGATCAAGTAGACCTTGTCTGAGGGCTGGCACTACGCTGGCGCTGCGAGTGGGAGAATGTGGCAGTGCAAAGCCCCATTGTTGTGGTTATTGTTGTACATGAAGATTTAGAGAACGCGATGAGTATCATGAAAAGGATCTTAGCTCTAGTTTTTGAAATGATCTACTTCTAGTCTACGCTCCTTGCAGTTTGCAGGTTACTTCTACCAGTTCAATTAATTTATTTCATTGTTGTCCTGCTGTCTTGCAAGAAGCCTATTGGAAAGTAAAAACAAAAATATGCCTACAATTATTATTTCAACCCATCACGAATTGAACAAAAACTTTCCCACTCAAAACGTCAAACGTCTGCCACTCAAAACGTCAAACTTGAGTTATATCTTGTCGATCTTCACGTGAGCTCTATTACGAGCGTAGCGATACACTACGCGCGTACATATTACGCCTATAATTAGTAATTACACTTGGCTCATTATAGTGGCATTGACAATGACCTAGAAACCCACCCACCCGCTCAGCTGTTAATAATATCACATTAGGTTTCATCAACAATTAATATTTAACGCATAGTGCGTTGTTCGAAGAGTACTTTCATATCTTTAATGCAATTTGAGTAAGTAATTGGTACATCGTACCTCTACAGGGTGTTCACCAACATATTCTACTTTGGTATGGTATAGCCTTACGGCAAAACCCGCACACAAATTTCATTTTTAAAATTTTATCTCAAGAATGTTACTCGAAATCGAAAATCTGAGTGAACAACGGACTGTGGTTTGTAAGCCCTACAGACTGAATGATAAATATTTCAAATATTAAAATCGGAAGGGAAGTAATTTGATTATTAAATCCATAATTAGTCATTAACATTCAATAAAAATTATACAGCGTTGATGCTAGATTTAGCATTCAGTATGTATAGTAGGGTGGAGTGAAAATATGAAGTTTACATAAATGAGATGGCATACCTGGGAAAAGTTGACGGGGGTCTTCATAAAGATACGTGCAAAATATTTTTTGTCTGACTTTATGTTTTGAGGTGCCCCCACAATTTCCAAATTTGGAATTTAAAAAAAATAAAAAAATATTTTTTTTTTAATTTTTCGGGATTCAGTTGGCCAAGAGTGTTTAAATGTTCCCTACATTGAAGGGAAAAAAAATAAATCTGTACCTCTGATGGACAAATTGCTGTTTATATCGCCGAACTAACGACTCCCCTTCTTCTCTTTTTATGCACAATTTGCCGATTTAAACACATATCATTCACTTAGTTATATGACATGTAGTATTTATACTTTTGGCGTGTAACATGCGATTCAGGACCAACCAAAAACTTTTAATAAAGCACTTAGTATTTAGACAGATAGATTAATGTATTTATTTTTAGGCTGATTAAGGCCATTTGCTTAACTATTACTATTTAATATTACAGTAGTTTTTAGTATTACAGTGATAATTTAGTGGATCTTTTTTCGTAATAAGCTGTTGGCTGCGAGTGCACTGTTGTCAAAACTCCATGGGACTATGAAGAGTGAGGGGGGAGGGCTTATTCACCGTTTGGAAGAAGAATGAAATAAACCATTGCAATGGTTCATCTTTCAGCTCCATGCGAATCAACTCCTCTTACGACATATATTTTAGCTGCTGCATTTGTATGTCCAGACTTGAGGCTCCGGCTGACACTCGGTAGCATCAGGAAACAATTACAATGCTGCGAAAAGTACCCCATTGTGGACTTCGACATGATTCCTACCCTACTGCAATGCTTGCATGAACAGATGACAAGCGGCTGTAAGTGCATTGTAATTGAGATTTTGTGTCCTCCATTCAATATATCTTTTCTCATTATATGTCATAGTTTTTAGTTTATTGCAATTACATTAGTTCAACTGCCTATATATATATATATATATTCATTTTTTGTTATGTTAGATATTAACAACATATGTAGTAGTTAACATGTATATTTAGTCCTAAGCGTAATAATATTTTTTGTTTGTTTTAATTTAATCTAATCTTAGAGCAGAAATGCTGAACTATTGTACTCAAATTAATTAACATAGTAAATAAGGTAGGTTGTAAAAAGCGTAAGCTTAAACCTCAAAAATAAAGATCATACATCATACATTATGTACAATATCACAGCTATTGCAAACTGGTAGAATATCTCATTCAAGATGCGTCACTTCTGCCAACAGAATTTTACGTTTCTACATTGTAACGGAAACGCCAGTCCCCAAGTGAAATCTCAACACTCTTGCAAATTTTGTAGTGATGGACTGATAAGGTTTGAAACAAGACTAGTGTTTCGTGCACGGAAGATCACAGCATCTATGCTAACAATCAAACTAAGTCGATATCTTAATGATGATTCATAGAAAGTAATTGACACTAGGAATGGATGTTCTGGGCGTACTGAAAATATTCCGCTTTGTATGCTAGCTGACACTAGAAATATGATTAGCCTATCGCCGCATTCTGAATTTAAGGACCGATCCGAAAATTGCAGGAATACGTTAAATCGTCAGTCCTGGAAGCATTCAATTTGGAAGCTTCAAACTAAACTGAAATGATAAGGTGACAAAGCGTCGAAGTCATTGAGCCTCCGTCCTGTCATAAAAATGCAGCTGTTCATGATTTAAATGCTACAGTCGAGAGTGGGTTCGAAAGAGATGATGATACAAAACAATTCCACTCGTGTACCATACCACACACGAGCAGTGAACGATGTATTAAAAATAGTAACGGAGTTGTCCAGAAACTGTCTGCGGACATGAAGCAAGACATTGTTTCATTAGATTAGAGGAAGGCTTTTGTCTCGCAAGAATCTGCCTTAATTCGAAACAAATCGAGATTATTAGATTTAGAGTGTAGCTTTTCTGTTTAATTTTTTATTTCATTTTGCCCTACTCCTAATTTCTCACATTTGGCATTTTATTACACACTTTTATCACTCGTAAATAAGAAATATTTATATACCTGATCATTAATTGTTTTAGGGACACGAGTCAAAAACATGAATAATGGCCCATGGTTGCAAAAAACTTCATGATATGTGCAAAACTACAAATGACTGTTTTCATATATTTTAAGCAAATTTTGTAAACTTTGGGGCACCTTGAAACTCTACTTTACGGCAACCATAATTTATATACTTGAAATTATGGTTAAAGAACACAATTTTACTACTATTCCAACTTAATTTTCCCAAAAATAAATTTAAAAAAAAATATTGAAAATATCTAAAAATTTCAAAATTTGAGAAAACTTGACGCCTCGGGGGCACCTCAAAACTAAAATCTAAAAAATCCATATTTTGCACAGTACCTAGTCAAGTACCAAGGCAGCTTTTGGCAACTATGCCATTTCGAAAATCACGATTTGGGTTTTCCCTGTATGAGTTCACTCCACCCTAATGTATAGGGCTTTCCAAATCACAGTACGCTGCGGACTCAATTTTCGATTTCGAGGTGCATTCTTGAGCTATGGTCGGTGGGTGTGGCGGCGGGACTGTGGCCGGTATCGAACCGGTGGCCACCTGAATTAGTCTCGCGTCTTACCGCTGAGCCACCTATATCGGTTAGAAACGACCATTCTCTAGCAACAAAAATCTACCGATATACAAATTATTGAAATCAATTGCGAAAAATTGGCAGTGTGTTATAGTCGGGGGGGGGGGGGGGCATGAGAAGCATGTGCTATTGCAATCAGGGCATGCCTGCCTACGCCACTGTAACTTTGTAAGGATGCATCTACCACATCCATATAAGGCTTGGCACAAGGCAGCTATTACTGTGCAGCTATCTTGTAACAATTTCACCGAAATAGATAAGTAGGAATATGTTTTCACGAAATATAATGTTATCTTGTGTGGTAAGCGTGTAGCATCCTGTACTCAGCACTTCCGTGATAAAAAGTAGGAAAAGCTCAACCAATGATAAGTAGAATCGTTTGTCAGTCTGTTCTTGCTCCACAGCCTGCTGGACAAGCCTATCCAGCATAGCAGGCGGTGCAACTGGTCTCTCCTACAGCCTTCGCGATTTTACGTGCAGTTCCATATTTTACGTCCCATCTTCCTCCCGTTCCCCTATCCTCACCGCCCTCCTGTTTGTCCCTTTCCTCCAAACACCCCTCTATTTCATCTTCATATTTCACCCACTCATCGTCTCGATTAGCCAAGTTGCAAAAATATGAGACGTTAAGCCCAAATAGCAAACAAAACTAGAGGTGTTGGAAAATAGTTATATTTTCTTCCAAAGTTTAAAATATCGATGATATTTCGACGATGGTGTTTTTTCTTTGCTGTAAGTTTTACCTGCTGCCACCAGTAAAGCAATAATGCAACGAAAAATAATGTTTTCGTTTTTTAACACCACATGGATAAGACCACAACCTCCTTATCTGCGCCATTGGTGATTTAAACCAAGGAAACAACAGCCACAGATAACAAATTCTAGCTAGCTAAACTACTATAGCTAAACTGCTACTCATACTAGTTTCTTTTCTTTCTTTGCTACAGAATGTGTGGCCAATAGGCTTCTTGCAAGTCTGCTCGACAACAATGAAACAAATTAATTGAACTGATGGACAAGTCACAGGTTATGTAACTCGAAATAACCAAAAATATACTGAAAAACATTTTCTCCTTTGGCAAATGAGTCGCTTCCTCCCTCTCATCGGCTCAACTTGCAGTCGTTGATTCTTTAGTGTGCTAAATCCAATTTCCATATATATGGTAACCCTAAATACAAGGAATCATTTCCCCCAACAATGGACTGCCTTGTGAGTCACGACACCCTACAAGTGTGTAGATGTATATAAGGTATATGCTCTGGCAGTAACATTGCCTCACACGGGCACTTTCCTTCACTCAGAGTCACAGAGAAGACTGTATTTGGCGAGACGTTGGTGAAAAGTTGTGTTGTATGTACATTCTCCGGATACGGTGTGTATAAGTAGAGTGCGGAGAGTCAGGGGTGCACAAATTTCCCTTCGGACTGTTCGCAATTTGACTGCACGATCAGTGTGCATGTTAAACATTCACTTCATTTCTGTTTCAAAAGAAACTCTTACGACGAAGAGAGTTAAGTTACCTACAGTGGAGTTCCGCGGGAGTTTACACCAACCTTTAAGGTAGTTTTCTTGGTACACCCCTAGAGCAAAGTTCAGTCGACCAATTATCTCCATTTAAACTCGGGCAAAGGACGAGGAATTCACATGACTGAATACACTCATCACATTCTTCAAGGCAATGAGGTCCGATCGTTCTACGAAAACAAGAGATCTTGGGGTAGCTTATCATTCAACGTATCTATGGGTGTCCAAAACGGGAGGAAAATGGTGTGGCCATGGTGTAAACTCCCGCGGAACTCTACTGTAGATGATGTCGATCTTCTTGTGGACACCCCTGTTCACAGCCTCGCGTGCATTATAACTATGTTTGGTCCTACTGACCCACATTTAGGTCGCAGTGTGAGAGATGATGACCATATTAGGCAGTCAGTTAGTTATAGCCGTGCGGCAGTAGGATCGCTCCCCTCCCAAACTTGCGGGTATATCACCTCGTAATAGCGCCGCTTTCATGCACGCTGTTTCAACGAACTCTGAGAGGTTGCTCAGTGTTGGCACATGTGGATCTAATTCGCGAGGTCGCCTATAAATAAAAAATAAATAAATAAATTCACATTTAGAGTCTACCCACTCAGTAATTAAACTGATTTGCAGTGGGGGACTTTAATTTAAAGTGACTAAACCATCCCTGTATGCTTCGAACACCATCGACGAGTGAGCGATAACCAATCAAAGATCGATATTTCAAATACGAAACATATGAATCAGTTATTGTAATTCGATACGCGCTGCACCGGTAATCCTGACTGAAGGTTTTACTCAGTCACAAGGCGAATGCCTTGGACTATCCTTCCCAATTATTTCAAATAAATACCGTAATAGCTAGTTAGTCACCTGAAGAGAGACATGAAATTGTTCCTGGTCAGATTTCCTACTAAAAATTATTAATTATTATTATTTCAACGAAATTTACACTTTCCTGGCGTTCTTTTACTCACACGTAAATGAGACTTGATCTTAGTAGAGTGCACCAAGCATCATTAGTTACCCCCGCTGTGCTTGGGGTTTTGTGGTATCCAATACGTGGTCGTGATATCACTAATGTACCGGTTTCAAGTAGATGGTAGAAACTATAGTAGTCGAAAATTAAATCCCCTTTCATACACACTGTTGCAACGAATATCAACAGATTTTTGGCGTTTTTTCACACATTCGTAAAGGAAGTCTTGCGCTTAGTAGAGTGTACAAGCCTTATTGGCCACGCCTGCGGTGTTTGGGGTTTTCGGATACACATAACATACACCGAAGTACGGTGTAGACTAGGTAATACGTCCTTGCCATCTATCACAGAGTGTACTTAAGTCACAGAATAACAATTTATTCAGTGCGAGAGTTTATTTGTTTTTGAGTTCTTGTCCGTTAAAACCTAAGACAAACGCTTCTACAGAGTTTCAGATACACCCTCCCGCAATGGTGATGGATTCATGGAATGAATGAATGGAATGGATTCATTACCCAGTAATTCGTGGACATTGATTTTAATTTCTGAAGAAGAGTGCAAAAACTGTTTAAATTTGGTCATTATGATTGCAAAACATTTCTTTTTCAGTTTACTTGTACATTATTATCATTGGAATAATGATTTTTAGATAGCGGTGATGATCTTACGTTAATCAGTATGAGATGTATTATAATTAACGAAAGTTAGAGTGTGTAACTAGACTAGGCCAGGCCATTGTGTTGCCGGGGAAGAATACATACACGTTAATAATTAATAAACACAAATTGTTTAATAGCTACAATTAATATCAAGTTCAAGACTAATTAAGAAGACAGCTTTTTAAATCCATCGTTTATTAGTTTTATTCAAGTGCGACTCGGTATGTGAATATCTGCCAAGTGATGCGTATGTGTACGTCTTTGTTAATTACAACAACTAACCGTTGTTTACGCTTCACTTAGAGATTTCACTCGAGTGTTTCAAGGTCAGTGATCAGACGTTTTGACTTCTCTAGTAGTCCCCACCCCTCTTAAATTATGTTCGTACATATATACTTAGGGTCAAATGCATAGTCGTTCCAAAATGTGCTCCTCAACTCAGCATTTCCTCAGACTCGCCCAACCACCAATCACAGAGCAGTCCACGTGGCAATGCTGCTCTGTGATTGGTGGTTGAGCGAGTCTGAGGAAAGGCTGAATTGAGGAGCACGTGAGGAACCGCATGCATTTAACCCTTAAACTTTTTTAAATATGTCTTTTAGCGACTATGTAATTATGATTAAATAAAAAAAATGTTATGATATTAGGACACCAAAAAACTCGTCTGCAAGTATGGGAGGTCTTGAAGTTGGCGAGTAATGTAATGGGTGTGATTGAACTACCCACATACTGGAGTTAAAGTACATTTATAGGACTCTAATTGCAATGATTAGTCTCGTTCCGTGGGAAACCTACTATTATAGTATTATTGGGTAGCCCACGTATAGTTCTTAGCACAGAGCCTTCTAAAGAGAGGTGTGCAGATAACACACCGCCCTCTTATGTTTGGCCTGCAAGAATTAATTGTCGATCAGTTGTTATGTTTTTTTACTGACTGACTGACTGACTGACTGACTGACTGACTGACTGACTGACTAAAAATTGAAATTTTATAGTGTGAAAACCAAAGATTTATAGTATATAATCCTTCACTTCCTAACAAACGTATAGTCTGTTCTTTCAGTTTACAAAAACATTTAAATTAAAAACTGAGAATGGTATGCTATACACACGATTTATCTGAAATCGAATATTTTCGATCTTATATTCCCGACTGGCATAAAAATTGCAAAACTACATTATTCCTATGGGGAGACCCGCTGATTGGAACTTAGATTAAAAAAAATCTGCAATAATTTTCGACTTTGCACGACACAATTTAATAATCCTATGCCAAAAACTGAAGCTGAGTAGCGATTCATTGATTTATCGTTGGTTTTAAGCACGGAATGTAGCCTACTCCTGGATAATGTTTCGCTAAAGGTTCGATCCACTAACCATATTAATAAAATTAATAATTCACACAATTAAAACCGATGACTATAGAGATTAGTTCGGCGAGATAAAGAATGTAGTATGTAGTGCAGCTTTCTTTCCTTCACGGTACTCGTCTCATGATTACGCAGAACAAAGCGGCTTCCAATAATAAGAACGTAATCGGAACAGACATACAAGATCCAATCAAGTCAACGGCTCATCTGACAGAAGTTGACTCGCTTTCGCCGCCAGATCGCAGCACATAGTTATACAACTGGTCTTACGACTTGGACCACTCTTTTATATTTGGCATAAAATAATTACACATAATTTTTTTAGCAAAATCAGCCCCCCCCCCCCCCCCCCCCTCCTTCCTTTCAAGCCACAAAATTCAAAATCGCCCGATCCCTCACAGAAAAAGAAAAGTAATGGAAAGCACGAAATGGAGCAATATTTGAAAAACCAATATAATATCTAATCTTCTGAAAGTTACTTTATTCGCGTTTAAACCCAAAGTGGCTGAACTCTGGCGGACAAATCGCGAACCAGTACAGCCGGGATAGGTTACGGAATGATGGCCGGTATTCGCTGTGTGTTATACAGATAGACGGCGATAGATAGTATGAGTGTACTACATGATCAAGATTATTGTGGGGCAGTAAACATGTTAAAATGGACATTCAATACCTTGTTGATCTATGCCACAATGTAGCAACCGGCGAGCGAAACAAATATTCTCTCAATACGAAGTGTTTTAAAATCCGAATGAGTTTGGCGCTTACGCAGTTGCGTAGGAGTCAACATGCATCCTGGTATGGTATTCAGTCTGAAAAAATATACATTTTTTTCTATTTTGTGCCGTTAAATAAATAAGTTTGTAAAATATATTTCGTTTCGTAGATGCTGTGTAAAAAAAAAGCAATAGGTAGTCATAACATAAATTGACATTTAGGCCTACCCACATATTGGAGGGGATTTTTTTAAATTTCTAAATTTCATAAAAAAATACTAAATATGCGTGCGGTAGATTATGTGTACTTGATGGTTCAAAAGAATTGTGACAATGTATTTGTTGGGGGGTGATGATACAAAATACTGAAATTCAGCATTATACAGTAAAATTAACCTCAAGTGTAGATTGCGTGCGTGTGGGATGTGGGTGTAAGGGGGTGGGAGACATAAAACACCTCAACTACCATTACCAATAATCATAACAGGCTATACTGGCACAAAATGATCAACTTAAAACCTATTTTTAGAATCCAACATTTAGCATGCCTACGCGATTCAGCTGCGTTGCAATTACCTTTTGCTTTAGCAAGTATAGGCCTATGTCGTAGAGAACACTCATTTCTGGTTTTGGGGGATTGGGAGGATCTGGGGGGGGGGGGGGGGCGTGGGAGTTCGGTGGGCGTTTAGGTAGAAAAGAGAAGGCCGGGATGAATAAAAAGAAATTTGAAGAAGGGATAAAAGAGGAATTGTGATCCGAAATATGAACGGGAGCCCTCTTTGCCTTACTTACATATAGAAAATAGTCATGTTTACACCTCCTCGAACCTGCTTTATATGAGCAAGTAGCGATAACTTTGTTGTTCTCATCTGTGCAGTTAATATTCACGTTTATCAGATGTGGTTTTTGCATGTAATTATAATGTCTGAAGGGATGCTTGCCTACATAGTACCCATTTACGTAATATCATTCCTGTAAAATTAAACGATAACCGTTTAAAATCCTATTTGCTTCGACAAATTAATGATCGCTGTATGTGCCCAACAAACGCGATAATGTGATAAATGTGTATCACAGACACCATCACCCTGTCACTCACTAACCTACTGCCAGAAACATATGGAACACAGGTAGCCGTGCGTTGTTTATCCCGGCTCGGACGGCCATGATGGTCGCGACGGTGGCGCGCCTACATCTCGATTTAAAGGCGAATAGAGATGTTTGTAGATCATTTACTATAAAACCAAATATGAAGTGGAAGGGTGTACCCATGTGCGTCATATTTTATGGACAGAACAAATAAAACAATAAAATATGCAATATTGTCCTCCTTTGTAAATTATTTTTATCGAAAAAAAGATGAAAGGAAAAAATGTGTAAATTTGTAATTAACAAAACACTAATTAAAAAAAAATGTGGAAAATTGTTCTGAATTACTCCAGAGTACACGCACACGCACACGCACACGCACACGCACACGCACACGCACACGCACACGCACACGCACACGCACACGCACACGCACACGCACACGCACACGCACACGCACACGCACACGCACACACGCACGTCGCACGTTGGCAATGATATCCTTGTGTTACAGAGGAGGACAATACCCCTTTCCTAACTAGACACGCTTAGTTCACTGCAGATGGTGTAACTAAAGCCGACAATATGCATGGTATATTGCCTTATATGGTAGTGAACAACATGAAATTGCGTTATTAACAATGCTTGTTAAAATAAAAATTAACATTACAATCTTATTTGTGTTTTCCTGTTTTAAAAACGAATGACTTGAGTACCTATGAAACTCACTCATCTAGTCTTGAGGTATATTTCGTCAAGGTTTCGTGTTACGTACACACGGCCAGGACGAAGCCGGGGTTATGACGTAAGCACAAGTCTGATATTGTATAGGAGACAATAATTCTTACAGATCTCTTCGTGACATATTTAGAGGGGGGTCTTTTCTGATGGTCTGATAACAAAACGACATCGTGATCAAATAAAACCCACGGGTATGTTGAATGTAAACGCACACGCATGTGTTACTATGAATTATGAGGTGTATTCGCGTTTATATGGATGATATCAAAAACTGATTTTTGGGTCCCATCCCCATAGTGACCGGCGTCCGCAAAGAAATACGGCTCTCGTGAATATTTTGTTGTCATTTCTTTTTTTCATCTCGTAATAATTTATGGCTATCATCATCTTTCCTCCTCCAATTTTCACATTCTTTACCTGTCCTCTTTGCAACCCGAACGCCCTCAGCCCCCCAATTTCCCTTTATAACGATCCCGGCAATGTGTCTCGAATCTGATTCGGAGGACGATATATGACCTAGTTTAAAAAACATTGTCTCCACATTTTGAGACATCGAGTTTAAAATCAGCAATTGTGCAAAAGAGAAAGGTACAGTTTTTAAATACCGTAAAGTGGAAATGGCAAGGGTGTTAAATTTATGTATAACATATATAGCTACCTGTATAAGTCAAACCTGTATAGAAGTCAAAATAATTATTATTACCCATAAACCGTAGGATGTTACCTACAAACAGATGGTTTACGTATCATAAGAAGGCTAATCGAGACGACTACATCAAGACAAAAGACATCCATGCGTCAGCCTAGCCCTAGAGTCGAACTCTTGGAACATCGAGACCTCGGGTTAGTCTACTCTAGCTAGACATGTGTCGTGCATGGTGACGGTCGTGTGCGTCATCACTCATGAGTGACGTCATTATGTGACGTAACAGCTCGCACGTAATAGGTGACTGTTCCGTGTATATTTTGTTGATTGGTTCTAGACATGCGTGGTAACAGGAACGAGGTCCTATACTGGCTACGCCGTAAGAAGCAAGGTGTCACCTTAAATACTGAGAAGAGACGGTCGCTCCACACGGTCTATTTCAACGGTATTCAACTCGAGATTGCCCGATAGCTGCATTGTTATTGTCCACTGCATTAATTGACTGCACCAACCGTGAATGGAATGCAACCCCACCATCGCCCTGATTCTAAATGGGTGACGATACATTTATCACCGGTTTCAGTCGTTAAAAGAAGGCGATGAGCCAATCACCGCCTTGCATTCGTCTTCAATCACGACCAAAACCGCTGATAAACTTATCGTCGCTCATACAGAATCGCCCTGCATGTCTGACAACATGCGGGCGATATTATCACTACAATACCTGAGGCAAGAGAACGGGATTCAACTAAAAGACTTTTAGACTTAGGTTGGTAGTTGTCACATGCGTCACTTCACTATTACATAATCCGTGACGACAATACCTTGCAAGTTAATTTGACGGGACTATACTAGTGTAAATTTAATGTGTCGTGATTGATGAATTATGACGTAAGGGATGGGAACCCTGACACCGGCACATAGCCCACTCCTGTTGAAACGTACCAAAGGGATCCGAAAGGACGGGATGGTGTAGCTTTGATCAGCCGTACAGGTTCCTCCACTAACCTGGACTGCCGAGTAGTTGACGAGAAGAACGAAGCTTTTATACAAGATTCAAACCCTGCAATCTGCTGTAACCTACACCAAAGGTAACTAAAGTGTTTCGGAGGAGAGCGGTCACTCACTATCCACTTGACCTAGCCCGATGTTGCTTACTTTGGCGTTTCCGTGCACTGACCATACTGAATAAAGTAATAAATGAAATGAAATGTGTATTTATTGTGGAAGCATGCACTGGCTATTAAAATAACTATACATTAGTGGGCGACATTGTTACATGTTATTCAGCCCGAAGCTCAAATGTTCTTTATCAACATAAACAAATTAACAAACAACCACCACTTGTTGTCATTCATTCGCAAGTGTTGTGTTTGTGTCGTGTTGTATAAATAAAACATTGAAAACAGTTATGACAACAATAAGGCAATGTTCTTGCATTCAGATCACCGTCGGATATCCGGTATTCCGCAACTAACGCAGTATGCACACTTCCGTTGAATTGCTCGATCGGTGTTATCTACATCTGTCATAACGTCTTTAGAGATTGTGTAAATTTAGTGTTTTGCACAATAAGTCCCCTTTGTACCCCTTTTAGGGTAGGGATGAAGAGGAGGAATGGGTTGTCTTGACACAATTTCAATAATCTCCTGCAATGATCTGTCTCATTGACGGTGTTTAGAGGTATGTATATAAATAATAATAACATTATGTATTTATTTATTTATTTGTCTATCCTATTCAGTTATAAAAACTGATTTACACATTTTCCCATACATTGTTATCCAAATGCAACACATATTGATCATTGAAAGTGCTGCAAAGTGTTAAATACATGGTGATATAGATTGCAATTTTAACTACAGATGCACATAGATTCTGAAAAGTCTAATTTTAAGCTACTTCAACGAATGATGATGAAAAACGTACATTCTAAGATTGTTTTCGTTCCAAAGTTTACACGTTTGTTTCGAAATGACTAAAATCCAATGTTTAAGTAACTGTGTGGTCAGTGTTTCCAGAATAGGAGGTTGGAACGTGACTAAAGCTGACTCAGACATTGTATGCGTAATCTTGTTTACCTTTCACAGGTTTTCACACACGCTCTTAGAACAACCCGTTCGATAGTTCAGATGGCTTATCTCACCTGTTCACCGCTTAGTGGAATCCCTGGACCCCTATTCTGTAACTTTTTTTCGTAGGTCCTGATATGGTTTCTGCCTGAATTTGACGTTGATCGGATAATTTCGATTTTTTAAACTTTTTTGGTGCCCATTTCCGCCTGAATCCATTTTAGGGTGGCCACCAGCTTTTATCATCGACAGTTGGGAAGGAAGTAATTTTACAGGACTCGCCATTTATAATAATAATAATAATAATAAATGGTCTTTATTAGGCGAAGTTAAGCTAAAAGCTTCTTTACAACTTAACCATACACTACATTTACAATGAGTACAGACAAATATTTATGCACAACTTAACCATACACTACATTTACAATGAGTACAGACAATATTTATGCACAACTTAAACACTACATTTATAATGAGTACAGTTACAATATTTATGCACAATATGTAGTACAACACGTACAGTTATGAATTAGAAATAAACACCTTTAAGCTGAAATTAAGAATAGATAAAAATAAATATAAGTAAAAATAATTTAGAATAACTAGGCCTTAAATTAGAAGAACTTTAACAAGTCAAACAATGTATTTACTTTCTACTGTGGCTGTGAGGACAGTAAGAACCTTTTTATTTTAAATTTGAATACATTTTTTGGTTCTGTAATTATTAAAACCTCCAGTCAGGATTGCCGAAGTCCGCAAGTGTTTTAAAAAAGAATCGACGAAAAAATGTAAACACGATGACGTATTTACCATCGCAGGAGGAAACGCCACAGACAGGCAAAATGACTGGGGGGTATTCTGGCTAGAGACCGTCACGTCATCCTCGTTGCGTGTGCGTGTGAGGGGGGCGGGGGAGGGGGATGACGCATGACTCTTGTCTGTCTGTCCCACGAATCAGTGACACACGATGGAAAATCCTTTCGATCAAACGTCTAGTTCGCTTTCTCCGAACTCGATCGTTTTCTCCTCGAATTCGGAAGGTGATGTAATAGATTCGGTACTTCAGTTACTTAGATCTTGTTGTAAAGGCGGTTCCATGCAAACATTTGAGACGAACAAGGTTTAATAAAACACGTATAGTTTCATTTCATTTCATTTTTATTAGCATCTTTAACAATCTATCAATACATTACAGAATTTAGAATATTCGATATGTCATTAAATAAAATTAAAACTATTACATTATTAACATTATCTTATTACAATCACAGATCAGAGATCATGTAGTCTTAGACATTCCATTAAAAATGAGATTCCATTAAAAGTAAAACAACAACAGCAACAGTCGCGTCCACACCAATGTTTTAGTTTTAGACTTGGTGTTGTTCTCTGTTTCTGTTTTGAAGTTGGACATTCCATTAAAAATGAAATTCCATTAAAAGTAAAACAACAACAGCAACAGTCGCGTCCACACCAATGTTTTAGTTTTAGACTTGGTGTTGTTCTCTGTTTCTGTTTTGAAGTTGGACAACTTTCAACTTTAACAATCACGAAAAATCACGAAAATCTAAAGTCAGCATACTTATAAAAATGTGTAGGAAATAGAAATTGTTGTACACAAGGCTACCTAGCCGGATTATAAGTAATTATGGATAAAACTGATTTCTATAAGTTGTAGTGTATCATGAATCACAATGATGTTTTAACTGAGGATAAAACTCTACGAAAATGCTTCACTTTACTATTACATCTTGATCAAAACGACGTTATGTTATGTCTGATTTTTGTGTGGGCCGTCTTTAGATACGCCTCCACCCCTAGTACAGAAATCTAGCAATCTTCATCGTTTGTGCACAAACAGTGGGACTGTGGGACTGCAATTGAATAAAATTCCGAAGGCTAAATCTACATTAATCCCTCGCCCACCCCCTCACTTAACTGAATTCACGTTTGCTTTATGTATATTATTTGTGCACGCATGCATTCCTTAGTGCTCAAGCGGTTTGGCTGTAATAAAATAAAATTGTGTAGCTTATTTTTATACAACTGTTGGAGTACGTCCTTTAAAAAAAACACCAAAATAAAATAATCATACAACTGTATCGTTTGTCGCCCTCGTGAATAAACAAGTAGAAGGGAATAAAAGAACATAATACTGCGTACATTGGAGGGCGTTACAGTGGGGGGTTGTTTCAGTGTCGTGTTGCTAGCTTGTGCAAGGTAGGGTTCGAACTCGTGTCCTGAGGTCAACAACCTAACCTGTTGGACGAGCTACTTTGTCCGCATCGGCATACGGTACCTCCACCGGGCGTGTTTTGAACTTTTATAGGGCTTATTCACAAACAAAATAATTATTGTTTCCATTACACACCCCTGTGATTTCAATCTGTACTTCACATTTACAGTTATTTTTATATTTTTTCTTTTATCGCTTTCTACGCCTCATTTGGAAGTAAAGCCACGATTTTTTTTTATGGTACTGAACTTATTGGGTCATGTATTTTATACTTTCAAGTATATTTCGTGGAAGTAAATTGAGACGGAAAACTTTTTTTGAGACGTTTGCAAACCGAAATGTATTTCGAATCTTATGTTCGAATTACCACGTATTCAAGTGAAGGTCAAAGTCGACATTTTCAAGGACGCCATTGTTTAGTTGCCACTTCCACCGACAGGTAGCAGCATAAATTGTTTAATAAAACGGTTCTACTGTAAAGACCACAGAGAGCACTGCGGTTTTAATTCGATTCGATACCTCGCCAACTTTGTTTATCGACTTTGTAATTGTATTGACAGAAAAGGGTTTTCTGACATCCCATCCCACCCCATGAGAAGAACGTTCATGCACTTGGGGCTTTGTAGCCTCAAATTTATACTCTAAATTTCACTAGTTGCGATATTACAAAGCATGATGACTCAGTCACTAAATGGAAGCAGGTACGAAATAATTTTACTGCGTATTCAATCTATAAGAGCTAGGCTACTTTTTTTTGTGGGCCTAGGAGGCCTAGGCCTGCCCTAACCTAAACTTTGTTAGGAATTTCCTTCTTTGCTTCCTGGGTAAGGAGGGTAGGTCTTGGCCTAGGCGTAAGCCTCGTAACCCCCTAGGATCTACGTCGGTCGAATTTATTTGGTCTTATAATCATCCTCTATGTCCTTGCTAGGGCCTAGGCCTAGGGCCTAGGCTAAATGCAGAAAACTATGGTTAGGCTAGGCCTAGCCCTATGCCCTAGCTTAGGCCTAAGGCCAGTGTTGGGTAAGTTCCTTAAAAAATGGACCTAGTTCCAGTTCCACGCAAGGAAAAAGGAACTCTTTCCAGTTCCAAGTTCCTCTAAAAAAAAAGGAACTGGGGCGTTCCTTAGTTCCTTTCAAAATGGAACTAAGTTCCTAAATAGTTCCTTTCCGCAAACAACCATTTTTCTTTGGATATTGCCGCGCGGGATACTATAACCATCGACTCAATGGTTATTATCCTGGTTTATGCATTATACACCAAGATCATTGACGAAAGTATTTAAGGTTATTGTATATTGTTAATTCTCAATGCATTACAATTAACATTAATTATTAAAAACTAAAATAAAAAATTAATTCAATTAAAGTTTGTATATTGAATTTAATGCCAAAGGTTTGCAAATCACGCCTAAAATATGATTGAGATTTGTAGGAATCAAAATGCATGTGCTTCTTTAGATTGGCAGGCGATGACCTCGAAGCACCGATTATTTTATTAGCTGGTAAACAAAGCAAGCATTTTGCCGAAAAATGTCTTCGTCGCCGAAAATATCACTTTCGCCCGGAAAAAAATGGCCTGTATTTTTTAAAGGGCAGTAGGTTATTGCCACGAACACCAGACATTATAACAAAACGATCGAAGGAGACAGCGATGTTGTCACATGCACTTGTCGCGAAGAATTGAATATCTACTGAATAGATCAGTGAATATTGAGATAGCTCCTTGCCGCTAAATAACTTCACCCCCCACCGCACTCGGACCACATCTTTCATCATCAAAGCTTTCCCGTTTCCAATGAATTCGAATGCAGTTACGCTGGCGATGCGAATAATTGGTATTAACACCGCCGGGGTGTTAGGGAACATTGACTGATGTAATGGGTTGACAAGTGATATATTTCATATTTTGTTTGATTTCGGAATGACAATCTGAGGCTCTCACACCTGTTTAGGAGGGGTTGGACGGTTGGTCATTTATAAGTGACATGACACGCTTATTCCGCATGAGCGATTTGGGATTAGTCACCGGTTTCGGGTCTTCGACTTGTGCCGGTGTGCGACTAATTGGAGACCCCACGCGGGGGTGGCGTAGCAGGTGGAGGGTTGGGATGGGTAGACAAGAATGAAATATTACAAAAAAAGTTGTTTTAGATTTCTCGTTTCTGTCATCTTGTAAGTAAAACTATGTTTTGGCGCTTTCGTCCTTCAAGCTTGTACAGTCAAGTAAAAATAAAAGGAACTTATGAAAATAAGTTACAGTTCCTGGAAAATTGGAACTATGGCGTTCCACAGTTCCTGGTTGGAAAAAGGAACTGTAGCGTTCCTTAGTTCCTTAAAAAGGAACTAGTTCCTAGGAACGGAACTAAAAAAATCCGTTCCTACCCAACATTGCCTAAGGCCTAGTCCTAGGCTCGGGCCCAGACTCCTACTTTTTCTGTAGATCGACATTAGCCAAACCTAGACCGAGGTTTCATATTTCATCTATTTAGGCCTAGGTTGAGATGTAGGACTCATTATTTACAGTAGACCCTAGACTAGGCCTCCTACCAGCTCCTACCCTAGACCACCAACTGTTGAAAATAATAATGAATAGGTCCTAGCGCTACAATACAAAAAACCCATTTAAATATTTAATGATAAGTAATAAAAATAATAATCTTGTGAATTTTATTCCAGAAAACGCGTCCGAGGTAATCGCGATGAAGAGGGCACAGAATTGCCTTTATCAAAACGAATACACAACCTACGCATAAATAATGGAAATTGCCACAATCTAGACGTTTTGGGGCGTCCGAAACATCCGCAGTCGAATGAGGTTTGTTCTTTGTGACAGTCTTTGCTGGCATTGGTTATTAATCCGACTCATGTACATAATTATGTAGGCCTAACTTTTTTAGTTTTAGGAGAAAAATACCAAAAAGAAACTAGCCACGTGGTAGTCATCAAATATGCTTTGTAGATATCTAGGGAGGGTCTTTACTTTAGGCCATCTGTTTTGCTCTAGCTCTTTTAGTTAGGATAAAAATGCACAAAAAAAATAGCCAAGGCAGCCATAGTGCAGGTCCATGGTAGGTGAACCTCAAGCTTGCACATGAAAACTAACAGAAAGTCTGGTTCCGAATCTACATCCTGCCGTGTGTTACAGGAAGGGGACCTGCAAAACGGGGACCGATGGTCAACACAGGAGGCGGGCCCATCAGACGGATCCCGGCAACAACAAGAGGGGACTCACGAACGTCTCGACGCTCAAGCGCAGCAACACTCGCGTCAGTATCTGGCCAATAGCGTTGAGGCTAGCAACAACCCCGACTCGTGGGCTACTCTGCCCCGATACAGTCCCGACCTCGACGCTTCCGCAAACCCGTTCTACTACGATAACAACAGACTACTGTACGATCTGTACGTCGAGAGGATGCAGAGATACGGGATGATTTGATTGGTCGATTCTTAAGAGCTTTACTAAGAGTGTAGCATATTGCTGCATGGTATTTACTTGTGATTGTGTCAACTTTAAAATATTGAACTGACTGTATAAAATCTTGAATAATATATAATATACTACTTCTGTTATTAAGTTTCAGCCTACCAGTTATATGGAAGGATCATCATTGTACTGCCAAATAATAATAACACGATAAAAACTGGCTATTTTGTAAACACTGTTCTCCCTATATATTCACTTGACTCTCAAGACAATTGTCTTTTGAAGGTAGTACCAATTGTGGGCAACGTGCAAACATGTGTATTGCTGTCATGCAACCCCCTGAAGCATTACCACCAGTGCTTACCATGCGGACGGTAACGAGCTTGATTTACGCTAGTTAGGAATCTAATGTTGTATCTACTTACTAGCATTGGATGAAGATGTTCACAGTTGTGTGCTTTAATGGATCTGTTACCATATATATGAGCCACGTCTCTGATTTATGGTAGAATTTGTATCACCTGCAAATTATTGTACATACTTAAGTGTAAGTAAGTAGGTAAGCAAGTAGGTAGAAAGTATGTCTCGAGACAACCTTCAAAATCATTCATCTACGTTTTTAACCCAAGAAAAATCTTGCTTGCCTTTTGGTTAGAAACGGGTTATTTTCGAAGTCGCAGGGGTGCAAGGGGGAGGTGCTATAGAACTTTTTCTGCCAATTAGTGATCTCCAAAGTTGTATTCAATGGCACCTTGCTACTATAGGTCTTGACCAATCAAATCCCATTTTCAACTTGAACTTCCCAGTTGAACAGCAATGTGGAAATCCGCGTATGCTCCCGAGTCGAATATGCAGCGATGCCACTGGCTCTAAACTTGCAAGTAAGTCTCAAAACATTTTCTCAATCTTAAAAATGGTTTTATTCATGCACTTTCAATTTAGCAAAAGAATAGAATTGATGCATTCAAACCAATTTGGATTGGTTACCTTTCCATGTCATACTTACATTAGCCACAATTTTCACGCCTCACATACAAGACATGGCCGGTAATTTTGGGCTTTTGCCAACATCTATTATTAGCTGGACCCAAAACTATGTTCATAAAACCTTGATAAAAGGAAAACAGTAAAATTGAAAACTTGCAATTTTACGAGATTTAAATTTGCCACGCGTAAAATTCTAGTCGGAACATTGGCAAGCCTGCTATCGAATCGATCTGTTCGAGAGGTCGCGTCAGCAAAGTCGCATTATCGCCCAGCAGGTGTTTTCGTGTTTGTTGTCATTTTCATGAAACGTAGTGTTTTTACAAGCATTTCAAGGTTTTGTTACGAAATTATCGATTTTCATACAAATCATGTTAATCCTTGACAGGTATTGAACATTTTTCAAACTGATGAACAATATTTTAACGCTGAACTGAATAGTTTAAAACCATCTTGTGACCCTAATTTGACATGGCTCTTTCAGCGGGATTGATGGCCTATTGATGCTTGCTTATTATTCTAGGCCTAGGTCTCGGTCATATTAAACTATTTGTTATACTTATATTGAGTCTAGAATTACACACTAGGCTATGTTTACTTGAGAACTCATAGTAGTCCCAGACTTGGATATTATACCAGAATGCTCATTGTTTCTAGATGACGGATCTAAGGTTAATCATGGGTGAAATGAGAGTTCCACTTGTTTTGAGGTAAGTAGGTCTCTGCAGTTCTTCAACCTCAGAAGATGAAATTTCCCCTAATTCGCTGTTGAAATGATTTTGATTAACATCCATCGTACCCAGTTCTATTTAGAGACGTTAATAACAATACAATCATAGGCCTAACTCTTAAGACCTAGGCCTAGGCCCACATCTCTTTATTATTAAGATAGGGCTTAGGCCTAGGCCTAGGCTAGGCCTATTAACTGTAGGATAGCTAGGCCTAAGCCTGAGCTAGGGTTACTCCTAGGGTAGGCCTTGGCTTAGGCTAACATTATCAAACCATTCTTGGAAAGTGAGTTTACATTTTTCAAAAGCCTAGGCCTAGGCCCTAACCTATGTTTTTTTTGACAATAATGTAGGTCATCTGCTTCTGTAATCTGTCATTGTTAGTTCCTTTTAATGATGCTGTAGGCATAATTTCTATAGGCTTGGAAGACCAAGGCTATAGTAGGTTAAGTCTAGGTAGGCATAGCTAGTAGCCTTATCGGCATCAATAATGCTAAGCCTAGGCGCTAGTGATTAATAGGGTCCTAGGCCTCTAGGCTACCACATGCCACAGTATAATGTTGTGAGAGTGAGATTCCAAACTATTTCGTGTAATAATATCAACTTTATAAGGTAGGCCCTATACGTAGGCCTACATGTTTTGACTAATCTTAAACTTTAATCTACGTAAACGAAACTTACGAAATACGGACTATTGACAAGCCAGCACCATAGCAGCAATAGGGACTAGGCAAGCCCGGGTTGATTGCAACAGTAGGAATCTTTGTAGAGTGTATAGTCGACGCTTGATTCGTACCTGTTTACATTTGTGCATCCAGATGGATGCCCCTAGGCCTAGCCTAATAGAAGAGGACCTCATGTGAGCGTCTAGATTTAGGCTATATAGCATATTTAGGCCTAGTCCTTATGCAGTTTAGGCATACCGTGTTATTGGGGATAGGTCTAGTCAGGGGTTAGGCTAGACCCGAAACAATTTACATTTACGACACGCCCCGGTCAAAATCATACGAGTAGGTCTATCCAGTCAGTATGCAATTTCTCTAGTTTCCAAATGAATGTTACTGCTTTCGGATGCTCTTTTCACTTTCCGGCTATCTTTCCAGTTTCCACTATCGACCTTGCATGCATGTTATGTATGAGTGCGTACAATTTTCGATTTCTTACCTCTTGAAAGTAGTCTCAGCATAGCGCACTAGGCTTATATCATGGACAGTAACGATATCTACAATAATAGCCTAGGTACCAATCGCAGCCATATGGTAGGCCGACATAATTATTTGTTTTTGTTTTTTCAGATTAAATGTAGGTTAGGAAAAGTCCAACATCAAAATGAATTTCACACCGTTTGGGAGCCCGTTCACTGGCTCGATACCTACCGCTGCGGTTCACCAGTTTGCCACCGCAAAGTTTGCTCACAATATGGCAGCCGGTGGGAGTCAAGTGGTTGGCGTCCTGAGCGGAGGGGAAGGCGGAGTTCATTACCTACGTCCCGTCGATCCCAACGGGTTCACAATGGCAACGCAAGGCAACAATCAACAAACGCAACAAATCATCACCCTACCGATCAGCATTGCGGGTAAACCCGGTGAGCCCCCGCAACAACAGGCTGTTCAGATTCAAGTAGTTAATCAGAATTCATTGACTAATGCTAACAATGGTAGCAATAACTCTCCTAAATATCACATCTCCCCGTTATCGTTACATCATTTCCCACAAGGTGTTTTAACAGTCGCGTACAGCCAGGGTCAACAGCCCGGAGAGGCGATTCAGTTACAAATCCAACAGCCACAGATTCAAGTTTCTCAGGCGTCACAAACACCAATCTCTCAGGGAAACATGGACGTTTCGAACAATAACACTCAGACGCAGATGCAAGCCACGATACAGCACCAACAAATCCTCACCAACGACAAACAGCAAGCTTACCCGGTTGCCGTGGTCGCGCACATCCCTCAGGAATTAATCATGAGAGACAACGGAGATTTAGAGAAGGGAAGCGACGACGGCAAGGAACAGGTACAGCAAACGCATATCGTGACGCTGGTAAAAGGGGAATCCGACAAAGAGGGTCAAGAAGAACACCAAGGAGTGACGACGATTCCCACGACTTGGCAGAGTTTAGCGGCGCCGGGTTCCACGATAGCCGACTACCTGTCGCGAATACCCGTAAACTCGTTGCCCCTGAATCTGCACCACTTTTTGAAGTTCTCGGCCGAGACGATCAAGAGGGAGGCTGCGATCGAGTCGTCCCCGCTCTCCAACTCGGAGTTTCCGGAGGGCACGGCCGCGGCCACGCCGGAGGGAATCCCCGCTGAGGGCGTTGTCGTGAAACCGAAGAAGAAAAAGAAGTACAAGAAGAAGGCACCGAAGCCGCGACGGCCGCGACCTGGTCAGGTCCACATCGCGACCGCGCTAGACGGAACGACGCTGTTTTGTTGTCCCGAGTGTCACATGGCGTATCCTGACAAGGAACTCCTGGAACAGCATCTCGTCGGACATAAGATCGAGCGGAGGTTCATCTGTGACATTTGCGGGGCGGGACTCAAGCGGAAGGAGCATCTAGAGAGACACAAACTCGGCCACAATCCTGACCGGCCGTTTCAGTGTTCCGTCTGTATGAAGGGGTTCAAACGTAAAGAACACTTGAATCTACACTTTGTCATACATTCGGGAGAGAAGACCGAAGTCTGTCCCGAATGCGGGAAGGGTTTCTATCGTAAGGACCATTTAAGAAAACACGCGCGTAGCCACATTACGAGAAGAGTGAAAGAAGAGATGAGTAACCACCAGCAACAGGGCCAGCAACAGCAGCACGAACAACAACAGCATCAACTAGTACCGCAGGAATTACATCAACAGCACACCGCGTTGGTGACCACCGTTGTTTTGCCAACTGCCGCGGAAACGGGCGCAATGATGCTACAACACCATCAACAACAATAGACGCACGTGAAGTTTTAAAACAAGTAAAGTTAGTGTACTAGACTGTAAGATCAAAGCGTAAATGATACGAATCATTAGTGTGCAGACAATTGTGTACAAATGTAAGTTTAAGCCATAATTTAGTATGTACATTAGACCTATCTATCAGACTATCACTTTAAAAACCATGTTGGCAGATAGGGCATAATTGCAAAATAGTTATCTATAATTGAACTCAAAGCAACAACATGCACAGAATCACTCTGACACAAAAGGAGGCCTATTTGCTGTTGTACATTTTTAATTTATCGATGTTTTTTACATCTATTTATATTATATATAATGAAGACTAATTTGAGACGATATGCGGACCGATAGCTACTCTTTCTCAGCCATCTTCCATGATAGCAATAGAAAACTTAACCCTTTAACCCGTCATTATTAGCCATAATGCAAAGTCTAAAAGGGCAGGAATTTTATAAGTTTTACAAACAGACCTACAGTATTGTATTTTGTCTGCAGATAGTCTACTTGATGGAAGTTGAAGCGGAAGTTGAATTAAAGAGTGAATTAATTGACCGAGGGGCCGAAAGTCGATGAAGGTTCAAGGATTGGGGTGTAGGATGTAAATGTAGGGAACGGTGGAAGTTGGACGAACACAAGGGATGCCGGGGTCCCGAACCACATTGCTTGATGAAGGGAGATGGGCTTGACATTGAGGAATGAACCAGGGCATTAATTCGCTACAATACGATTTTCCACACACATAGAAGTTGACCGTCACTGGGCCTAATTTAATATGCATAATTATATTTGTCTGGACAGGTATTAATTGTAATAGAAATTTAGTGGATGAGCACTACTAGTATGTACATACGCTGACAAACCTTAAATCAAAACAAGCCGTGTTTGGAATCATCACAAGCGGGTGACTATCTGGATAAAGAAAGAAATAAAGTCTGTAAAGTGAGGACAAGTGGTTGGATTACAATGATTGCCAGTACCTAGGTCTAGTCTTAACGTGTAAAATGAAAAGTATTCAATATGTCCACCCACAGTATATAAAATTATAGGCTATAATATATTATATAGATCCATATTGTTATTATTATCATTATTATTATTATTATTATTCGCTCATATTGTTGCTGAATTACGAACTCACTGTCTTTACGAGCACATTCATGCATTTCCGTAGCTTAGCAATGAGTTACTCAATAGGCTAAATAAATGGAATAATGTCCCCCAATGAAAAAAGGTATATTGTGTTTAGACAGACAGTGTCTTAAATAATAAATTAAACTACCATCGACATTCATCAACGATAGCCCACAATTCGTTGTACAGTACACTTAGATCACTGCACGCGCCAATGGCGGGTAAACGTTATCAGTTGATACAGTTGTAGCCACAAAGTGGAGAGTGAGTCATGTCGGGAATAAAACGTCGGGAAAAAGAGCCTACGTAAAGAATTATAATTTTACTTATTAATTCTTTTAGCCCGGTTGGATGACTAATACAAATTGGCCTACAAGGATAATATTAATAGGTCCAACCAAACTAAAGGCCTACAAGTATGACTTGCTGAAAATAGTAAATATGCTACGTTTGCTTGGCAATCTTAAATTTGCCTGACGTTTTTTTTCTTTTACGTTTGCAAAAAAATAAATTACTATGGCGGCAGTTTGTCGAGTAGAAAATGTCGAGGAACTTTGCAAGCTTTCAAAAGAGTGATGTTCTGTGCATGTTCTTGTTCCGAACGTGTTCATTAACTACCTTGCTATTACATATTTTCAAAGCTACGTTTATTTATGTGTGTGTGTATACATGAACTGGTTTACAGATTCTGCATCGAATTCATGCAAGGTGTTTTTTATATAATGGTGACTTTTAAACCGCTCTCCGTTCTTTTGTCGGTGCTCTATTACCTGTGCGGTAACGTCTGAGGCCGTACCTGCAAACTAAATCTAAATAGATACTATTGTATGTGTTTGTGTGGTGCGAGTGGAGTTTGCGAGTATTACCTAAAGAACACTACTGCCAGTAGCGTAATGAATTGATGTAGTAAGTACATATACCTGTACGACATGCTAGTTTCATTTAATACCAGGTAAATACATGTACAAAGTATTTGAGGTAAAGAAATTTTTATTTTGTGGTTCGTCCACTCCAAGTGATGACTAGATTTCAACTTTTTTGCAGCGGTGAGGACCTCTTGTCATGCCACAAATGAACCTATGATGGTAACAATGTGAATGAATGTGATACAAGCCTAGCCAGAATCTGTATACACATGATAGTTACTGTACTGCTTATTTATATAGTGACAAACCAGTCAATTGCACCACTAACCGAAATCAACACCAACATAGGTCCAATGATCAGATACTTGATTACAGGATGGGGACGTACAACGTGCTGGGCTAGCATTGCGAGTGGTCTGGCCAACATCCACCGAATATTGAATTATGCTAATGATCATAACGATTGGAGTTTATAATTGTTTGTTAAGTATTTTACTTGTATGGATTTCTGGTTATTTTTTGTTTCCGAGAAAAGTGCAGACATTGAGCGGACAGCGCTCAAAGTCTTGAATGCTCGCAATGCCGAATTGTGGGCACTTGTTGTACGCTCACCCATATCGTATGTAAGCTTACTCGTGCATCATTCATTGAAACGTCCTACTTTGTACGCAATGTAAGCGTTGTGTGGTGAAGATTCTAAAAGCAGAGAAAGTGAAGACATTGCCAGACAAATTGAGCTCACATGTTATGTAATCATCGTTGTCCATGTTGAATTGGTTTTGCTCTTTTTGGCAAGTATTTTAATTTCTTCATTGCTGCTTCCTCCAGCTCTTTTCGTGAAAATTCCATGATATTTTCTACCGTCACAGTATAAAGAGGATACAGTAGCGAAACTTGGGAGAGATTCCATCGTCAAACTCCTGCACGCGCAGCTACGGTCGCCCTGGCGGCGAGTTATCCGAGTTAGCTCATATTGTAGGCGAGGAGAGCGGCGAGGGGTGGCGAGGAGGTATCCCTCTCCCCCTCCCCCTAGGTCTCGTCCATGGTCTCGTTGAGTTTGGCCTAACCCACCGCTACGAACGCCACCCGCTTCCGTGCCGCAAGTCGTCTGCTGTGCCAGGCATAGCGCTTTCGCTACTGTATCCTCTTTATACTGTGCTACCGTCCTCAACCCGTTGTTTTTCAGGATCAGTACTCAGTAGGTAGTTGGATACAGCATTTTTCTCTTGGTTTACACATTGCCGTTATAATAATGTATGTGTTTTATGATCTGATTTCACAGTCGGTCATCCCGGTGATGGTCTACCCAGTTTATTTCGTCCTCCTGTTTCACCCGTTGTGCTTTGGGATCGATGTTGCAGAGTTGTCCGCGGTTTCCCCAAGTTCTTTCCATGTCACATTCTGTGAGTGATTTGACAATGATTTTACCCGGTGACAGTCAAGCCGGTTTATTTATTTTGCCCTATTTTTTTTTGTAAGTCAGTTTATAACTAAATAATACCAACAATAAAGTGCAGGGATGAATTTCGAGGATTGGCACCATCTTTCAGTGTAATAAAGTTTCTGTCCTGAAACAAATTGAGGAAAAGTAACTAAATCGCATTTTGGGCTAGTTGCTGAACTATTTTTTTTTTTTTTTACGGGAATTAACACTTACGTGATTTTCAGCCCTGATCAACAAGCTAAATGAAAGCAGACTGATATAATTTGGTCTTTGTTATGAATTAACAATTTCTGATTCTCGCCAAACATGTAAATGGCATTGAAATATTCCCGTTGCTTAGGGTGTGATTAATATTTTCTCGCTGAGCGGCAGGCCGTAATTCTTGTGGCTGCTCCGAGCGTGGGGTTCTAGGATTAGTGGTCGGCAAATTCTTGTCATTTTGGTCTACTTACCAGTTTGTGGACTCTCCTCCAATCAATTTGTTCCTCAAAATCTATAGATAATTTGTTAATGATTTGCTTTTGTTTTATAGTACAGTATATAGAATAATATACTGTATTTTGGTTTCAAAGTAATGCACTTGCTGTCAAGTTCGTGTGTCTTCAGCTCTTCAAGTTGGCTTGTATGACAGGCAGAGCTGACCACAATTGTGTGGTACTTTCATATTCATTACCGGTAGTTAGCTAACGGGACAAGTATTGTAGTCTCCCCTACATTGGATCTACTTTGTCTGTACTCCATATTGAAACCGTGGTTCAACTTAAAGCAGAGGATTTTTCCACTCTCAGTAGGCTATGAATTTGAGTTGATTTCTGTGCAAAATCGTCTCTACATGGTATGGCATACACGATTCGTGACAATTGGTAGTGGAGAGCAAAACCATCTGCGTGGACCGTCCACAAATTCTTTGTTAGTAATAGAAAACAAGGAAATGGTGATTTCATATTTAAACTGAACAGTAACTTTGGTCTTTAGTGACGTAGGTACTCGTTCGCAAGGTATACTTCGGTCCTGTTGTCTCTTGTAAGCTGGGCAGGGACAAGTTTTGAGTGGTGCCGCAGACGGAACAGGTATCATTCTACTAAACTACACCCTTACGACAAGCATTTAAGAGTTTTTCTGCTAAGGTCTCTGCATTGCAGGACTCTAAATCCTGATAGTAGTAATATAAGTATAGCATTATAGAAGTTTGATCTAATCAGCCGAAAAAATTTCCTTAACTAGGCGTACTAGTAATTAATTAATTTATATTGTTAATTTCTTTTTTGTTGATATATGAGGTAACATGAAGGTAATTTTACAGTTATGACTTCTTGCGTGAATCCCATTGAAGATTTATTATAATCATGTACTGGAGGCTTGTTACAAAGTAATATACCCATGTGATATATCTGTCTAGTATTTAATTTGAGATTCAAATACCACTGAGCAGTAGTGTCAATATTCCCATGTGAAGGGCGGGGCAGAGAAACGTCTACTTCGATCACACAAGCGTTGTGCCGGTCACGTTTCCGTTTTATATTCCGCCTACCGTTTATTGTCCGAGAGTGTCTCGCGTATTATCAGAGCTTGTGTCAAGTGCGCTAACAATTGTACAAAAGATTGCTTAAAAGTAAAGTGAAAATTGATTGTGTTTTCTCTAATGAAAAGAGGTGTTTTTTCTCGTTTTGTGTTTCCTTCGACGATTGAAAGTCGTGCTTCGGAAATTGTGCGCGTCGCAACGTACAAGAGTGTCGTGCGTTATTCGCAGTGTTAGATTCTAGCTAGGCTAATAGAAATGAATGATATAGCGGGTATTGTGTATTGTGTGTGTGTAAGCAGCATAGCAGATTTTGTGTTTAATTGTAAGGCGAATTGAGCCAAATGCCAAGCAAAGGTATTAGTTTTTACTTTTTAATCAAAACTTTTCAGCAAGTTTTAGGGAAAATTGTCTTACATTTTAAACATAAGATACGTATCAAGCTAACTACCCAATACTCTTTTTTACATAATCTATACATAAACTAACTAGCCTCTTTCTACATGTGTGTGTTAAAATTAATTTATAAACAAATATTTATCTAATCCAATAGTGGATGTCAGCTGTATGCTTTTGTTTCTTTTTATTTCTCAACACTTGGTTTTGGTCATAGTGCAATTTTAGACTTTCTTTTTCTGTAATTAAAAGAAAATCTTCTTAATTATTGTTATTTTGATCCAATGTAAATCCGAGTCAGCAAATCAAGCATTTTATATGCTCCTTAATGGGAATAAAATGACACATTTTTGTACATAATAAAATGAACTTGTCTTTTTATTGTTCCCATGGAAATTCCTTTTAAAGCTGTATGTCGACCTAACCTGCGGAGCCCCGATTTCAGTTGGTTAAAGACTTAAAAGTTGCTTTTAAATCATTTAACTGTTGTAATGTGTTCTTGCAACAACATATCATTCACAATTTTTATTCGAACAGTAAAACAATCACAAGAACGAGCATTAAATTCTATATGGAATAACATATTTTGGTTTACTTTTCGACAATTTTAAAGCAATCTTAGCGGACAGAAATCGGGAGTTTGCCAGGTAGGTCGACATACATCCTTATGCTAAGCACATGTTGGTGCTACTGTACATAATATTGCCCATCGGCTTGTGACCAATTTCGTAGTCTGCGGATTCCATTTCCAATGCCGACCAAAGGTTGTCCACCCGTCATGAGGTGAAACTATTCTTGAATACTATCCTATTTGCAACCTTATGACTTTCCTTCCAAACTGTCGCCATATTCTGGTAGGAAGTAGTCTATAGAACCCGTCCCTGTCCGTACTCAATAAGGATAATATAAAATATAGAGCTAGTGTAGCCATCTGACTTCTTGACCTGTCGATGTATCAGCCAGTGGAGAAGCACCAAGCAGAATATCCCCTTTGGAACTTCTGGTAAGCATTTTAGTATCGCTGAGAAAGTACGACTCTCGAAGAAACATTCAAATCCCATCTTACATTCTCTCATGTTTCTCAGTTAGGTCATGGAACGATCAACTAGGAGACGGATATAAATAGATATAAATAGGAGACAGAACGGGACTACGTGATGGTGACAGACGGTATAATATTTTATTTGTTACATTATTTTTAATATTACATATTAATTTTGCCTTGTAGGAGATGAATTTTAAAATGTATTATGTGTAGCCACTTTTATCTTCTATATCTTTTTTTGTTGTTTGTTTAATGAATTGTATAGCAAAAGCAAGCTAAGTTTAGTTTAGACTGTCAATAACTGTGCCGAGAGAATGTTGGGATGGGTGAAACTAAAATATTGAGTTTTAGGTAAGTTGTATAATATCTTATTTATTTAATGTCTATCCTATTCAGTTATAAAAACTGATTTCACTGATTTATGAGTTGAGAATCAATTTGATTCTCTTCACTGCATTTGCTTTGGACAGGAATGAAATTAGTTATTTCCACTGATAAGGGTAATTTTGTTTTTGAGATACTTTTAATTTGCTTTTGCTGATTAGTTTACTGCATTAATTTCGGGTTTATTTTACTCAAAATGCAATGGTTGATAAAAACTGTTCTAAAATTTGAATTTCCCTCACGCTCAAAATGGCAGTTACGATTGGTTGAGTTGGCCGCCGATAGGAGGTAGCACTGCTCTCTGAACATCTGCCTATCGCGTCGCACAGCAGGTGTTTATGTTTTCTGTCAAAGAAGCGTATTTATGGAAATAAAACATAATGGAAACAACAAAAACTGAAATAGTAGGTATCTTTCTTTTTATTTTTTTAGCCCGTATATTTTGCATAGAATTTAGGCATGCTAGTAAGAAGTTGTTACGTCAAAATAACCGGAATAAAGTGGCAAAATTTCTGCACGGCTTTTCGAAAATTGTTCATTGTGAGCCCATCTTGGTCCTGTATGCGCGGGCCATGACGCTTGTCGAAATAATATTTTTTATTGCAGAATATGGCTTTATGTAATCCGCCTACGCACTTTCAGGAATGTATGAGAAATAGAACACCCCATTCCACAAACGCTACCATGTGCGTTATTCAAAACTATGGACCGCGTCAATAGAATGCTAGCAATCATGGATGTTATAAATGGACAGTGTTTTAGGCTAATCTCGTAAAATTATCAAATTACATTATTTATCCTGGGTCAAAGCCTAGGCCCTTTCTACCCTATAGTAACTCCGATCATAGACCTACTATTAATTCGTTTTAAATATTATTGCACTCAAGTTAGTAGGCCTAGGCCTAAGTATCTAATAACTATGTTTTCTTGTTTACAGGATGTTACCAAGATCTGAATTAAGTTTTAATACTAACTTTTATAACAATAAGAATAGTGTTGTGAAGACATCGTTAAGAAAATGAACTTTTCGCCATTTGGGGGTCATTTCCCTTCGTCAATACCAACTATACACCAATTTGCTGCCAAATTTTCTCATGACACTAGTGGAGGTGTAATAAATTCTCAGCCAGTCAGTGATGGGTCGTCGGGTGTTCGATACCATACTAGTCCAGGCCCAGCTCACTTCAATCAACACCATCCTCCAATCGGCATGCCTGTAAACATGGGCAAGTATCGTGCTGATAACATTAATAACCAATCGCAAGTTACCAATATGATGAATACAAACTCGTCAAAATATCATCCCGGTGCCAATTTAAACAACACTCACCATTACGTGGGTAATGTCGTTTCGTACGGCCAGGGGGGAAACGTCCAACAACAGAGGCCTTCCTCGTCGCCGTCGATACAAGAGCAACAGCGGCAGATGGATAAACGAGCGAACTACCACTCTGAAATGCCTCAAGATTTGTGTCAGGGCATGCAGATGAACGACAAAGATAAAGACGTGAAGAGGGAAGAGGAAAAGGATGACCGTCCCGGTTCCAACGAAGCGGAATATAGTGGCTCGATGAATCTGCATCACCACCACCAGCACCATCACGCGACGCAAACGACGACTTCGATGCCCGCCACTTGGCAAAGTCTCGCGACTCCGGGCTCGACCGTTGCCGATTACCTTTCCCACCTCACTCCCTCGACGTTACACCTGAGCCTTAATCACTTCCTCAAGTATTCTGCTGAGAATATCAAGAAAGAGTCGGAAATGGGAGGTTCGGCAGTTGGAGTGGCAACCACGACAACTCCGGGTGTAATAGGCGGCGGCCCGGCCATCGGTCCGCCAAAGAAAAAGAAAAAGAAGAAGGCAGCCAAAGAAAAGAAGCCACGCCCCAAACCCGGCGAGATTCGTTTGACGACGGCACTAGACGGTTCGACCTTGTATTGCTGTCCAGAATGCCACATGGCTTACCCGGAGAAAGAATTGTTGGAGCAACACCTGTTGGGGCACACGTTAGAACGTCGATTCGTCTGCGACATTTGCGGCGCCGGTTTGAAGAGGAAAGACCACCTAACGCGTCACAAGCAGAGCCACAATCCGGAGCGGCCGTACGTCTGTACCGTCTGCCTGAAGGCGTTCAAACGGAAGGAGCAGTTGACGTTGCATTTTGTGATCCACTCAGGCGAAAAGCGCCACGTCTGTACGGAGTGCGGCAAGGGTTTTTACCGCAAGGACCACCTACGTAAGCACACTCGGAGTCACATCGCGAGGCGCGTCAAGGCCGAGATGAGCCAGCATGCTCCGCAGGTGCAGCAGGGCGGAATGGGAGGTTCGTCGCAACACCAGGTCGGCACCGTCGGAGGGGACCCCATGCAGCTGTCCTGAATGTCGGCCAATGGGAACTATGGCAACGTTCCCAGCCTACTCAACTCGGATCTTCTGGCGTTTGTGTCCGCCGCCAAAGACGCGTTTTAATTTTTAAGCCCGTTTGTCGAACGTTTGGGATGGGAAAGTGTTTGTTGCTTCCCTTTGTTGTGATGAAACAAAAAAGACTAATGCGTGTAGATAATAGCCTACGATGGCCTAGATATAAAGCTAGGTTGTAGGTAATATTTAATTGAACCATTGCAGCTTTATTACATCGTAGAATCTCATGATAGTCGTCGTGAAAAACGGATGCTGGTTGTAGAAACTCTTACGAAACTTGTCGTCCTTGTGACATTTCCACTTGAGCGACAAAATAAGAAAAGATATCGTTGCGTCACAATATGTAAATAAAGCGGCATTTAGCCTTTAGGCCTTTAAATACCATGGACATCAGCTAAAGACAATGTGTTAAAACATTGGATACCTACTAATTAAAAAGTTCAAAGATATTGTAGTCTCAACCTAGGCCTACCATTATTGCAAAGTTGTGGATGAGGCTAGATAGTTATAATACGCCAGCATAATAATGATAAAAATATCATCATACTATTATATCGTAATGAAGTGATTTTTTTTGGAATGTTGGTTGTGACAGAAACCTAATTAGTTTTATAAGTAATTGTTTGAGTTACTGTGCCATTTTTATAGTATTGTAGAGTAGTTGTTTTATAGTTCTTGTCTCTTGCGTACCTACATAGGCCCTAGGCTAGGCCTAACAATGTACATTTTTTAAAACTTTTTTTACCATTGTAAAGTATTCAGGTCTCCAAAATCTCCCTATACAGAGATGACAAACAAAAAATACTCATGGAATTTTCATAGAATAAGCAAACATGAAGTCATTTATTTTCTCATGGGGAAAAAGTTGTAGTTTCAACTTTACTCTCTAGATATACTGATCTTTCAGTAAGTATTATTTTAGTAATTTTATTTTAGTGAATGTTGTTTACCATTACATACCATAAATCACAGTAATAATGTAGAATAGAAAAAAATGGATGCTTGTCTTTCATTTTGTTTGACGCTATTGTAAAGTGTAATTTAAAGCGATCTAGAGATCAACTAGCACCACAAGTTAGATCAAGTTAATGGATGAATTTTGTTGGAAAAACTGTATTAAAAGTGTTGTCAGTGAAACGATTATGTACAATCCTGCCATAACGGTGCCAATAATACAATCGTCCGAGCATAGGTGAGATTATGACACATCAGAAATGTATAATATGTCTGCTTTATACCAAATCGAAATCTCAAGTTGTGAAAATGGTTGCGTAGCGTAATCGGCAGTGGAAGTTCAAATCTCAGCTTATATTAGTCTTACCTGATGATCTAATATTCAGTATAAATACAAAAATTCCTCAAAATAGTACAAATATCACTCCAACTGACTGACATTGTAATTAATGTTACGCTTTCCTCTCAGTTTTGATGAGTGCTTTCTTTTACAGTATGAATGACGTTGATGTGTGTAGGTACTATTTGTACAACGAGTAGTACTGTTATTTTGAAGTTTTCTTTTGTTGAAGAACCAAATTCTTTTCAAGAAGAGTCCCGGTGTTGCTTATGTATAATTGATAAATTAAAGCTTGTATTGAAAAACTGAACAGGAATTATCTTTATCTTGCTTCTATAACCTGGCAGGTTTTTCCAGATCCTAAATGGTACAATGATCCCTGAAGAGTTGATGATAACCTATAAAATGTATTTAGAACTTTCAGTCTTTCACTAATATTTTTTAGCTTAATTTACAAAATGTCTTGTGTTTGTGATGTATCTACATAGATTAAGATATGTTTTTTAATATCTAATTTTTGGGTCATGTTACTCTTTGTTACCACTTGCAGTTTTTGATGTCGTCTCAGTCCGCCTAGTTCGACACAGCATGTACCTATGTGCATAATGTTTCATACTTGGTGCTCGTGTTCACTCCTACCTCACTGCATTTTTCCATCTCGACTTGGATGTTACTTTTAGTAACATCTTAAAAGGGATAGTGAACAATGACACGTCCTTAGTTCTTTAGGAAATATGTGTATCCAGCAGCGATGATTATGTAATATTGCCTTTCTGTGGTCACAATGGACAAGTACATCCCTTGACACTATAGTGCAATCTCTCGATAAATTTAAGAACGCAGTTACTATTAAAAGTCCATGGTTAAAGGTATGCCTAGGATCCGATAGGAATGGACAAAGACTTGGGTACGTTTAACAGGCCTCCTACTGAATACTGATAGAATTAAACCACATTAATTGAAGCTGAATGCAAGTTATTATATCTGCTGGTATTTATTTCAGTCAAAATTGAATGTTTGGACATATTATAATATGTAAAAAAATATTCTAAATAACAGTTTCCACTAAAGTTATTGTTTTGGTGTTCGAAAAACCAAAGGAAACGATTTTAAAATATTGAACAATAGCAAGCGGGAAGCTATCGATTTCTGATTGGCCATTTGAAAACGGCGCGTACACAAGTCGCCATTTTCTTTCTAAACGTCACTTTAAAAATGGAATGAAAAATAAACTTGGTGAAGCGCATTTCAACAAATAATGGATTCTACTTGTTAAAATCTGGTGCGTTTGATTGCTTCTGTCTACTGAACATGCATGCTAAATTGCTTGAACAAAATATGCTATGCATTCCTTGGCAAAGGGGTGAATTGTTAGGATTTAGCATTGCTTAAATGCTATAACCTCTTCCGCCCACTTTATTATTCGTAATTTTATTCGTAGGCTAGGGCCTAAGCCTATGATCTCTTGAGAGTTGCCTAGGATCTAGACTGGGCATCCTTAATATTCATATTGCAACCATGATTTTATATTATTTTGAAAGCAATCAACATTGTTGTCACCTTCCTAGGTTCTCAAAATGGAAGGAGAATGAATATCCAACAATATGCTGGGGGAAGCCAACAACAAACTTTTCATCATGATGTTGGGCCAATATTACAACAATTTGCAGCCAAGTTTACAACAAACGCCAATGAGGGAATACCAACAGGTACAGGTTTGGTTGTCATGGGCAGCGATGGTGTGCGATACCATTGCACTGCCGCTAACCCTACGACACAACACTTTTTTAACCAGTCGAACAGTCATTTGATCCACAAACAACCGGTAATGGTATCACAACCTCAACCAAACTCTTTTCCTAATTCATCGCAAGAAAATCAGTTGGAAACGCCAAACAATCACTGTTATACACACAATCCTCCTCTTCCTCCAGCAATGCAAAAGTCTGATGCATCGACTATGACGGAAAAAGAAACTCAAACACCAAACGAATCTTTTATAAATCAGCTGATTCAACAAGAATGCAATAAGTCCCAGCTGTCTCATTACCCTGTTGCAGTTCCACCAATGGTACCTTCACATGCTTGGCAAAGCTTAGCCGGGCCACCGGGATCAACGGTGGCCGAGTATTTGTCTAGGCTACCCGCTTCCACTCTGCCCTATACTTTACATCACTTTTTAAAATTCTCTTCTACACCAGATTCTTTTCCTGCAGTTAAAAAAGAGGAGAGTATACCTTCAAAGAAGAAAAAGAAAAGGAAATACAAAAAGAAGCCTTACATCCCTAGACCACCAAGGCCAAAACCAGGAGAGATACGTTTAACAACTGCACTGGATGGTTCTACTTTGTATTGTTGTCCAGAATGTCAAATGGCTTACCCAGAAAAGGCATTGTTGGAGCAGCATTTAGTTGTTCACAGACTCGAACGACGTTTTGTTTGCGACATCTGCGGTGCTGGACTCAAACGCAAAGAACACCTTGATCGCCACAAGCAGGGACACAATCCGCAACGTCCGTTCGTTTGCACCGTGTGCATGAAAGCTTTCAAACGCAACGAGCATCTGTCCAGGCATTTCATTATCCATTCTGGTGATAAAAGTCAAGTCTGCATGGAATGCGGCAAAGCGTTTTTTAGAAAAGATCATTTAAGGAAACACTCTCAGAGCCATATTGCCAAGAGACTTCGAAGCGAGCTGATTTCACAGAAGGTCCCACAACCCACCGTACCTCTACAGCAGAACGTCGGTTCGTTGGCTTCGATGGTTGCCATGGGAACTTCTGGGCCCCCACTTGGAGTCACCGCTGTAGCGTTAATGCCGGGAGGAGCTACTGTTCCGATCCTTACGTCGTGAATGAAGTAGAATTAAAGGTCCATTCACAATTTGCTTAAAACAATTCTAGTTTTTTGTTCTCCTCACTCTAACAAGTCCCTTACTGAGCTCAGACCCTTATTGCCCTCACCTTTCATGGACTACGTATATCAACCAAGCCTTGGTTCCAATCGGTTGAAGAGTTGGTATACACGTCGAATTTACCTCAAGGTGACTCCGATCCAATACACTTTGGCAAGCGTGTTGGAGGATAGAATTCACTTTGATTTACGTGATATACACGTCAAAGCGGCTCCGCGATGCGCGTGCAGCGACGGCCTGTGATGTGAATGGCTGAATTCGTAGTCGGCTTGGATGAGAGCAGATTGACGTGATATACAAAGCGGATCCCTACCGATTGAAATTAAAGCGGCTGCTGCCAAATCGCCTTGGCGTGCTGATATACGTAGTCATGGATGCTGATTCAACGAAAATCTGTTGATTCCTGGTATTCTTTCGTATGTTCGGAAAGGCGGAGTTTCTCGTAGTGACGTGCACAAGCCTCATTCAAATTAGTCGCATCCACTGTGTTTGCCGTTTGGGGGTTTCATTTAATTTTTTCGAATACCTATGGTCGTAAATTGCAGTAAAATATCGTTAATATATTTTCCATTGATACATTTTTCCCAGTTATACATTTTGTGAATTGAACTCATTGTTCGTCTGCTCCATGCTATTTCTGTTCAGTTGTACATTTTTTCAGTTACACTTTTTAAAGAGACTCTGGTCTCTTGAAAAATGTACATATTTATAGGCTAAAGAACATGTTTCATTGCATCACTAATGAATCTGTTACAAGTAAATGTTGGAAAAAAGAAAAGTAGAAAATTAAGTTGGTAGGCCTACTATTGGACTCTGTTCATTCTGTACCAATAGTGAAAATCAGAGAAAGTGCCCCGGGAATTATAATGTGCCTGTACCGGGTGCCAAAACGACATGTTTCTTTTATTTCGATGAGCAGTCCATTGTTGCAATGTTTCAGATTTTGTTTCGTTGTTGTTCAACTGTCCCTTGATTTGCTAAAAAAAACTCTTGTCTTGTCCACTCAATTTAGGGTTTACAATGGCACACACAATAATTTTCGTTAACTTTATTGAGGGATACGTGTTCAAACTCTCATGTTTTGTGGTTGGTAAGCATATTTGTCTTAGATTGACATCTCAAGTGTAATCAGTCACATATTTTGGTATCTAATATGGCCGTTGTGATGTCATAGCAGTAGGTACCTACCTGTTGTTACACGGAATACTCGAGTTGTATGTTTTATGCTAATTGTGAATAGACCTGGAGATCTCACGTGTGAATGTAAGTCAATGTCTGCTTCCTTTGAGTCTACGTTTCAGACGGCCATCTGTTTATTTTTCAAAATATTTTTGTACCTGTTTTTATCTCATAATTTATGTAAATTACTGTAAACAATCATGTTCCTTAAATTATAGATGTAGACAAATTATACTTCCTATGGCATCTAACTAAATCTATTATTGTTACTCTCAAATAATTATTATAAAGTTATTGAAAATGTTTTCCAAGAGTGAAAACATTAGAACTCAAAAGTGCTAGTTTGGTACTTTTTGTGTGTTTAAATCTTTATGCTTACAATTTTACAATAAATAATAAATATATGCTGCTATGCTAGATGCATTTAAATATAATTGATTGCATAATTATTGTTATCATAATAGTACGTATAAGGCAATATGTAAATACTATTAAACCGAGTTTAGACACGTTAATTGGTCATTGCTATTTGTGATTAGACACTTTGCTTTTAAAATAGTATTCTCTAGTCATTTCATTGTCACATAGCTAACAGTCTCTTACTTTTTATTCTAGTTAACAGGTAGCCTATTTTAGTGCTGAATTGAAAGAATTTATTGTTTAAAAAAGTACCTAATCTGATTTATTAAAGTAAGTTATTACAGATTTTAAATTATATGAAAGTTTTTTTTCGATGCCACAAATCTTCATGGTTATTCCTCCATCACCCTCAGATATAGGTGGATTATTCAACACATCCATGATAACGAATCTATTGTATGCATCTTCGTTCCCTTGTGGGAGCAGTGCCCAGTACACCGTTGAATTTACTCGGGCCATACCGGACAAATTTCGGGAACAGTTCTCTCCATCGCTTGCGTCAGTTTCGTAACCTTTCCGAGTTCTACTTTGTTCCATGCCATAACGTTGATTTGCTACGGATAACGGGATAAGAAAATATAAGGCGAGCAAGAAAATTTCAAAGAATGCAATCAGGGTTTTTTATTTTTTGTTTTATTGAATAGGTATTTCATTCTCAACAATCACCCAATGCATTCAATGCCTTCACCAAAGAAAAAAGTAAAGAAATAAAATAATAAAGTAAATCTATAATGCCGACATTACACGACTCAACACTTTTGTCAAACTTATTGAATTCAAGAACAAAAGCGAATCAAAAACAGCTTGGAAAAAACTGCAACAATATACATAGTTTATATTAATTGATGCTTTTTTGTCATTGAATTCAATAAGTTTGACGAAAGTATTTAGTTGTGTAATGTCGGCATAAGAGAAGTGGCAAGAGCTGCAATTGTTTGCGTTCGAGCAATATTTTAACAGTCTGCTTTTACTCTGTACATACTTGTCACTACCACTGCTCGGTTGTGTACGAAGTTGCATGAAGAGTTAAAAATTGTCAATTAGATACTAAGAAATAAGAATGTCATTATGGACAAAGAATTGTGGTTTTTTATTCAGGGGGGTGTTTGACAATGCATTTAGTTTCCTCAGCTCACTCCGCCAACAATTAAAGAGTGTTCCACATGACAATGTACCTGGAATTGCACTAGGCTATGTACATTGTGTTTGACACTGCATCGATCGGTAGGTGAAAATCGAGCACACAGGTAGCCAAAAATGTGTTTCGATGTTCCTCTATATTATAGTGTATGAACAGTTGTAGGCCTACATATCAAGTTGTTCACAACACAACTAAACCAACCATTAGTTACACAAACAAGGTTCATTTCAACTGTTCTGACAGCTTAGGTCATATAACAGTTGCAAATACTGCTGACAAAAGTGGCTTTCTGAATGCTGGCTGACCTCGAGGGCATCACTCGCTCTGTAGACTCCGTTATCAAACGCCCTTTCAATGTACGTAGAAACATAGTACTCAATTGCAATGCAGAAGATTTAATGATCTATTATATATTTCAAACTGTTGTTTAATATTCTAATTGCATTGTCTTAGGAAAGAAACTACCAATAGGTGAAACAAAAAATTTGGTGCACTAGACATAGGGCCTACATACAGTACTAACATCTCACTTATACCGAGCTATACAATTTGATTGCTCGTTCAAAGCGGAATAACAAAACTCTTTAGACGCTATGCCTACAGCATGCATCTGTGCTTATAATTTCATGCATTAGTTAGTAAACATTCATGAGAATGTATTTTATAAATATATATTTTCTAAAAAAAAAAACTTAAATGGTTAGGATATTATAATATTGCTAATTATATTTGACACAATGCATGTTATTTTTAGTACGATATGCTCTATTTTCAGTCTATTAGCAATGTAGAACTACTGTATACTTAAATATTAAAAACCATATAGTGCAACTTACAAATAACCCTGATAAAATCTCTAAACTACAGCGGAATGTTTTTTTTTTTTAATTTCCGAGTCTAACCACAATACTTTGATTACCAGCAAGTCAGCAACATAAAATGTTAAAAATGTTTTTTTAAAAACCATTATTGCTTCAAAAACTGGAAACCCTAGCTTGTAGCTGGTATTTTGGCAACGATGTTAATCGAGACGATGAGTGGATGATTTCGTTTTGAAGATGAAAACACGCCTCGAGCCATCCATGCTTCAAACCTGGAATGCGTGGATCGTGGTTTATTATCTACCAACGCCTTAAAGACCGCGGACAACTTTACAGGCACTAAAATTAGTACAGTAACATAGTTTAATAATATAATACAACACACATGTTGATAAATATTGTTGGTGTAGGTACCGGTTTATATTGTGGCTAACTGTCTTTATGCACAAATTGTATTGTAGAACATAATGAGAAAAGTGGTGTAAAGAACTAGCAGTCTGTAGCTACAGTACACACGCAAATATTAACAATAACAAGTATCCCGTGTTCTGTGTACTTGTTTTCCAACTAACATTTCAGTAAATATATAAATCCAAATTATTAATTTCTGTCATATTAAGATTTCTAGGTTTCACCGTGAATTGTAAAACTACTTAACAACACTGGTAAAACAAGTGTTGGTATCCTGAATCATTGGCATGTAGGCCTAAGTTGTACATTAGACATGTTCATATAAGATCTGTACTCAGGCATGTGGATACATACTACTGTACACTGTAGAACTAGTGGAATGTATTGACTATTTCTCAGTCTTTTTTAAGGAAACTTAATGGAAGGCTAGGGCACATAGTTGCTCCTAAACACTACCAATACAATTCACCATCACCACATTAAAGCTACGTGCCAAATTGCCACTATTTAGCCCTGGTTCCACCATACCCTACTTTTAGTCCTAAGATTTTCTACGAACTAACATAACGAAACCATGCTTATCAATCCAAGATTATTAAAACGGAGAGTAACAAGTTTGGTGACTTTGAACCTTACTGTTGCTACAGCTAGATAAATACTTTTCTAGAATAAAACTTATGAAATGACATATATACCCATATTTTAACTTGAGAGTTTGACAAATTACATGTTACATAATACATAATTGTACACTGTACCTTTTTTGCAACCTGAGTCTACATAATTAACTATGCGATATGAACTTCACCGCCTGTCTTCTGACAATGAGTTTTGTGTTGTCTGCATCCGTTCTACTCCCCCCTCCTTCTACATTAGGCACTTTGTGCACATAAATCATTCCCTTCCCACCAACAATTTCTGAATTCACTAAAACTTGGCTGTCTGGTATCGGCACGTCCGTTGAAATGTGCGTGTTGTTTAAATTCTTATGCTTCGGGCCGATTGCCAAAATAATAGAACTATGCAACAGCACAACTTGTTTGGTTTGACATTCATTGATGGGCTGGACCAAGTAGGTAGGTTCGTTCTATGATTCCACTCTTTAAGGCTGGTAAGTTCACCTGCTCTGCAGAACCCCCCCCCCCAATTTCTAATGGTTAAAATTGCTGTAAAATGCTTTTAAAATGTCAAAAAGTAAAGCAAAATATGACATCCCCTAGAGCATTGGTATTCTTATGAATGTTTCTTAATTGGAAAAACAGAAATATTTATTTAAACACATAAAACATTCATAAGAAAGAGTGCTATTTCTCTAGGGAGTGACATATTTTAGAAGACGTTTTGACACTTTAACCAACAGAAATAAGGGGCACATAAACATTTTTATAACAGAAGATGGATACATTACAAGCAATACCTAACAGCCAAGTTTTAGTCAAGACTCTGTTTGCGACAACAAATTTCATTTCTGAATCCGTTTCTCGTAAGCGCTCCATAGCTGGTCGCGATACTTTGCGGCCTCCCTCGTTCGGTCGACAGCCTGCGTGATGCCGCGGCCGACAACCGCGATGTCGGCCCCACGCTCGATGACGACCTTGTCGGGAGAATTGTATTGCTGACCGAGTGCGTCACCCCCTGATGCCAGACGTACGCCAGGCGTCAGCTGTATCAGACCCGGCGACGTCACAATGCTGGCAGACTGGCAGACTATGCCAGACACGAAGTTTTCGTGGCTGCTGGCAATCTTCATTGCACCTGGAACAATCGAGGCCGAAACGTCAACATTCAACGTTCTAACATAAATCTTTTCTATGCTGATTGATAACTGGGTTTACAATTAGTTTGTTAGTATTTTGATGGGTTTTGTGTACATCTAATTATTTTCAATTTTTGTATTGCATAAAAGAGATAGGATGCAGAACGACTACGCACCCTCGATGTATTTCGGGGAGTTGAGATGTCCCTCCGAGCTCATCTCCGCCACGACGAAGCAACTCCGCCCCTTGGCTGCTGCCTCCAGACCAGACAAGACACCCCCACCAGAGACGGGATGCGCCGTCACGATGTCTGCCCACGATGCTATGGCGTGAACACCACCCGAGTATTGCAGACTCACCAGGTGGCCAATATCGCTGAACTTCCTGCGAGACAAATCTGTGTTTAGTAATAGACAACGTACACTTTGTACACCCTGTTTGTCAGTCTGCATTACGTTAGAGCAGCACAGTTAGCAAGTATCAACCTAGATATTTTACAATACTAGTAAATAATTAAGTTAGACCTAAGGGCTGGTTCACACAGATTTTGTAAGCATAAGATTTAAGGTTTAACGCCTAGTCGTAAAGTTGGATCATAGGAAACACGTACTGGCGTTCACACAAAGTTTTAGTTTTAAGAGATTGTTTTCATTGTTGTTCTTGGCAACAACGTCTTAAAACCTTAAATCTTATGCTTAAAAAATCTGTGTGGACCAGCCTTAAGTAAGACATTTAACATGTATTGTATTCAAGTGGAAAATAAGTAGGAGCTACTTAATGGCAAAAAGTAAACAAAATATTTGTGTTCTAGATATGGAACTCACTATTAAGGGGATTTTTGCTGTCTCGTTGGTATTAATAGATACAAATTTGTCGTTTTCATAATTGCTACTTCCTTAGGCCTACCTTTTTGCAAACAATTTTCTTTTACTTCATACTCTTGCATTAGCTATGCAGGCTTTCCTGGTATAAAAGCACGATACAAATGTTTGTATGAAGAGAAAATAGAAACATTACATTATGGATCCTGATTAAAACTTAAGAACTAGACAATTAGGCAGTAATTAATTACAAATTCATCTCATGTTTAGGCTAACCTGTCTTCCATGATCAAGAAATTGTGCTCTCTGGCAATACATTGAAGTTCCACAACAAATTTCTCGGTGAAGTTCGTAATAATGTCGACGTGCGTCTTGAACAGGCAGATGTGTGGCCCGACTTCTCCGGCCAATCGCAACACTTCCTCGCACGTCGTCAGATCGGCAGCTACGCACAGATTGGTCCGTTTGTCGTCCATCAGTTTGAGAAGGGTCGCCGCCGTGGGATTGGTCGCCACTTTCGAGCGTTCTAGGAACGACATGTTCAAACGTGTCTTGACGGCATCTTCTGGCGGAGTGATGAAAGATCCATCGGTGTGGATCTGGCTGGCGGTGATGTACGTCTTGACGTCTTCCACCGTCGCCTTGTCGATCTTTCCGGCATCGCACAGAATCTCCAAGATTTGCGAGAGCGTTAGTAAACTTTTCATTTTGATACCCTTCTCGGCGAGGTTTCCGAAACCGCCTTGCTCGCGATCGACTGTGACTATTGCAGTGGTTACTTTGAGCCCTTCGTTTTCCAAATCCTTGACGGTGTCTATTATGCTAGATCCACTAGTAACAACGTCCTCGATAATAACGCACGTGTCACCTTGTTTGAAATTTCCTTCGATCATTTTTCTTGTTCCGTAGTCTTTACTTTCTTTACGTCGCAGAAGCATTGACTTCTTGGAGTGAACGGATATGATCGTTGCAATGGGCAGTGCTGTGTAGGGAACTCCGCAGATATGATCACAATTTAGATCTGAAGTCGCCAATTCGTACAACATCAAGGATAAGGTTTCCTGGGGGCAAAATTATATACCATATTAAAAGATTAAATGCAGCTACTTCTATCTAGATCTATAGGCCTATATAGATACAATCCCGGCTACCGGGACCTTACAAGTACGTCTAGGTAGTTCCCCGTACTAGGGGCAGGTCAATCACAACGGCTCTGTGACCATTTAGAACATGTTTTAAGACATCAGTTCTGGAAACATACTTCTCATAGGCTATACTACAACAATAACAATGTACATTAAATGAACCTACCAAAACTTCTGGGTAAGAAACGATCACACGTAGATCGAAATACACAGGCGAGCTAATTCCAACTTTCATTTTAAAATTACCAAACTTAAGAGCACCGATTTCCTGGAGCTTGATAACCAAGTCCCTCAACCTTACTTCGTAACTTTTCATGTTGATTGTAAAATATATATAATAATTAGATTAAAATATGTTTTGTGTGGGAACAACAAACAGGTGTTTCGGCACGAGGACGATGCGGCAAGCCAGCAACAAGTCCCGCCTACAGTACAGCGTTGTCAATTATACCAAATTATACAAATCATGAATATTTAGGAATTGGGAACATCTTGAAAACCTCTAAACTGGTAGGAGGTATGAGGAAGTGTATTAGAAATCTATTTAATTAAAAATCAACATATTCAAAGATATGCGGTGTTGTAGGGTTGAAGTGCGAGCATGGTGGCTTGATTGTTTTTGTGCGTGTGTCTAGTCGGCTGTGGCTCAGACGGCAGCGGTAAATTTGAAAATATTGAACCAACGAACCACCGAAAACATCTTTATTCACTAAAATTTTATTCAGTTGCAGGCTATTTTCTGTACTTCCTTCGTTCAAAAACTTATTTTTTTCGCCGAAAGTTTGTTTTTAAGATGAAGTATCAGGTAACTCTTACAAAATAACGTATTTATTACTTTTATTATTGGTTTATACTAAGGTTGGTACACGAGTAGCTCACTGTCTAGTGCTGCCATCTCTCAGCTACTGTGTGTAGCGACACTTTTTTTTATTGGTACGATGACGTCATTTCAACACATTTTATGCTCACGGTTGACGTTGTTGTGCTGTCGTGCTTTACGTCGTGTGCTACAATTAATAATTTGTTAATTTTAACTTATTCAAGCTTATAGGCCTAGTAAAACTTTATCATTCATTCCACATCACTCTGTGCGTTCTACTGTGCGGGAGAACTTTCTTTCTTTGCAGTGGCAAGTGTCGTGTGTGTGGGATCGTGTGATGTTTTTAGCCCGCTATCTTTGGTTCTAGGCGACCTAGGCCTAGGCCTAGAGCCTACGTAAATAGAAACATATTTAAATAACCTGAACTATAGGCTAACCAATTAACTAAGGCGTACTCTTAATGGGAGGCAATCCTGGTGTAATAAAAAACCAAACGGAATCGTTTTATTTCATGTTTTATCTTGGCCTGTGCTATTCTGAATTAAATCATTTAGGTTAGGTTTGCCAAAATTGCCTTCTAGGCCCATTATTATTAGAATAGCCTTACCGAGGCTAGACCTACAGCCGCCGGAACGTACGATTGCCCTAGGTCTACACAGGCTAAGGGGTTGCTCGTTTATTTCTTACAGTGTTGTGAAGACAGCTTATGTGAACTAGGTAGGCCTATCTACATAGCCTAGCTAACTTCATAATGGAAGCTGACAATTTTAACAATTCTCAGAAAGAGATTAGACATAAAGAGAGAATGCTTCGTAGCAGTAAATCACGTTCAATGACTCCGGTGGTTAAATCCAGCTCAAACAACGAGGAAACGAGCGCAGCTGACAAAAATGAAGTTTCTTCCACAAGACTTTCGACAGGACGCAAGGTGGTCACATCATCTACAAAGTCTGTTACTAAGTAAGTACAATACATGGTGTGTTAATGTAGGCCTAGTGTTTATAGGCCTACTGATACATATTAAGATTTTGGGTGTCCTAAGGCGGTTGTACAATACCGCGGGAACGGATACAGTAACGACAACCTGGGAGTAGGCCTAGGCTATTAGGTTCCGTGTGGAAGCTTTGCCTCATATCCATTCATCATACCTTTTTGTTAGTTGTAACCGGGTGCCGGGAACGATGAGCGAAGTTCCCTTCGTCTTGTTCTTGGAATCTTCCCGGAGGTAGTGGACCGTATTCACGGCTAGCTTTGATACCTCACACCGTAAAATTATCGTTACATTTCTCGGTTATTGTGCAGATCGTCCCTCTTTCCTGTACTTTTCTCATCGTAAATGTTACCGTTTTCGTTACGGGTTTATTGTAGAGTCACAGTGGCAGTCTCAATAAACGTATGGGGTCTTGCCACAAGACTGAAGGCAAAAGGAACTGACTTGTCAGTGAAAGACTGACCGGCAGCTATGTAAGTTAAGACCTTAAGACATCCGTTTTTCTCTTCCTTTTACAGGACGAAAACCGTTGGCGGCAAAAGCAGTATGACAGTTGTTGTCGAGAAAAACTCGTCCCAGGAAAAATCCACTGCATTTCCAAAGGATATTTTAGTAAACGACGAATCGGTAACCCGGTTAACCGCGAAGAACGACAACATGGAACTGCGGTCCGAGAAGCAGAAGCCATCGCGACACAGCAACAGGTTCGTCGCCAACGGTACAGGAAGGGAGGAGACATTCACGAAGACCAGTGTCAACAAGACGGCACAAAACCAGAACCGGACGGCGCGAATGAGGACGAGCGACTACTCGAGTGACGACGAGGAAGTGTTGCATGATGGGAGCCAGATGCACGACTCGCAGAGCCAGAGGGTGCTAAACGTCTACCAGGGGGATTTCTGGAAGTAAGTTGTCCGTTTTGTAGCCTATTTGGGGATGCATGCGGTGAGCTACTCAAAATATTTAATATATTACTAGCAACACCTCTTAACACATGTTTAATTTTATGTAGAATTGTCTAAGTTACTTTATGGGGACATAGACTAAATTGTAAGATTCTTAGAAAATATTGCAGTGTGGAGCACACAGATTCAAAACTGATGCAGAAAGTTTGAATTTCATGTAGGTCTACCTGGTTGTTAGCTTTGGTAGAGGTTGGAAAAATTCCTTAGTTGGCTGAATATTTGATATAATATCTCATCTAATCTAATAAAAGATCAATGTAATTCAAATATTTTCTGCACTGAAGAGTAGCCTAAACATATGTGATTAGGCCTATTATCTTTTGCGCTGAGTTCCATTCCAAACATTTCACTGGCCCTGAGCAGTTTGCTTGTTGAACTGGATACTCCATTTACCATGATATTGAAGAGGTAACCCTTGTGCATGCATCTCACTATTACTTTTCTTTTTTAATGGAACCACTTCTATTGGACTTACTGTGTTTTATGTTTTTCTAAAAATTGCTTTACCGGGCAAGACATGCATCGAGCTGCATGAATGTCGTGTCCTGCTTCGTTTTATGAATGAACCAGAATAATTCAAAATATATATACTGTATCTGTAACTTGTTAGTGGGGATGGCTTGTTTTTCCTAGTGAACATGTTTCTATAGTCAACCATTTGTTGTTCAAATGAATAGAGGACTTTGGCTCTTAAACAGTGTTTTTTATTTAGCAATTTGTGTAGCTGTCAGTATTACAAATTGCCAGGTCATGAAGTGATTGTGAATATTGTGGTTCAGAAAAATCGCAATTGAGCTACCCTAAATATATTTATGTAGCCCAAGGAAATTAGAAAATAAATTCTGTGTAAACACGTTTCTGTGCGCACATGGCAATTGGGAACATGGGTAGTAAAGCCGCCCCAACGATACTAGGCTCATGCTTACAAAATTGCCAAGTTCAACAGCACCGACTTAATTTTCTACTTCTCAAGTTCCTACAATCTATACTTGAAACACGTCCTAGTTCTGGTCCATAGGGATAATTTACGACCCTGGGCTGGATACCTGTAACTTCCTAACACAGCGATCGTGAACGACTAATGAGGCTTGCGCACTCTACTAAGCGGAAGACCGAATTTTCTTTCGAATGCGTAAAAGAACGCTCGCAGGAATCTGTCGATTTTCGTTGAAACAGCGTGCATGAAAGTGGCGGTAGCTATGGATGAGACCAACCAGTTACCTAAAGGCTGGTTCACACAGATTTTTAAGACATATGATTTAAGGTTTAACGCGTAGTCGTAAAGTTGGATCATAGGAAACACGTACTGGCGTTCACACAAAGTTTTAGTTTTAAGACGTTGTTTTCATTGTTGTTTTTAAAACAACGTCTTAAAACCTTATGCATTATGTCTTCAAAATCTAACTTTATTGTCGAGCGCGCTCGCTAACCGTAAAGCTGCAACACGAGTGCACGCTAATTATAAACATACATAACAGTGCACAGGTCGAAACCCTGGTGACAATCCACCGAACGAACTATTTTAGTGGACATTATTCCTCGTTTCGATACGTTGCCAAGACCCTCTCGTAGTCGACGGGTCGCGCGGTTGCCAAGTTTAGTGTGGTGCCCTTGCGCGAGGTGACGAGATTTTAAATGCCTTTCGAATAAATATTTACACATGTACCTGTCAAGGAAGCACTTTGGTGAAGGGATTCTTCGCCGCTTTCTTGACCCTCGTCGTGTGAAATAGTGCGTAGCGCTGGGGGGGGGACAACGCAAACATTGCGTCACATGTTTTTCTGTCGGAACACCTGCTGCGGGCGTTGTTTGTATCGTTTGTCGGTTTGTCACGACCTAAACACGCCCCCACCAACACCCCCACATATCCCTCTGACGACCCCGGCAATGTGTGATGGATCTGATTCTGCCATTGTCACATGATCTAGCTGTCGAGTACGTCCTAAACTAAGACGGCGAAATGTATGTTCGAGCTCTCGTAGATTGACGTCAACAGTGAATACTAAGGCTGCATCGCTATATGAAGCAAGGAGTCGAATAGAAGACGAGGTTGTCATAATAATAATTCATACTTCGTGGGAACACTTGCTACGCACAGTAGCTTTACCTGACGTGCCCCTCTTCATGCGACTAACTACTATCCTGTTTGGATAGTTGGGAAGAAATGTCCGAGGCCGCTGTTAGTAGGACTCAATCCTAGCATTCGCCTTACGACCGAGGAAAACCTTGCAGAAAAAACCTATTGCCGGTGGCCGGAATCGAAACGGCGACCTCCCGAATTCGAGCCTCGTCTCCATCGGTCGAGGTGTTTATGTAATGAGATGCTTCGCTTCGTACTGTTTCGGAAGCATGTGCTTTTGAAACTTTACTCCCGCGGCGGCGGTATGTTGTGGGGTGTAGTGTAGTGTACTCTCGGTGCACATCGTGTAGAGATGCGACGAGGGCGGGAAAGAGAGAGTGCACTTCGTGTCAGTGTGTGTGTGTGTGATTGATGACCACGCTTTGGGCACACCGGTTCCTCATAATAACACGGTAATCTTCCTGTTAGTCTCGGTGTGTCTATCTATAGGTTAATTACTTGTTGCTCTCGCGATGACCTCCGGCCGGTGGGTGACCTCGGGTGGACGTCGGTCCTCCGGTCCGGTAGTAAATCATTCAGGTGGACGGGCGGATGGCCGTGACGCGATCGCCTTCCTTCCTATACTGCAGGGGGACGGGTTGTTGTTGGTGTTTTTTTCTCTTTTTTTACGACGTACCCGCAGCTGGGTCACATATGACGTCGTCCATTGCACATCGCCGGGGTCGTCATAAGAGAATCCAAAATATTTGGCGTTTCGATCGCAAAGAGCGCCGGCAAGTACATGAAGAAGAAGTGAGAGAGTAGAAAAGTGACGGCCCACGCGCGCGAGATGAATAAAGGAACGAGAAAAGAGACGTGCGAGAGACCTCTTTACGGGCACCGGTCACCACGTGGAGGTAGGACCACGCCTGGGATCTTGTAGTCCATACCAATCCTTCCTCTTACCAATCTTTTATGACGGGTCTTTTCATGTCTCCATCTAGCTATAGTAGTCCCATACTAACAAAAATAGCGGAGATAAATCATATTTTACAAACTTAATTTTCTACTTCTATATAGTTCCTATAGAGTAGACCGTCTTCGTGAAACGGGTGGCACCTGTAAATTGTTGACACAGCTCGGACGATACTAGAATGGGGCTTGTACGGAGACCACCTGTTAGAATGTGTGAAAGAACGTCAGGATTCGGTTGATTTTCGTCGCAACAGCGTGCATGCATACAAGGGGCTGTAGATATCAGAATCTGAGATCAGTAGGAGACTATCTTTTTCTGTCCCCCCCCGTCCCCCCCCCTCCTTCCTTTTCCCTTCAAGAATATCTTATTGAACTTTAATATTCCTTCGTGCTTCAAAACGTGTCCAATTTAACGATCCTTACACGTTTCGTTAAACTTTTTCATTTTCACTTTCAAGTAGTCTTTCCACTTTTGAGACACTCAACTCAATTCACATCACGAATGCCACGATCGTTAATCTGTGTTTCACAATACATTGATGACGTAGATGTTTCCAGTGTGTACCGTATATTAATGTTTATGCTTGTTGATATTAGAAGTGACAAGCGAGATGTTGTATGATTGTACTGTGACATGACAGCTAGATGGATGGCGGTGGATTTAGATAAGATTACGAGGTGCGAATACTTGGGTGTGATACTACTGCTGATAAGGCGGGCGGTGAGTGTGATGTAACGCCAGCACGCACACATATTAGTCGCGGGGTGATACCCATTGGTAGAGACAGACGTAGGACTGAAAATGCGTGTGTGAGTGTGCGTGAGTGCGTGTGTGCGTATGTGTAAGTTGTTTTTGTTTTTTGTTTTCCTGGTTCTCACCCGCTACCCCAAAAAAAATATGTTTAACTAAGGCTGATTAGCTATGAAATTAGCGACTAAATGAAAAGAAATCGGGTTCACCATAACCCGGGAAAAAAATATCAAAGTTAGTGATTTTCGAGCTAGGTCCCATCGGCGAAAATCTCCCATAAGAAATAGCATTGGGACGACCTGTATGCCTTGGGACCTTGGAGGATTCTGCTCCAAAAAAAAATGATGTAATACTTTTCGCTGCGTCTTTCTTTTCTGCGTGTTTCGTATATTTTGGTTTTGTAATCGGAGCTTCCGTTCAGGTACAAAATAAAGATGTGTAATCGGGTGCTCCATTTCGTTTTGAGCGTTGTTGTGCGTTGCTGTGCACGTCGAGTCGGCGGGTGTCGACTGTCGAGTTGGTGTCAAGTAAGCCAAGCGAGAGAGAGAGAGAGAGAGAGAGAGAGAGAGAGAGAGAGAGAGAGAGAGAGAGAGAGAGAGAGAGAGAGTAGTATTAGGAGGGGAAATAGTCAACGCATGCACAATGAACGCGGTCTGCTATGCGGTGTCGAATGGAGTACACCAAGGCCGTCTATTTTTTTTAGATATATCGCTTCGAGTACACTCGCACCAAAAGCCGGCTGACACCAACAGTCGCCGCGGCAGTTAACCAGAAATTTCATTAATTTATAACAATTCACAGGTTTCAACTTACGATGTTTAATGGTTCATTATCGATTGGTGTGGTGCAGTAGATCATATGGTAAAAAATAAATCTAGCGGGTGAGAACCCCCTTAAGTTAAAACACTAGTCTAGTGGGACTTGGGACTTGTTGCATTGTACTGTATTGTAAGCTGTTATTCTATATTGTATTGCACTAGTGGGTCACTGACCCGTTGTCAATAAAGATCCAATCAATCAATCAATATGTAAATACAAGTCTATACAATTGACAATGAAACCATAATAATAATAATAACAACACTGAACACACGAGAACGAATGAGGATTGCAAAAAAAAAAAACAGTAGTTTTGCAATCAGGGAATGATCAAATTTCACGAAATAAGATACCCGAGAGGCGAGAAGTCTTCGGTCTTCTCTTCATATCTTGAAATGTCAGACGATCTTCAAATACTCAATCGAAAAAAGAAGAATAACACAAAGTTGCAGTGAAACTGATCGAAGGATTCAGGACAAATCTGTAAGGTGCATGTGTGTGTCTGACTGACGAAATTTATTACGTCCAAGAGTACACAGACGTAACTTGTTACCAATGTTGCATTAAACTATAAATAAAATGTAAAATCAAACACAACCGCTAGCTTTAAATTTCCAGTTCGAGTCACATTTGTACGATTTGTATTGAAGCATTTCGATTGTAAAAAACATAAGTTTTTACAACGACTGCAATCTGTCTTTGATCGATGCATATAATTATTCAATGTTCTTGTGTTGAGCCAAACCTTTTCGATTGTAAAAACATAAGTTGTTACAACGACTGCAATCTTTCTTTGATCGATGCATATAATTATTCAATGTTTGAGCCAAACGCACAGCGATAGTGCAATGTGTGTGTATTTATCTAGACGGGTCGACTCGAGTCTCGCGCGTGACCAAAACGTGATAACCCTGTGATGTGATACGCGCGGATGAAAAAGAGTTACAACTTTTTCTCACGTCGACCTATAACTAATAAAGAACGAATTAATCGTAGACATATAGATTACAAACACTTGTTTGTATAGCAACAGGTCCGTCTAGGATTTTTGTGACGTGGTGGTCATTTTTTTTATTACAGATCCGGGGTCGGGCTATTTCGTTTCGTGTTGTGGTTAATTTAATTTCAACCAATTTTTTGGAAAGTATATTGTATTGTATTATATTACTTCCTGTAGTTCCCAATAACTATTTATTCGTCGAATAGCTTGTTGTCTCCATGGCAACCACCTATCAAAACCCTTGAAATCCTCCAAATAGCTTAATTGCTATACAAATAACTTTCTTATTAGGGGATTGTAAGACTGGCCCTTAGTAATATTATCGATGTGGAGTTCAATGTGTGTGCGGAGATCTTGATTACGCGCACGCCGCCCCCCCCCCCCCCCCCCCCCCCCAAATCCGCGACCTTTTGCAAATTTGGTACGTTTTGCTGTAAAGTACGCCCTACAGCTAAACGTGTAACGATGCGATCTTTCAGTTGGTTTCTTGAAGATAATATCGCACAAGTTTAATGTAGCCATCCGTCCAATTAAACTCGGTTGATAACAAGCAATGATAGCTGCACAGTTTATAATATGTTGATCCGAGAGTCTCTCGTGTTTGATGTCTTTCTAAGTCCGGTGGGGTCGCTCCTTTCTCCCCCCCTGCCTGTTTGAATCCGGGCTAGCTCTGCTTGTCGTACGAGGCGACACGTCAATTGATTGGCATCGTTGTACTTGATCCTTCTGTAATGATTGATGTCTTCACACGGTATTGGCAACATCGCACCCAGTCAAGTGTATTAGAACTGTTGGCTATACTTGTGCCAAAACAACCTTACAGTCTACGTCGAGTGATTCGTAGCCAATCGGCGAGCCCCAATCTCAGATACCTATAGCGATCGCTGATTGGCCACGAACCACTCGTCTATGACGTACGCATCGGTCAAGTTCTTTCGGGACAACTATACCGTCCATACCTCTTGTATAGCCAGCGCAGGGTGACGTTGATTCTCGGCGGTAACATGCGGTCTCCGGTTCGATTCCCGCCAACGGTTATCGTGATACGAAGGTTTTCCCTATGGTTTCCTCAGTCACAAGGCGAGTGCTGTGTTTTGAGTCCTCCTACTAACAGCAGCCCTCGGACATTCCTTCCTCCACAGCCATCTAAGTCACATGAAGCGCGCGCGGTACTTCTGGTGAAACTCTGGTCACTGTTGGCACTAAAAAATGTCTTCACATGGTATTGGCAACATCACACCTATAGTCAAGTGCATTCGAACTGTTGGCTATACTTGTGCCAAAACAACCTTGCAGTCTACAGATTCTATATAGTCATAGACGTCGAGTGATTCGTAGCCAATCGGCGAGCCCCAATCTTTTTAGTATATGATGACGACACACGCGTGACGTCATACACCCTTCACTCGATATTTTGAGTCGTTTTTCTTCTCTCACGAGTGGCCACTTTGCATTTACACAATTGCTTCGACTTGGTAATCTTAAGTCAAGTTGATACATTATTCATCGTCCCGTGGGCGTTGTACCCGCGCGCGTAGCCACATTAGCAGACTCGACGAAGCTTGAGTAGGTTACTTTCTGAAATTGTTGAAACTACCCTACAGAGGCTTTTTTGTTTTTGAGTGATTCGTGGTAAAAACCAGCAAGCCCCAATTACAAATACCGATCTAATTTCGTTTACAAACTAGACCGAGATGGGAAACAGAAAGAATTATTACGTATATAGCGAAATACAAGTTTTTTAGTCTTTTATCTTCGTCGTTTTGAAAAAAAGCGAAAATGGATAAGACGGAGTGGTAAGACATGTTAAAACAGTCTTGTTTATTGTTGGCTGTTATATATTATGTTTGTTCTCGTCTTGTGGAAGCCGAACTCAAAGCCAGTAACGGTTACTACGAGCTCCGGCGGCATGGGGAAGGTTTTGGTTCGAGTACCGGCGACACCAGAGTATAGCGTAGCGACAAGAGTGTTTAACCAGTGTGTGGTAAAGTTGTGGCTTGAGGTGGATGGGTGACCACTCTCCTCTGAAACACTAGTTACCGTTGGTTAGAGCAGATTGGAGGGTTCGAAAGCTTGTGTAACAGCTTCGTTCTTCTCGTCAACTGTTCGGCAGTCCAGGTTAGTGGAGGAACCTATATGACTGGTCAAAGTTACACCGTCCTTTGGGATGGGACGTAAAGCCGATGGCCCCCTTGGTACTTTTCGACATGAGTTGGCCAAATGCCGATACTATAGGCTTCCCATGCTCCCTTCTTCTTCTTTATCATGCATCGTTGTTAATCATCCGTTGTTATACTGGTCACTGTTAAATGGCATAAAATGCTGTATGGGGCCAATTCATAAATAAATAAATAAATTCTCGATTAGCATCGTTGCCCCAACCAACAGTATATAATCTCACGATCACACACGTTATACCGTACCGGCCAACTTGGCCACCGTCCAGCCCGCCTATTCTCGCAGATCTCCGCTGCGTTGCGTCGCGCAGGGTTACGTAATCTAATAACGAACGCGGTGACTTCATTATTCGTACGAATTTGAATCCACTCCAACGTATTTCTCTGCTGCCAGCAGGACAGGTGTGTCGGTGTGTTGGTTCTGACGTCATCGCCTTGCATTGTCGCGTGACGTATACAAGTACAACAGTGTGTTGGCGTTGCACCGCCGCCGTCAGGAGTAGGCCACGTACCATAGTAGCGTACATAGCCCAATCTGTCTGGAAAGGTGTTCAATGTCCATACTTGAAAAGTGACCAATCTGGCACAGAGTGTAATCATTGAAGTTCAAAGTATTCTCCAGTAGGTCGCATTTGCCTGCAAAATTGATTTTCGTTTGTTTAAATTTTAACGACGCCAAATAAGTTACATCACACATCGTCGGCGTCGTCATAATGGGATGTTGGGGGAGTTTAGGGTGATGAGGGCTGGGGGGGAGGGAGGGGGAGGGAGGGCGTCCAGGTCGCAAATTGGGCCGGCAAGTATGTAGAAGAATGTGGTAATTGGAAGTGGAAGAAGAGAAAAGATGATGAAATGGCATATGAGAAAAAGTAAGTGCCCTTTAAATGGTCTGATTTAGTTATGCGTCTGCCATTTTATTGGTAGTAGTTTATCTATATTGGCTCTTCTTAATAATATATTAAAATAACGGTTTACTTATATGCTTATCGTCGACCTTTATAGATAAATAATTAGTAATCACGTGGACTTCTTATTGACTTTGGTCTTCAGCAAATGTTTCCTTTAGACTTTGACAACAACATGCCGGACGAATCTTATCCGTTCATTTACAAGACACTGCAGATACAAAATAGCGTCCCGGTCAACAGTTGCGGGAACTCCGGGACAGATTCCTGCTAAAAGACGGGACGAATGGCACACCCCAAACTTGAATAGATCCTCCTCCCGTCACTAATCGAGGGTATAGCTCTGCCTGTCGTACGTGCGACTACTACTACACTCACGTGAACGATAACTCTGTACACGGGGGTACTCGACATAGCTTGGATTGCCTGTGGCGGTAAATCGACTACTCGTAATCGAACCGGTCGCAACCTTCACTTGTTCATGCGACCCACGCAACCTTACTTACATGTTATGTTATGTTATGTTTGTCGCCTTGGTACGTTTAAACCGGCCGGCTCCCGTTTCACCTGCATACAAGCGACAACTCGTAATGCTGGCCTTCATGTCATTGCATTTCTACACCACTCTACAGTAAAATAACATATTGTGTGGAGTTCATGCCCCCCCCCCCACACCTCCGTCATACATTGCGACAAGATAAATCGACTCCCTGCCTGACAACCAGAGCAGGCCAGATCAAGAAGCTAATTTGTATTGGATAGCGAGAAAAATGAATGGCTGAAAGGTCATCATTGCATAAGAGGAAAAAAAAAAAGATTATCCCTCCCCCCCTCCCACACACACAAATCGTGGACATCATTCATTTATGTAGGTACTAGTAATCAAAATTATAGACCTATATAATAATAATTACAAGTGTTTCGTTAGTATTTAGTGTTTTGCGACGTACTCGACAGCTAAATAATGAATAGGTGATATTATGACGTCGGCCGAATGGGATTTATTACACATCACCGGGGTGTTATCATCAGTGGCGTATCCAGGAATTGGGAAAGGGGGGGGGGGTTTCAACCCATATTATAGAGAGTGGAGCCGAAACATAATTGGGGTTCCGGGGGCCTTGCCCCCCGAAACAATTCTCGTCAAGGTCATTTTAGTGCAAATCTGTGCGTTTTACAGCGGAGCGGCCAACACATTCTTTCCTCAGCATTGCTAATAAAAGGAACCTCAATCAATAATTTGCATATTTTTCGTATTGCTTTTGCTTTTAATTACAACAATATACAATAATTATACAGTAAAACATCTAACCATCTATTGAAATACTGTCTATTGAGTATTGATACTGTCTATTGAATACTGTCTATTGAAATGTAAACGGTCATTTTCCATGTTTCCTTTGCAAAAGGGGGGGTTTTGCCCTCCCCCCTCCCCCCCCGTGTATACGCCACTGGTTATCATGAGGGAATCCAACATAAGGGGGGGGGGGGGGGGGTTGGGAGGGTTAAGGGGAGGTTGGTGGGCGTTCTGATCGCAAACAGGGCCGGCAAGTACGAAGAAAAAGTGAGAAAGTATAGGAAGATCGTGGGATGACAACATTGATGCACGAGAGCCCCTCGTTGTGACCACCACTCACCACGAGGAGGGACCCACCTCGACCGGTGCACTTCAAAGTAGTTTCAATCAAGGAAACGTACAAACACCGGACTATCTTCCTCGTGGATTCTTTGGGAAAGATAGTCTGACCGTTTGTTTGGTAAATATAGGCTAGCTTGTAAGTCGGGCCCCCGTGGGCGTCGAATTAAATCACCTATGCAACAGGTATTTCGGCTCGCACACAATGGTCGCGTCGTCGTGATCATAGTGGTTAGACTCGCGATTAATTTAAAATCACAGCCTACTGGATCTTGTGTCGGTCACGACACGGCATAGTCGATCACTACGTTTATCAAGCGGACTGAGCTCGCAATTGACGGTGCGAGCCGAGTTTAGTGCGCACCGAGTTCGACTGATAAACACCTCAGCTCGAGCTTATTTCAGTTCTGTTAAGAAGCCGATCTAGCCCGGATTAATAGGACAGGGATAGGGTCTAATAGGACTGAGGAGTCCGGATTGAAGTATGCTTGCTAAACGGGCTCCGAACTCGGTGCGTACTGAAGTCAGTCCGAACCCAGTCCGCTTGATAAACGTAGTGGATACTGTCAGCGCGGTGGCTCGTTGCCATCATGTTAGGCGGGAGGGTCCACGTCTAAATAAACCTTGTGTGTGTGTGTATGTGCGTGGCCAAACAATAAACAAGACCACCGTTGACGTTGTTGTTGTTACAACAGTCATGTCTGTTAAGACTCTGTGCACGACGCAGACGTGACGAGATGCGAGTTTAATCCATCTAGAATCTAGATTATGAAAGGTTGTTGTTGTTGTAGGTACGATCCGATTGCTCGAGCGGGTTTCGAAAAAAATGTATATTTTACTAGCCCCAACTAGGGATGGGCAAATACGTTTAATAGCCTAAACGTTTAACCGTTTTTAAAACTCACGTTTAAAAACGTTTTATTTGCTCTATCCCCTGCCACGAGATGAATAAAATGACATTTTCAGTAAATTACCGAAAAGTTCCGAAATATTGGGTAAAATTACAATTTGTAGCTATAGAAAAGACTATAATAGTAGACTAGTTTTGCAGTACGCTCCGTTGTAAAATATTTGTTTCTTATCTTTTATACGAACACTTCTGTACACACGTTTAAACGAGGCGTAAAAAGTACAAACGTTTAAAGCCACTCCCACGTTTAAACGTTTAAACGTCCCATCCCTAGCCCCAACGTAACTATTCTCATACCGACCTCGGATCCGTATCTACCGTCCCTTTTGTGCACGCTGTGTCAACGAAAATCAATAGATTACTGGCTCTCTTTCACACATTCGATAAATACAGTTTTCTGAAGCGTCATTAGATTAGTCACTCCTGGGCCCAGATTCACAAAGGTGCCTAAGTGCTAAGACGTCCTAGTTTAGGCAAATCTTAGTGATATAAATTACCAATATGTCGTTCTGCAATGTTATAAAGATCAAATATAGTAAAATATGAACAATTTTTTTAACTAATAATACTTGATTTGTGAATGTGTATTAATACCTAGACATGATTTATAGGATTTGCCTAACTTAGGACAACTTAGAGTTACGCATCTTTGTGAATCCAGGCCCTGCTGTGTTAGAAATTTGCAGGTATCCATGACCCAAAGGCGTAAATTATAACAATTATTGTTAGGAAACATGAGTAGTCAAGTTTTGCCAGGGGTCGAGTACGGGCATAGTGGTCGGCATGTGAGGCGACCTAAAGCCCGACAGCTCCAATTGAATTGAATTTATTGAGATTTTCTCGCCCCGGAGGCAAGAAGGTCGATATAGGGCCACAACATGGCCATTTGCAGCCTGACTTCGTACGGGCAGTACGGGGATGGATGTGAATTGTTGTCTTAGACGTGTTGTTTTTGTCGTAGAACGACATGGAGGGATGCTCGCAGTGGCGTACCGACGCGGAAATTGACACTAACTAGTTTGATATAATATTGTGAACGAAGATGTCTGCATGGGACGTTGCCAGAGGCGAATGAGTTGAAGCCAGTAATTATGTTTGATGATTTGCATTCTGAAGAACTCTATTCAGAACGTTGACAATGTAAGGTGAAACTAAGGAATTGAGCTTCTGGGGGTATGGCTAGCCCGAAAGAGGTTAGTTACCCTGCACGGCGAGGTTTGTACTCAAGCCTTAGCCACACACGTGTCTTCATCGTGGATGTAATCAGTGTACACGAGCTCTGGCTACCTTCTTGCGCGCTGGATTGGAACACAGGTCGGGGACATGAGAGTAACACACACATCAACTTGCCCGAATGTAACTATAATGCCTAGTCTCGTGCTTACTGAAGACCCGAGTCCAATATACCAACTTCATTGTAGTCTTATTTCGTTCCTAACGTCCACTTGAAAGTGATGGTCCTTTAGGGATATCTTCAAACACATATGGTGTGACTGTAGTGATGCTTGTGCGTAACTCCGCCGTTTTTACGAATGTGTGAAAGAACACCGCGGAAAAACGTTGATTTTCGTGGAATCAACGTGCATTATTAAATGGGGCAGTAGATAAGGATGACAAGTCGGTACACGTTGGAGCATGCATAGTAAAGCAGCCGGTATGGGTGCAGCAGCACTGCAAGGTGCTCTGCTGTGCTCCAAGCAGTCGGTGTGCGTCTGTGGGTGCAGCAGTACTGCAGCAGTGTTCCAAGACCTGCACTGCCTTCTCGTCGTCGCCGCATACCAAGTGGAGGCGAGGTATCTGTGAATGATGCGAGATAGAGAGTCAGTCCTACGCCACCGAAGAGCACGGTGCACCATGTTATTATAGGCTACACACGACGATGAAGGCAATACATTGTTGCTATATTTAGGTCGCCGTCGTCTTCGTCGCGCGCTCTTTTATATCCGGAATACCCTCCTCCTCCTCTTCCGACGTTGTGGACTCATCCGACTCGTCGTTCGTATCCCCACACGTCCGTCTATTCATAGTCGGAAAAGCCTCACGCATTACTCACGCACGTGACTCACACCGCGTGAGTCACATGCGTTGTGTGTTTTGCAAACGTAGAGTTTGGCGTGCGCTCTTTCCATCCATGCCCAACACTTGGAGAAACGACGACTTCGCGTGACTGATGACTATTGCGGATATCGATCGATCGATTGATTATCACAACCCCCCAAGTTAGATGGATGGTATTACTCGATATAAATATACACAGCGGGAGGGTGGAGCAAAAATAACTCCGGAAACGATGTTTTGTGTAATAATAAACATGGGAATTGGATATACCCGGTTTTGTCGTCTCGTAGGCATTGAGTCACTCCTTCTCCAGTCTGCATAAACGACAACAGTCTGTTATCCGAGGTGATTCCAACCGCATACGGGGTCGTGTGTTTAGTTTAGTTTTGTGTGCGGCGAGAAAACTATCGATCGTGCACATTCTCCTGTGCACGTCCGTGTGGTGGCTGGCACACGTGCACGCGATTTCATATCCTCCCTTGACGTCTTATCGGTAGTGCGAAATGTGACCGGAGGTTTTCGTCGACGTTGTGTCTGGGCTAGGTGGGTTCAATACCCGCACCTGCCGCGTCGTATAGGTGGGTACGTGGTCCGTCGGCGTGCATGTGGTTAGTTTAGTTTAGTTTAGTTTAGTTTAGTTTAGTTACTCTGCAGGATGGAACTAGGCTACCGACCGACAGACCGATGCAGACCAAGGTTGAGGTCGCCGATGACCCCAATGTCGAGAGTATTACATTTTGTTTCTATATATCTTCGTTCGGTGTAGAGAGAGAGCCTGAGAGTCGATCGAGTCCATTCACTTCCTCTCTTTTCTCACGGCGGCGTATTGTAGCGCAGGCAGGACTGTGTACACCAATAATAGATAATTAGGTATACAAGATTTAAGTAAAAATTCCAAAATAGACCGTTTAAAAAAAAATCTAGGACATCTCGTATGATTCTCATCATGGTAACACAACAATTAAAAAGTAGTTTTCGATCGAAACTGTTAAATATCAATAACCTTCATTTTACGTTTTGTAATTGTTGTGTATTGTTGTACGTGCATATTTAGGGGACCGTGGTGGTAATCATAAAGGGATCCTAGATAAATTTAAAAATGGTATGGTATTTATCGACTATACACAAAGAAATTCCACATTTTTAATTTATCTTGAATCAAAATCAAAATTCAAATTTTTCTTTTAAACTTCCAAACTATCTTTTCACAAAATATACTCTGTAAGTTCCAGAACGGTTCTGCGGATATTTTTATATTCACACTATTTTGATGCATGCGTGTCTATGGAAAAAAACAAAAAAATCGAGCGAAGGCTGAAAACGAGGATATTGTCGGTGGAAATTATTGTGAAAACGTGCATAACCTCGCTCGTCGGAAATGTGTGACGTCATGCGCTGTAACAGGACGTTGTATAACAACACATACAAATACAATACACATTTGTCGATCTCTAAAGGGAACCAAAGTTTTAAGAGCGTAAAGCGGCGAAATATCAGATGGAACGATGGATGAGAGAGAACTGGAGTCAACTGTCACTTTTTGGGTTGTGACAATGCTAATTATATCCTCATTTATAAGTACCGAGTCTACACTATTAAAATTGCTAATTATGGCGCAAGGGTTCGATTCCCGGTTCGAGCTATTTTTTGTTTTGTTTTTTTTTACCTTGGAGCTTGTCTTAAATCTACCTAATAAATTAAATACTGGTGTATGCACGTAAACGGTGACTTTAGTGCCGTCATAGCAACGAACCACACAATAAATTCATGCATAAATGTCCCCCACTGAAAATCAGTTCTTGCTACTAAGTGGGTAGACTAATAATTTATTTATTTATGCACGTGGTTGGTTTTTTTTGTTTCTAAAACAACGACAAGACAAGACAAATCGTGTATAATCTTATTTGCTGCAAGTTTTCCCCGTTTGTGTTTCCATTACTGTTAACTCCTAATCGATTGGGGGACAATATTGTGACTTAGGAAAGTATGGTCGCCGTGACAACAGCTTTAACAGTCGAGTGGAGAGCGAAGCTAGCTTATCGTCGCCAGCTCAATCTTTATCTCGTGCAAACACAATGTGCTGCGCCGAGTCTAGTTTGCTGTGATCAAACAACGCCCAAACTGTTTCACGTGCGCGGGAAGGAACCTCTTCGCCCTTGGATCGTGTACGACAATATAATATAAAGCGGGCCCACCCACGCTCAGTTTTCTGTTTTACAATCATGACAAACTGTGGTTGAGCACGGCACGCCAATATGAAGGCTGGCTGACCCCCAGACGTTGCTTGGATAGCGTTAATAATGAATAAGGGGGCTGTGACGACACAGGTTGGACAAACAGTAGCAGTGTTGAATTCAGAGTTTTGTCCCCGGGGGGGCTATTTCAAATCCCGGGGGTGTAGACATCGAATGAGCGGGGGGGAGGGGGGGGGGGGGGGGGGAAGGGGGGCAAATTTTCAAAATCACCGCTGCTTCCACATCACTTTTACTAATAAACTGTCTAAACAAAAATATATTTTCAACAAACCACTTGATGCCCAGTTGAATTTGAGGCGGAGTTTAGATAATCCTGGCCCTTGTCTGCTTTTTTCTGCTTGTTTCAGCTCTCTTGTCACATACTTTTGTGACACACAGAAATATGTATTTACTTATTAAACCTTCAAAGCAATATTTCCGTGCCATTTCAAAATTAAGTAATATATATATATAGCTTGTAGCCAATTCATTCCCGGGGGGGCGAATGACAATTCCCGAGGGGGCTTCGCCCCCCCGGGATCATAGCTGAATTCAACACTGAACAGTAGTTTCATTGTTGTGTATTTCTTTGACTCGCGAAAAAAAAGAAAAACGTGTTTTTTCCCTGTGCAACAGACAACAAGAAATAAACTTTCTAGATATAGAAAACGTGTCGTGGACGAAATTTCACACAATATTATCCACTTTCACGGGCGAAACCGCACTTCTCACATATACCTAGTTTAGATTATATTTGTAAAATAATCAGTCCGTCATCCAAAAAAAAAAAATATTTATCATCGTATGTAAACTAAATAATGCAGTTGTTTGTCGTATGTTTTATGCGGACGCGCTCACTTGCCACGCTAGTGTTAGTACAGTATTGTGGTGCATCGTGGTCGGTCGGTGTGGTCGGCACACTTTCTTACAGACAGACAGGCGTTGATTGTAACTGGGCAAGCAAGCACGCACGCACGCATTAATTAATTTTATACCAAGGTCGCCCGTCGCGCGCGAGTTTCCTGTTTCTCTCCTTCCCGCGCTTGCTGGTGTAAAAAAGTACTTGACCCTCGCTGTCGAGTGACTCTTCCATTCCGTTCCGTTCACAATATTATTATTACTTACTTACTATCGCTCACCGCACAAATTAGCCACCCGTGTCATTACGCAATCTGCTGCAGTATGTAATTAGCGCGCGGCGACTACTAGGCTTCCATTGTGTATGGACACGCCCTCTTTCTCACGCACGCTAAAAGGTGTGCGTGTACACGTACACTGTACACTCCGAGAAGAAAGTCTCTCGTTTCAATCACAGTCTCACTGTTGTATAGACCATTCTATTTTCGCCATCATTGAATTTCTGGCCGCCATTGCGACCATATTTTAATACGCAGCCTTCTCGAATATAATTCGTAATTTCAATAATTTTGGTCGGGATACATTGAGGCGGGCACAGCTTTCTTCAATCAATGTTCAACCTTCAATCAGTTCAATCCGAGTCTCCGAGGTACTATTGCGGATTGACCCGTAGTAAAGGCTGTTTATTGTGGAAGTTTAATGGTCGTAATGGCGGACACCCAAGATGTCAGCGCCCACTAAATGGCGCGTAAAATTGCCTATAAGAAGAAATGCATCCGGAAACTCGACCAAACCACCACACCACGCTTTTTGCGTTTGTAAAATGAGTTTCATTTCCAATTAATTTAATTGTGTTATGTGTATTCATCGTTACTTTGTATTTTGTCCATGGTCTTACACCAGTGGCGTATCCAGGAATTGACAATGGGGGGGGGGGGGGTCGAACATCCCGAGCAGGCAGGGGTCTGGGGCGAAAGCCCCAGCCGCCGGAGGCCAATTCGCCGAAGGCGAATTTTTTCTTCTTCATTTATGACGTTTTAAACGCCTGGAAACACGTTTCAGAATAAGAAAATGTCATAAAATAGGTTGAAGAGAATGTAAGAATGACTACAAAATTTAAAAACCCAGTCACAGAACAACAAAATTACTCCAAAAATAAAGTTCTTTCTTATATTTTTTATTTTAATAATTGTTGGCAAGTCTCCTCGTAACTGGTAGTGTTGTAGTTCAATGTAGTTAAATTCAATGTAGTTTCTTATACGCAGTGCCAATCGTAAGAGGAGAGAGAAGAGTAACCCCCTGACCCCTAGCCCCCATTAGCATTTTTAAATATATTCCTCCAACTTGTCCCATTCCTCAAACTTCTTTTCCGATTGTCCCCGGGAGACAATAGGTCCTAGGCAGCTCTTCCTGACGACCAAGAGCCCAAAGTCGTATGATTTAACGGTTGAGTATGTTATTTAACAATAATCTAAATAGTAGTTTCCTCTTCCCTCCTCCTATCATTCCTTCTCTCCGCATGTAATTTTTTTTTTTTTTTTTGGGCATGGGGGGGGGTTTGAACCCCATAACCCCCCCTTGGATACGCCACTGTCTTACACAGGTTTGCGTTTGTGCCAAAGTGTAGGCTACTTTTCAACAGACGAAATGTGTATTATAAAGACTGACTAATATAACTACGGAAGTAGCTGTTTATTTATCGCAATTTGACTGCTCTTGTTTAAATAATTCGTTGAATTACAGTTACACTAAACAAAATGAGAAATAACCGGGCATTTGAGTAATTTCGAAAAAGCCGCCCGGGCAGAGATACCGGACGTAGGTAGAGTCGATAAAGAAGTTGGGTTCCTGTGGTTGGCAACAACATTCATTTGGTTGGCGCTACTGCGGGCATCATCATTCATATTTTGATTTTTATGGTTGTAGTCTGGGGCGTTTGAGGTTACGTTGGACTCTTCAATCATTGCTTGAGGTATTTTATCAAACTATTAGTGATTTCATATCACTTCAAATTCAAATGATTTCACTGTATGATCGCTGACCGCTGTTTACCGGAACCTGCATAGAGTGTCCATATTTTAAAGTGCAAAACAGGACAGGGTATTAGATTACACAGGTAGGCTAGATCTCATATCTTGGCTTGTAGTTGTGTGGGCGGGAAGGGGTCTGGGGCAGAACCCCAACTGCTGGCGCCAAAAAAATGCTGAATATTTTTTTACAACGATCTGACTGATCATGGAAGGTTTATTTTCATTACCTGAATTTCAGCTTGCAGTTCATTTTTGTGTTTGATTTACGTGTTTTGATGTGATTTACAGGCCCGTTAGTAATAAATATGGTGTGTTTCTACTTTGTCAGCAGAAAATCTATGTCTTTAGAATGGAAAATCGTTTTTAAACTTACACTTACCCCCCTCAACAAAAGCTAAGTCAAGGCCAGCAGACAATTATTGTGTATACCATATACACATGTAATCAGTACATTTTCAGCAGACTAGCCACAACCTACACGTGAATCGCATATTTACACACAAAAACGGAACAAAATACGATACCGTCCAGCAAACAGTTGTGGAGACACCGGGACTGTCCCGTCAAATACGGGACAAATGGACACCCTAAACCTGTAGATTGCACAAGGTGCACTAGTATAATTACTTGGCTTCGTCTTCTCGGTACACAGTCGGGTCGTTTGGATCCCCTCAACCAACTAGTCTAAACATGGACTTTCAACTATCTGGATGTGAAACATGGTTGGAAAACGCGTCTGGGATTCTCATTTCCGTTTTTATATTATCCGCCATTTTAGCCCCTATCGCTAGGCAATGACACATCAACAGTCACAACAACAATGTGAACAATGTCAAAATCCGAAACTTGAGTGTTAAAATGGCCGCCCACTGCCTTCTTCCGTGGCTATTTAAGGGGTACATTGATTTATTAGGTGATTCAGGTCCAGTAACGAAGTTACTATTATAAATCCATGGTCTAAACGTGATCTCTCGCTCGGTTCCAGTAAGCTGCCCAAGACAGACTTCACGTACTCGCCGGTGTCCAAGGACCACTACCGAGAGGTGGCGCCCGGCGTCACCGTAAAGCCCAACATGTCTCGTAGTACGTACCAGCACCACTCGGCCGCCACCAGCACCCCCTACGTGTCGCCACCCAGGGGGGCCAAGGTGACCACCTCGACGACCACCTTGACCACCACTAGGAGGTCTCGCTTCTTCGACGCCGGCAAAGCAGGTGAGCACGTGGCGTTGAGTTCGTTGGTGTGGGGCAGACGATCGACGGGCATGGGCAGTTCTTGCAATCGGCACTGTGGCGTATCTAGGGATGGGATTTGACCGGTCAAATTCAATTTTGGTCATTTGACGGTCAATTGACCGTCAAATACAAAAAATTCAAAAAAGTAAAATCCATCTACCTGTGCCTGTAAAATTAAAATATCCATGTAGGCCTGCATTTACTAGGGTTGCCGGATTAATCGATTACATTTCGAATAGAATATTTTATTTAACAATACATGTCAGCATGTTTCCGATTCAGCGTATTCATTCAGATCAGCTGGCCACCAGTAAACACGATATGATTTTGCGTATTTAGGCCTTCTGTTTCAGTTTGTATTTAGTATTTATTGATTATTAAACGTAAATTATTATTGAGTAATATTTAATCGATTATTATTGCTTATATATATCACAGGACCCAATTGAGGGGACTGTGACATAACGCGCAGACAAACAACGTGTTGCTAGGCAACTCCATTGTTGTATCTTTCTTTGATTGGTGCACATTCAATATTTGTCCGAAACAAAACACGGCAACATGGCTATTTTTGGAATTACAGCCCTCTTATACACTTGTTATTGTTGTTATTATTATTTCAGTTTCAATATCACATACAATACAATACAATACAACATTCAGCAGTTAAGCTGCATGTTATTAGCATGTTTTGTGTTTTGGTCAATTGACCAGTCAATTGACCAAAAGTATTTGACCGGTCAAATGACCAGTCAATTGACCGGTCAATTGACTGGTCAATTGACATCGTGCAACCCTAGGCGTATCTAAGGGGGGAGGGGTTATGGGGTTTGAAAGCCTGCCCATGCCCAAAAAATACACGGAGAAAAGAAAGGAATAAAGGAGGGAGGAGGACACTTTATTTATTGTTGTATTCAAATAATATTAACTGTATTTTTTAATGTTAGGAGTGAGGAGGAAACTTTATTTATTGTTGTAGGTATTCAAATAATATAAAACCTACCTACTCCATGACATTGTCCGATCACAAAATGTGTTCACAAGCATTTATAACGTCATATGAAAACTTTTAAAACGCCTCTGGTGGCCGGGGCCATCAGACCCCTACCTGTTTGGGACGTTCGACCCCCCCCCCCCCCCCCCTTCCCTCATAGTGACATATTGGGTTGGCCAATGCCTCGCTCATCCATGACGTCGGCATCCACAAGGTTGCTGTGGAACGGCTTAAAAAAAAAAATTGTATTTATGTTCTACCCGCTCAATTACAAGAACTGATTTTCAGTGGGGAACATTTATACCAATAGGGAACACGCGTATGAAAATGTTAATCGATTTTCAAATACCTTGTCTCCCATTCAATAATTTTATGTCTTTGAATTTTGAAAAACGGATCAGTCTATGCCTCAAAATAATTGGTTTAGTAACGATAAATAAAAGGGCGCGAAAAACAAGCCGCCGCCATTCTGAGTGGTTTTGACGTCATGGTTTGTGTCTGTGTACGCTCACCGCCCCAGCGATTGGTCTGTTACGCCATGTCTACTGAATCACGACGTCACAGCCACCTGTACGCCTTTCAGATCCCAAAATTGAAACTTCAATAAATGCGACCACATTAAATGTCTATTTAAAAATATCTTTTTTACTTAAAACTTGCATTAATATACTTTTTGTATCTGATACTATTAACAGGGAAGGATACCTCTACGACAAAAACCGCACAAAATTTTCATTTTTTAAATTATATCACAAGAATGGTCTTCGAAATCAAAAATCTGAATCAACAGCGCACTGTGGTTTAGTAAGCCCTACACATTGAATGCGCTAAGTCGTGACTTATATTATAATCAGTATTTGTTTTTATAAATAATTAATTTTATTACTAATTAACGAATTATAATCAAAATACTACGCTAATGGTTATAATTATTTATTCAATCTGTAGGGCTTACCAAAGCAAAGTGTGCTGCTGATTTAGATTTTCAATTTCTTGTTGCAATCTTGAGATATAATTTAATAATGAACATTTTCTGCGGTTTTTGACGTAGAGACTACCCTTTGCCCTTAAATTAAGTGCTTGGTTAACAAAAAAAATTGTATGCGTGTTGCCTATTGTTACGTGCGTTGTCGCCAGGTACGCGGGTGCCGGCCTACATCGCCCAGGACTACGCTCCGCTCGACTCTGACGAGGACGAGGTGGACACTCGGGTGAGGGCGGAGGCAGCGGCCGCCTCGTCCTCCGCAACGTCCTACTTCGCGACCTTCTACTCCGCCGTGTGGACGGTCGTGACCACCTGTTGGACCACCACGGTGGAGACCACCAGACGCGCGTTCGGCCTGCGGAACGACGGTGAGCATTAGTGTGCACGTGATTGCGGTAAAACGCCCCTAAAAAAGTAAAAAAAAGTAAATATTAAAGTAAAAAAAAAAAAAAAAAAAAAGTGAAGAAAGTAAAATGTTTGGATACTATCAATCTTAATATAGTTCTCCTGCCTATGATGGTTTGCAAATCATTAGATGGCTGCAAAATGTTATATGGGGAGATAGAGTTCAAGAAATCGTTGAATCAATGTTCAAGTGATCGATTAGAAAGCAGGTAATAAAAAAATGTTAGTAGTAATTCTTACCAAACCAACCATAAGTTGACGGCATATTATGTTGTTTTCATTCTGTCATCATATTGTGAGACACGGTTGTGTAGATTATGTTATTATTATGCACAGATCAGAAAGAACCGTTTCGCTTCCCGCCATTTATTTATTTATTCATTTATTTATTTATTTATTTATTTATTTATTTATTTATTTATTTATTTATTTATTTATTTATTTATTTATTTAATGTCTATCCTATTCAGTTATAAAAACTGATTTACAAAGGAGGACCTTAAATAAAACTAAGCTATGCAAACAATTAATAATAACAATGAAATCATAAATAACAATAACAACAAAAACAAAACAAACTACTTAACTAGGTAGGCCTATATAAAATAAAATCAAGAACAAGAAAAAAAAATAATTGAAAAATGAAATAAAATCAAATGAAGTGGAAATTCAACATATCAAATAATAAAAATACATCAAAACTTTGGCTCCCCCTTATTGTGTTGTGACCGTGTGCCCGTGTGTGTCGGTGTAGAACTAGAGGATGCAGCCTATTCCACCCCGGTGCGCGGCCAGCGTACAGTACGCAGCCGCTGGGCCACCCTGCTGGACTACGTCTACCTGTTGCCCGCCTACGTGACGAGCGCCGACCTCACGCTACTCTCTTCCACGGCTCCGGAGGGCGGCGGACCCAAACGTCTGAGACTCTTCTCCGCTCTCGTGCTGCTGTTGTTGCTTCTGCTGTGCGGTGAGTTGCGTTTCCGTCTCGCCGCTTGCCGTATATATATTGTTAGAGTCGTTCCCGGAGCTCCTTCCCGGGCTATTGAGCACTGACCATTAACGTGTTCTAAGCGGGTGTTACACGGAGAAGTAAGAAAAGTAAAAAGCAGAAAGTGAAGAGTAGAGATAGCGTGTAGCTTACGGGAAAACAACAAAAGTGAGAAGTTCTCTCCAAAAGTAGGACAATGTTGAACAAGTGAAAAGTCCCGTAAGCTACACGCTATCTCTACTCTTCACTTTCTGCTTTTTACTTTTCTTACTTCTCCGTGTAACACCCGCTTTAGGCCTAGGCCTAGCACTGGATCGTGTGGATCGGATCGAGCGGGTGAATAAGACATAATGTCAACAATGTAAATGATTTGACTGAAGTTATATTTGAATTGAAGATAATTTTGTAAATAAAGATAAAGATAAGAAAAGAAATAAGTACTTGAAATTGACGTGGTGGCCTATCGTGGCGAGACGTGGTCCAGCCGTACGTTTGGGTCTTTGCGAAACGTGCCGTACCCAATCGCTGTCGTGACCACACTGTCCCACACCTCGCACCAGCCACTAGTCCCTTCCGCTACATCCCACTGCCCTCTCATGGGGGGAAGTGGTTAAATGGACCTTGGTGCCAATCACGTGGCGGCATTTACAAATGTAATCTAGTTTCTACTTTCTAACAATATATATTCCCTCGACCCGAACCCCGAAGAGATTCTCGAACGGACCCCGTACGTTTCTTTCGAGATTCTAGATAGTAATAACTTAAGGTACGTTAAGACGTTGTTCGTCTGAGAATACGAGCTATCCGAGCTCCTGGTTGCTCCATTGTGTGCCTCTGTATTGTGGTTGCCCTTGTCATTTGTAATTTTTTAGAAATAAATTCGTTCAGTGTGCGGTTACTTCAAAATCGCTAATAATCGATTGATTAAAATTGGAATTACATCAAACTTGTGTTACGTACATATGTGTGTATTTTTAAGCGTATCTGTTTTAAGATGTCGTTAATAGGACAATGCTTATGATTTATGTCTACCTCTAATCGTTTTTTTATTTTTGTTTCTTTGCAGGATTTTACATGACACAAACAAACTCCTTTGACATTCCCCTCCCCTCCGTCGATATGGACTGGGCCGTCTCGTACGCGAAGACCTCCTATTCCTACGTCCAGTCGGCCGTCTACGGCCTCTCGTTCGACTTCTTCCGCTACCTCCCCTCGTCCCTCTATGAGTTCTCTTCCTACGCGGCGCTGGGCGTCTACACCTTCGTCTCCCACCTCGCACTAACCACCTACGACTTCCTCGTCTACGTAGCGCTAACCACCTACGACTTCTTTGCCGCTTGCGCCTGCGTTCTATTTGACTTCTTCAGACCGCTTTTGAATTTCGTTTCGCCCTTGTTTGATTTTGAGTTGACTCTCCCGAGTGTGTTCTAATCTCTCTTGCAATTTTAATCTATTTTGTCATCATCGCTCCCAGGCTTGCTGGTGTTTGTTCATTTCCCTCCGTTGTCGAGTCATGTGTGTTGTGTGTTTTTGTGTGTCTCTAATGTAAGTAAGACTGATATGCAACAAAGACAGTAAAACCCCTACGAATTGATTTCGGGTTGCTCTCAATAAAACTCTGGGGGGGGGTATTTGAATGTACGTTTAGCCATACGGGTCATTGGAGAAATAATAGTTAGGAGAAATAATGGTTAGGGGTTTGATGTACATGTTCAAATGTGTTTTTAAAAGTCTCATACTTTGTTTTTTATTACTAGCAAAAAACAATCGTGGCAGATGTTCAAATATTATTAATTATACAATCAAGGTAGATGACAGTTCTAGTGGCAGATTTGTTTAATGGAAACGTTCAATTCAAGTGACCTTCAGTTATTTAATAGCTTTTTTTAGTTAGGAAAGTAGGTAGGCTAATGGATTGTCTTGTTAAAAAAATCTTGCAAGCTTTGCTATGGTTGATGCCACTTTTGTTAAGAAACATGATTTTAAACAGATGTATCATACAGTTATCATTGTTTTTTCCCGAGTCTTAACTTGCATTTGAGTAGTTGCCCTTCGTGTGACATGATAGTTAGTAATAAGTATTCTAAGTGAAGTGTTAAGTGCAACATTGCACCTATATATATCTTGCAATATGCAAGAGTTTTTCTATAAACAAGATTACATAACTTTTGAAAAGTGTGATTGAGAAGGCATTTATGAAGATTACTAGTGTTCCCTTTTTGTCAGAGTGTTCACTATTCCTTTGTTCAATCACTCGTTACACGGGCAATATCATTCAAATCCAACAACAACAAACGCTCTCAATTCGGGTATAAAGCCATAGCTATTCGCAAGGGAGGGCTGATAGTTATTTGCATTCTCGTCACATCAACGCATTAACATTACATACATACGTATTCTACTGTACATCATTGCTCTCTTACTCACAAGTTCACCTTCATGTAGACTAGTCTTCAAATCATTGCATCACAAAGACGCTAACACACGCGTACAAGACGTGTTACATAATTTTCGCGACCGTAATGGTTCTACGTTTATTTGTAATATACCATTGGTCTCCAATATTATGCTTTATGAATGCGATGAATAGATTAGGTTTGTTACTTAAATAGTACTACTGTAGTGGGAATGAATGATTTTTTTAGCTATCCTTTACATTCATCACAGTGTACTGCTGTCAGAGGCCTTATTGGTGTGTGTGTAGACCTTAAGGCACTGTATTTCCAGTGCCATCATATTCAACATGAATCATTAATTATATTTATAAGTGTTTTAGTATTTGAGCGGAATGCTAAATGGCAAGGTGGCCTTAATGTGTGCTTTCTGTGTGGCCAGTAAATTGACTAATTAACAACGGTGTTATGTTTCAATAGTAAGTTGTCGACACGTGTAGCCTATATCGAACACAATATTTTATAAATATTCTACATGGAACTGAAGCTAGTTATTTGGTGTGCCATTTACTCTTTTAAACTACTGGGAACAGTTAGTACTTAATTATTAGTTCTTAATGGTTATAAGTAAACAACTGGTGCTTTTTTTATTTGCTTGCCGTTACATATTACGTACTCTACAATACAAACACTTGTTTTTACACGGAACTTCACTAGTTATGGTGTGCCATTTATTTTTACTCTTTACCTAGGACTACATTGAAAATGTGTTTACATATGGTTTTTAAAGGTTTACCAGTATATAATATTTAATTATTTTTATCCACTTGCCATCACTTAAATACTTGGCATTATCTTACTCTTTTTGTTGGTGGTGTTTAAGGTTTGATTTGTTCATAGACGTATGGTAAGGTGCTTCTTTGTACTAGCTTGTTTGCTGAGTTGTGGTTTATCTTTCGTTTTAAGTTCGTAGGCTGAATACTTTACCCATCCTTTATCTCGGGCTAAACGTTATTTTGCAGTGGATGGTAGCACATTATGAAGTAATTTCCACATACAAAACATAATATGGAAATATGTTGTTTAACTGAACAGGATAGAAGTACTGAAAATAGTAGAAATGTTAATAAAACAAACAAGATAAGGTAATAGTGGTTCTTTGGTGAAATGTTCAGAACTGTTGCTTGCAGCTTGTTTAGCTTCCTTACTACCTCGAGCACTACATGCCGAGTTTGCATGTGCATTTTATATTTCCTGCATTTTCTTAGTTGCAAACCAACCCGTAGTGAAATACGTATTACATACGGGGCCATTATTCATTATGACAAGGGTAGGGTTGCAACAAGTTAAATACGGGTTGTAGTTCCTGCATTTCGATACCCGGAGGTGCCGAGTTTTGCCGTGTTGTTACTAACTAGCTACCACAGTCACTAACCATCTGTAACACATTACATATTCCTTTAGTACGACAACCCTCCCCCCTCCTCAAACCTGTTCACAAACAGAATCGGAAGGAGGAATACACAAAACCCCATTGACAAGATCGTACGTAGAATCTCCGTTGCCGCAGTTATTGGGGGCGAATACCGAACAGACAGTTCGTCTTTTCTAAAAACTAGGTGAGTGTATTCCTCGGGCCTGTTCTGTTCCCACGCTCAGGATACGTAATGTCTTCTACGACACACAAACTAGGCCGGGGTGTAAAGACTATGTTCCAACCGATACCTCGTACACCTGTCTAGCTCGTCTCTACGCAGTCTCATCACTCGTCATATGAATAATACGAGACGTACATGGGACATGGTCTTTACTCTTTATGTTGTTGAGGCTCCACATCTTCTTCTTAAATGCCCACATGTGGCTATTATGCCATCATGCTGGATCTGCTCAACCAGTAGAGACACTTCTGTTTTTCTTCTTCACATAATGTAATAGATTCTCTTTTCACAAAATTCCTTTAATAATAATAAAGTTCGTCCCCCATCAGCTCATATATCATTATTTCATTACTGTCAGTACATTTGTGCTTAAGTCTGTTTGAACAGGTCTTTTTTAAATCCCCTTTTGCTTCTCTATTGGTGAGTTGGGCTTTACTTTGTTATGTGCATTGCTGACTTGTTTCAAACATTATTTCATTCCTTCCATGTGTGATTAAACCTGCGACCTGCTTACCGAGAAAGCTTATCACAAATTTAAATTTGTAAAACATAACATGTGTGGGTGCACTTGTACGTACGTATGTGTGTAGCTGCTCAAATGTGGTTATTGAAATGGGAGAATGAATCTACGTTTACAAACTTTATTCGTTTTGATATTAAGTCATTCTAAAATAAATTTCCAAATTTGCCAGGATACACATTACACGAGGAAAGTAATTGATTCAAACTTAAACATGATCGTACAGCCCAACTTTAATTGTTCCTGCAATATGTGTATCTAACTGTTGCTGCGGCATAGCTCTCGGTGATAGCAGCGTCCTAGTGCCATGTTATTGGTCTCCCTTCTCGTATTCGTATCCTTGTAAAGAAATATCATTGAACGGCTCGTGATTGGTGGAGGTTATAGACGCGCGTTTGTCTTCCAGGCTGGTGGCTGTTGTACTATCTGGGCCTCGAGGAGTCTGTGTCCAATACTCCCATGCTACTGAGTCACGCTCAGACAACGGCCAGGGCGTGGATGGGAACGTTGGGAGAATGGTGCAGAACGCTGGGAGGATGGATCTTCCTTCCGTTTGCCGCCAGACAAACGACGACTCAGCAAGTACGTAGCCCGGTCAATGCGCCCCTGTTACGTTTACTGCGTTGCTCATCCCTAGAGATAGGCCTACGTCTGTTTAGCAAAAACTTTCTCTAAATCTAGCATTAATTATTTTAAATTTACCATTTTGTAGCATTTATATTTTTCTTACCGTCAAAACCATGTATATCAGGAGGTTTCTTGCACTTCTAATGAAAAATTATGTGCAGGTATTAGTTAAAATCAATTCAGTTGTAACTTTAAGCTTCTTAAGGGGTTAAAATACAGTTCTTTACTGAATCTCAATAGGAATGGGAACACCTTATTTTTTGTATAATTAGCATTTTGTAGCACAACCAATTTAGCATCTAAAACCAAAAACGCTAAAATAACGTATCTCTACGTGTGTGTGGTTGCCACTTTCTCCTGCAGATGTTCGTCCACCTTTAGAATCCTTACGTGTTCCTCTGCTCATCCTGTCGTAACCACCTCCTTCACCTTCCTCGCCCCACGACTTTCACGCTCGAGCGAGAGATGGTAAGTAGCAAGTTTCTATTATTAGAAACGGAATTGAATTCGTAACTTTTTGCAACATTGTGGGGAGGAAAGTTTGTTTGTAGAGACAGTGTGTGGTGTACTATAGATTGGTGGTTAATGCTATCAGATAAATCAACACAATGAAAATCACCCAGTAGTTAGCTGCTTTTCAGAAACGTAGTGAATTGTTGACTGGAATAATTTAAGTATGCCTAGCTATACTAATAAGTGTTACCTTGTCAGCAAGTAGATTTATATGTAGTTGCAACACATATGAAAAACAGAAGATTGATTGGAACAAACGAATATTTAACCTATATAGCAGACTCACTAAATTCTCTAGATGATGGTTTTTTTTTTTTTTTTTTCTTTGTGACAATTTTAAAACAATTTTAACACACATACATAAATCGGGGGTTCCGAAGGGTAGATGAACATAGCCTACAAATCTAAAAACTAAATCTCCAAACAATGTGTGAACTCGACCATTAAAGGTATGTAACGACTGGAGACAAAGTTTGGAGTTGAAATCAAATTAAAATATGCCTTTGTTCTTCCTTGATTAAGGGTCGGTCTTACAATCTCCTAATAAGAAAGTTATTTGTAGCAATTAAGCTATTTGGAGGATTTCAAGGGTTTTGATTGGTGGTTGCCATGGAAAAAACAAGTTATTGGACGAATAAGTAGTTATTGGGACATTGTAAGACTGGACCTAAATACGTTGAACGGTGAAATCTATACATTTGTAGTTGGTCTGTTGGAATTTGTGTGGTTGACGAGATTTTCTTCCCAGGAGGAGTGGACGGTGACCGTGCCCCCACCCCCGCCCCTGGCCATGACGATGGCCACGCCCCCTATGAGCCCCCCCACAGCCCCCTCGCTGCCCCTGGACATTGACGCGCTGGTGGACCGGCTACTGGCCAGCGACCGATTCCACAACCTTCTCGCCTCGAGGCTGGACCGACCGGTCGAGGCCGCCCTCACCGGCGGCCGGTTCGACGAGTGGATCTCCTCAAAGATCGAGGGTCGCGCGCCGGATGTTGACTCGCTGGCGGCCGGCGTGTGGGAGAGCGGTCGACTGCAGGGCTCGGTGCAGGCGTACCTGGCCGAGAGGATGTCGACCCATGCGGACAGTGTGGAGACGCTCAGGGCCGGCCTCACGCGGGAGTTACACGACAAGGTACGAACCATGCTTGCTACGTACTAGGGATGACATCGGGTACTCGCGTACGCGACTCCTACCCAACTCCTCTTGTACCCGACTCCATTTTCTAGGAGTCGACTCCTTCAAACATCAGTTGCTGTGTGAAAGTGTATCATGTATTGGCGGTCTGTTACCCTTTCTGTTTCCCTTTCCCTCCAATATTTGCCTAATAGGCTATTACAAATCAGTAATAAAAAAACAATAAAGAATTGTGCCTTACTGCCAAATCACTTTTTTTTGCTCCCGCCTGGAACACAGGCAGCCCGCCGAGGGTGTTGCATTGCAACATTGGATACAACTAATCGCTTTTACTTTATCTTTTTGTCGTTCGAGGAGTCGACTCCTACCCGACTCCTAAGGCTCAGGAGCCGACTCCAATATTTACTACCCAATGTCATCACTACTAACTACCTACTATACTTTTCATGCTCGCTGTTTCAACAAACGTCAACAGATTACTGCATTGCAGTCTTTTGCACATTCATGAACTTTGGCAGTCTTCTGCTAGAAAATGGGATGGACAATGATGAGAATTGATTGCAGAAATGGATTTGCAAGTCATTTTGAGTCATCTAACGCCAATTTTTGTTTCGAGGGTGTAAGAATATTTTAAGAAACAGTCTTCTTACTTGTAAAATTAGGTTCTGATATCAATAAGCATATTTATTACTTATTTAGGCTATGTCAAAACAAGCAGACAACTTAAAAATGAAAGGGGTTGTGCTTTTTTTCTTCAAGAATAGCCCGATTACACTGACTGGGAGATATTTTATATCAATTGAAATTCAATTATTTGAAACATAAATTTAATGTGAGCATTACAATTGGATTTAATATTTAATTTACACAAAGAAAGTGAATACATGCTATTAATGAAGCTAATGCCGGCCAAAAACCCCTGCCGACAAAACGTGCAACTCTTAGAAAACGTCGGTCGTTCCGTAAGCGTAGAGATGACGCGAGTCCGACTTCAGTCACCGACTTCACTCATCGACTTCACTCACCGACTTCACCTTTTTCGGTACTTCAACCACTTTCGGTTCTTCCGGTTCTTCGGGTATCGGTTCTTCATCCGGCGGCGACTCCTCCGGACTCTCTTCTAAAGGTGGCATCGGAACCGGCTTGGGAACCGGATCGTAGGTGAACCGTTTTCGAACCATAACCGCTCCCTTCATGCTGAAACATCGGAACCACGGGTTTCGGTCTGGACGTTGTCTTTCGAGATAAGTTGAGATGTTACATTTATGTTTTGCTTCTGCCACAATACAAAGTTACTCGAAGTAAGATGCATTGAGGTGTACTTGATGATAATTGTTATTCATATTTAAGCAACAGAAGACAGTGGTGCACGCTGTGGGTTCTTATTGTAACCATGCCTGACCAAGGTCTACTGGATTTACTCCTAGCGGAGTAATTGCGAAGCGCAAAGTAAGGTCATTGAATGAGATCCAAAATCGCCATTTTGGATCCAACTACAAAAATCGTGTTTTTATTTAAATAATCCTCACTAATAATGTGAACTTAGGCGTAAAGTATTTCCTTTGAAAATATATATAGAATGTGAAGACAAAATCTCATTACAGATTGTTATTTTGCCTTTTCGGCCCATGATTTGTTTTGACACATCAATTCATTTGTTTTTCTGAATGATTCTCCCATTTGAATAACATGTGATTTTTAACATTATGGAAGTAGGTTAGATGACCTTACTTCGTGTGCGCGCTACTAGCGATCTAGTGGACCTTGTGCCTGACCACATGGATTTGCATTGAAGTAGCCTCCTCTTACCGAAGAAACCGGGCAGTGACGTTGGGTAGCTAGGTGTGATATTTTATCGATTCTAACACCTTTTAGTTTTTGACATCGATTTTTTCCGTTTCGTTGTCGGTATCGGATCCTATATTAGTATCGTTAATCACATTGCGCGGCTACAAGCGCACGTGTACTCACGGTATTTCCTCCGGAAGTGGCCGCTCCGCCTCCTCGGGCCCCATCTCCTTGATGTACTCCGGGCCCCCCTCCGACACCTCCCCCGTTGGTTCGTCCTGTGGCATGACCGGTTGCCTGCCGACGGCGTCGTCCGCCTCCCCCAGCAGCCGGTAGGTCAGCGCCCTCGCCTCCACGATGCCACGCACGATGCTGGTCAAGATGTCGTCGACCTTGACCTTCTCCTCCATCTGCTCGCTCACCTGGTGGGTGATGGGAGTTTTTTTTTTGTCATTTTGTGAAAATTTTTCCCCCCAAAAAATAGAATGTGATCATTTATAGTGTATATACTTGGAGAGGCCAAATGGCTGAGTAAGAGCGAAGGATACCTCTACGTCAAAAACCGCAGACAATTTTCATTTTTAAATTATATCTCAAGATTGAAACACAAAATCGCAAATCTGAGAAACCATAGCGCTGTGGTTTGGTAAGCCCTACAGACTGAATGATAAATGTATTTAACGTTATAATCAGTATGACTGTGATAACGATTTCCTTAAATAACTAAGGAAATCATTATCACAGTCATATTGATTATACCGTTAAAAACATTTATCATTCAGTCTGTAGGGCTTACCAAACCACAGCGCTATGGTTTCTCAGATTTTCGATTTTGTGTTTCAATCTTGAGATATAATTAAAAAATGAAAATTGTCTGCGGTTTTTGACGTAGAGGTATCCTTCGCTCTTAATTGGAACTCAGAACAAGACCTATCTACTTCCTCAGGTAAGCTGTCGTCCTTCTGTACTTTTCCCCCCACTAGAACATGTTTTATCTTGTGCTGAGTTCCAATTGAATGTGATCATTTATTAGAATATATAAGTTGCTTACAAGAGTATACAGTATCAAGAAATTTATTGTTTTTAAATTGGTACCATTTCAAACTAGATTGTTTCTTTCTTGTACATTTTAATTTTATGACGAGTTTGTTTGTTATTTTCCTACATATCTACAAACCTTATAGGGTAAGGGTTCTACTGGTGTCAAGATTTTGTATTAATGTTTTAGAAACTGTTTATACTTATATAACTGTATAGGGAGTATTCACGTGACGTCACATCGGCCATATTGGAGGCCATCTATAGTACTATTTCAAGTTTCATTTAGCTGTCAATAGAAAACGAATACATAATATTGTTTACGGGGAAATATGACAAGTTTGAACACGTATATCCCCCGATAAAGTGTACGAAAATGATTATTGTATGCTTTTGTAAACGATTAAAAGAGTAATCGAGGCAAAGGAGTTTGTTTATGTTGATTTTAAGTGGTAATAGCGAACCGAAGTTAGAGAACAGTTGAATTTGCATCAAACGCCAGCTGAAACATAGTAACAATGAACTACTAAACCAATCACATGCCAATGTGGCCACCATGCGCAATACGTGAATACTGATACCTGTTCGCTGAGCCACGGTATGACGTGTTCCTGCACGTCGGCCCTCATGTCTTCCAGCAGGTAGCCGGCCAGGGTCAGTCCCTCCAGTACGTTGGGCAACAGGTCCGCCAGGTAGCCCTGGGTCAACATGGCCGCCGCCACTCGTTCCGCCGCCTGCAACAGGTTTAATTATGCCCCATTTCATTAACATGGTATTGTTTTTACCAAATTTCGTTTTTCAAAACGTAATTTCGCTTTTTTGCGGCGTTATATTTATAGACCTAAGACACGTAACAAGCGGGAAAAAAAACGTAATCAATCTAGGAATATCACTCAAATAAAGACAAGTACGATTAAGGGAAGATAGGAAGAGGTGGAAAAATTTGGTTGTGAAACCCAAGCTGACCCTGCCAGAATCGGGAAACGGCGATGGATAATGATGATGATGATGAAAGACGAGTCATTCATGTGTATAAACAGTAGGCCTACTTCCTATTTATTTTCTTTGCATTTTAAATTCTTCTGTGCATTTTTTTTTCACTAAAACTTATTTTTGGCCAATATTTAACACGTTTCCGTTATTTCGCGAATACACAGATATTTAGTTAGTTTCGTGGTTAAAGCTCCAAATTGCGTTATTTCGTGATTCAAAACTTACGTGATTAGCATGCTGACCCAACGTCTCGTCCACAATTATCATTTTTAGAGGTATAACTTCAGTTTCGTTTTATTTAGTAACGCGAATTTTACTTGGCTCTACTTATAAGTTATAATTAACGACTAGGCCTAGGCCTATTACAAAACCTATAACTCAGAAACTAGCTCCAGCGGTGATATGGAAACAATTTAATGAAAGTTGCTGGAAAGTTGGCAGCACTGAGGAAAACAATAAATCAATTACTTGGAAGACAACGAGCAAACTGTCTTACTCCAAGTTATTCCTTCTATCGGGATCGAGTAAGAAAATCATAATCTTTCTACCCTAGCTGAATCTACTTCACAAACAGGCTGGATGCACAGTCAAGTCAATTATAGAATTGTTTATGGTTGCTGTGGAATTGTTTTGTTATATAGTGCTATTTTTTTTTCATAAAAAACAATTGATTACAGATGCTATACTTGACTTGACTGTGCAAAAAGTAAACCGATCTTAAACAAAGTGCGAAGCAAAATAGCCGGGAAGAGATTGGACTGACCTCTCGCTGGGTGGCCATGGCCTCCTTGAACTGCTTGATGCGTCGTTCCTTCTCCTCCTGCAGCCGTCTCTCTTGCTCCTCGAGTCGCCTCTGTTCGGCCCTCTCTCCCTCGCGGCGCTCCTCGAACCTGCGCTGTTGCGCTCGCAGGTTCTGGGCCTCGTCCTCCTCGAGTGCCTCGATCAAGGCCATCTCGAGCGTCCGGCTCACCAGCACCTCGACCACGGGGTGGGACTCGATGTCAAAGTCCCACAGGTCGCCGGGGTAGATCTGCGTGTCCTCGTCTTCTCCGACCTTCTCATTGACGTAGTAGGGCGACGAGGGTCGGTCCATGAACAGGTCGGTCTGACACTCGACGTCGACGGTGAGCGGGCCCTCGAAGAGAAGCTCGAGGTAGCGCTCGGTCTGGACCGTCGCGTGGACCCGCCCGTCCACGGGTTGGGGGGTGAGGGGGCGCGAGTCTGACTCGGGGGGTGGAGGGGGGGCAGCGCGTCTACCCACGTCCCCCGCCGGCCCCGAGGGGGCGGGACGCACCTTTACGAAGGGGCTGCCGCGACACACGCGCGGGTCGAACATCAGGTTGCCGTAGGGCGGGTCGCGGTAGAACTTGCGCGTGTTGTTGAGGGCGTTGGCGGCGCCCGGGGAGGGCAGCGCCACCTCCTGCACCTGCGTGGGGGTGGCATTGCTCGCAGCCACCGCCCCCTCGTCGGGCTTCGTGCCCTGCTGCTGCTGTGAGCCACGCTTCATTGTGCCGCTGTGCCTGCAACAGAGATACACACTATTGACCCGATCTCACCTCCTGCACCTGCGTGGGGGTGGCATTGCTCGCAGCCACCGCCCCCTCGTCGGGCTTCGTGCCCTGCTGCTGCTGTGAGCCACGCTTCATTGTGCCGCTGTGCCGCCTTCAACAGAGAAAACGATGATTCGCGACAGTTGACACATTTCGTACAAGGGGTGTCCAAACGATATTTAACTAGCCCTAGAATTATAATTTGATTAATTACTAAGCTTTCAGTAATGACAATTTAAATTATAAAAGATAAAAAGTATTATTTATTACTTCTCTAATTAACAGTTAGCCTACAAAAGTAGTTCAAATAATGTGTGAAAAGTACATGTCGTCAAATGAACCAACTGATGGATTTTATAAAAGGGATGCCCGAAATCCTTGTTATCAGAAGCTCAGTATTTCTAAGAAGTATCTATTGTGTCTTTTGCTAACAAAATTATAACATTCATAAAAGTTTCACTTAAAAGAAAACCTATCAGGGTTATCTATACTTTTAGAAATAATTGCAAAAACCTCATATGAAAACAGTTTCAAGCTTACTTTTATGACTGAAAATATGAAAATAAAACGTTTCCGTATTCAAACATCGCCAATAATTTAGTAGGCCTAATGCTGTGATTTGTGACGGACCACATTGTACAGCTCTGACCAATAGGCATAGGATGTAGGTAATAATGTTATATGTATCTACTTACAGTTTGATTCCAACTCCATAACTTTTACACTAGATTAAAAGATGTAGGTAAAATTCAAATGTTACATTTCTAGGTTATGTAACGGTTGATGTGTTGAGGCGTCGGTTATTTTCTTCCAATGTTGACGGGAACCAATCGAAACTAGGATCACTTTAAGGTGTTGCAGGGAACACCGCGTGTGCAACGTCAACTACGGCAAAAGAGTACTTGGCCGACAAAGTGCGCCGTACAGAGATGATACAGGCACAAATAACTGTGTGCTCGTGGTGTTGTGTTGACATCAAGACAATCGTGCTACGTTCACTTGTCACAACAATGACTCCTCCACTCAGCCACTTGAATGTTTGCAACTCCATAGCGGATACTTTAGGAAGACAGTAAGATCAAAGATCTTGATAATGTGAAGGCTGATTCACACACTTTGCTAAGGATGGAAGTTGAACATACGGAAATGCGTGTAAGCGTTCACACGACATGACATCCCCATCGACTAGCGCTATGGCTAAGAAAGGTTAACCAACTTTTAATTTCCAGCCATATCGTTATCCAGAATCTGGTGCATCCAATCAGAAGCTAGGATGTATTTTTGCCAAAACCAATCTGATTAAAAACTACCGATGTCATATAAGCTAAAGTTGTTATTTATTAATAATTAATTAATATTAATTTGCTATCCCCTACCCGACTTCATTGTTGGACACAGGGAGCAGATATATATAAAAAAAAATAATTATTATTATTATTGATAATAACATAACATGATAACATGAGGGAAGCGTCAGGCATGGCCAGCCGGCTTCGATGTACCTAGGGGCCAGAATATGATGGGATTAATTTCCTATCCCCTACCCGACTTTATTGTTGGACACAGGGAGCAGATATAAAAAAAAAAATTGATAAGATAGGCCTTCCCGTAGGCCCATCTTTTCTAGAAGATCATAGACATTCGTTATTCTAGTTCCTGCGTGTGAGCCGGAACGTCTAGGCGCTAGCTCTTGGTCACTATTCCTTATCGTTAGCTAATGTGTGTGAACTCCGCTTTACAGAGTCAGCACTTTGAGGTGCACAACGCGAAGGTGGCCGCAGAGATTACGAGGCTGAGGCAGGAGTTCGAACAGAAACTCAACGCCAGCGTCGCCGAAATGAAGGCGAAACTCGGTGGAGAACTGTCGAACAACGAGGAAATGATCAGGGCTCAAGAAGAAGAGATACGACTACTGAAGGTGAGTCCCAAGCGCAAAAAATATCGATCTTTGATTGGTTATCGCTCACTCTTCGATGGTGTTCGAAGCCTACAGGGTTGGTTTAGTCACTTTAAATTAAAGTCCCCCACTGCAAATCAGTTTAATTACTGAGTGGGTAGACTCTAAATGTGAATTTATTTTATTTATTTAATCAATATTATCGTGCACAGTACAGGATCTCTCACACAATTCAAGTTTTAAAAACAGTTTGGGTTGTGGTTGTTGTCCAAAGAGTCAAATACAAGAATTTATTTTCAATGGGTGACAGAGTACCATTAGGACTGGATTTTTTTAACGTTTTTGGATTTAAATGCTAAATTGGTGAATATATATTTTTGAAAAAGCTACAAAATTCTCATTTTACATAAGGTTTTCCCATTCGTATTGAGATTAGTTAACCCTATAGTACGATTGAATTGATTATCTTCACATAATTTTCTATGTAAGAAGTGCAAGAAACACACTCGTATTTAAGGTTTTGATGAAAAGAAAAAATAATGCAAGAAAATATAAAATTTTAAATAATTAATGCTACATTTAGAGAAAATTATTACTAAAAAGACGTATTTGTAATTGCTATGACCATAATCTTTCCGTGGTGCTGTATGAAGTGTAACAATAAATAACAGGGAATGTATAAATGAAAGTGACAACGTTGTATGTCGTGCTACAGATCCAGCTGGTCAAGTGCTGCAACAACAAGCCGATACCCTGGGAGGACATTGACGCCCACGTCCTACGCTACGTGGCGGGGGTCTACGGCGTGGGGGGCAGCGAGGGGGTGGACCGGGCCGAACTGAGAGCCATGGTCGGCGACATGTTCATCGGAAGGCAGCAGTTTGAGGCGGCCCTCGCCAACGTCACCGCGCAACACAGGGCGGAGATGAGGGAGGGTGAGTTGCGGTCATATCGTAATTTAATTTAATTTTATTTAATTTATTAGCCTTAGTACCTATTTGTAACAAGTTATTATGTGAGTAGGGTGACCATATGGTGGAGATACGAAAAGAGGACATTTTGTCAAGTTAGAATAGAATAGAACTTTATTTTCTCTTTATTATACAATATAAATTGCATTTTAAAAACGAAACGCATAAAGGGAAACGCATGGAGTGGGGGGGGGGGGGGGGGATGTACATTTTGTAAATGAATTAACAATTGCTTTAACAAAAAAAACATCGGGTTGGAAGCTGACCACTACTGCCAATTTTTAATTTTAAAGAAATCAAGGATACATACTTGCATAGGGGTAGAAAGCAAACAGTAGCATTTTACTTTGGCTAGTCTAGAAACTCATCGGATTCGTCGTCGTCTTCATCTACTTATATGGCCCCTGATTGTGTCTCGTATTTTTCAGACGAAGCAGCTTGTTTCAAAGAGCCGGGCTTTGTTAAAACATAGTCGTAGAAATCTTGGCACTTGAAGTGTTTTAGATTATATTGTAACATTAAAATACTTTTTACTGAATCCACAGTGAAACGATTGCGTTCTTTTGTCCACTGGGAACAAATTAAAGAGAACACGCGTTCAACATTTGCATTGTGTCCCGGAATTGCGAAGAAGTATTGGGCTATCTTTAATAGCTCGGAGTAACATTCTGCACTTTGACTATGTTTATGAACAAAACGCCTCGGTTTTGGTCCTGGCTGTTGACGTTTTTTTTTTGCGATTTCGCTGTCCGAGTATAACTTTTGGTTCAGGCGTGGCGTACAGTCCATGGAACGATAACTTCCGTGGTGACGGACAGTGTGAAACGTAATAATATCCAACACTTGCAGATTAGATATGGATGGCGTAACTTTAATACAGTTTGAAAATATTATTTTAAAAAAAAATATATATTTTTTAAGATTGAGTTGTTTTGTTGGTGCTTATATCTAGTTAAAACCTCAAAATAGAGAAAAACCCGGACATTTCCCGTTTTTTAAAAAAAGAACCCGGACACGGACAAAGGAGGCCAAAAAGAGGACATGTCCGGGAAAAAGAGTACAGATGGTCACCCTATATGTGAGCATTCGTTGTCTGTGTGATACAATATAAATTAATAATACAACTCAAGTTTTCAAGTGTTGGTTTATTCCCGGCTGAGCTAGGCTGATAGTGGAAGAGGGCGAGGGTACCGTTACAATTTGGCGCCCAACGTGGGGCACATACTAATTGCATTTACCCCGAGAGAAAAAAAAAAAAATTTGAGGTGTAATTATAAGCTCGATTAATTTGAACGTTTGCAGAGTCACTGCTGACTATGGACAGGATGCAGGGGGAGGAGGTTCAGAATGAAGTAGGGAGGAGTATAGAGGAGAGTGTTCAAGAGGTAGGGATCAGGTCCGTTGATTTGAACAGTATAATGGAGATGTTAATTAAGATGAATGGTGATATGAAGGATATGAATGTGGAACTACGTAACGACAATGAGGGAATACGGAAGGACATTGTGGGATTACGTAACGACAATAAGGGAATACGGAAGGAAATGGGGGAAATGAAGTCCGAATTGAAGATAAGCTCATAGGCTCACTCACAAATTGTGTTAGAACGAATCTTAGAAATTGTTATTATTACAAATGTTTATATATTATGTTTATATATTACAAATGTTAATGTTTGGAAGGAAATTGGGGTGATAGAAATTATTGTTAAAACTACCTCGATTCCCGAGTGTCTTGCGACGAGAAAAATACAGATGGCTAGGTGTTATTTTCTGCTGTGGAAAAGGAGGGTCTCCTAGTTAGTTGTTTAACTAACCTTCAAAATTTCTACTCACTAGCTCGCAACTTGCGAGCGACTTTTGATAGGTTGCGACTTGCGAGTAATCATTGTTACGTGGTAACTGAAAGTACTAATGCATTTTTGCATTATTAATGTGCAATATTGAATTTCATTTTATTTATATTGTTTTTTATGACAAGATCTTGCTTGAAAATGCATTTTAGACCATCAAACATAATGTAGGACTGAATTTTTTTCGTCGGGCGAGATTGCCTCCAGCGGCAGGGGCTTTCCCCCTGACCAGCTATATCATGCAGGGTGCATGATGAAAATAAAACCACAATGGGGGTCATTGTGAGTACAAACAAGTAATGACACGATGCGAGTGGACAACTAGTGGATTTGCGGCGGAGGGTTGATTTATACGCATTTAATAAGAGTTTTGAAATGTTTGACAATACCAACCGCTTCTCCTGTCCCCAATGGTAAGTAAGTAAGTAAGTAAGTTTATTTCCAACACAAAATGCATACAGAATATACACATACATAGTAATAGTACCTATAGTACACATACACATACATAGTAAATACACATTTTGCCTTGATCCTTAAGGTAGTTAAAAAACAAACCTTGTAATTTAGGGTGTTTGGAAGGCGGTGGACATAATTACATGATAATGAGAATATAATTACAAAAAGAATGATAGTAGCTGTTTTTATAGTAATATGATGTAAAAGTTCTTTATCTTGCAGGAATTCCTCAATCGAGTAGTAAGCTTTGTTGCATAAGATTTGTTTAAGTTTATTTTTGAACTATAAGCACTCAATAAATTCAAAGTTGTTCTGAATCGGCCTTGTTGATTCTGGCATCTATCCGCAAGTGTTCGCACTGTCCAATCACTGATTCATATGTTTCGTATTTGAAATATCGATCTTTGATTGGTTATTGCTCACCCATCGATGGTGTTCGAAGCCTACAGGGTTGGTTTAGTCACTTTAAATTAAAGTCCCCCACTGCAAATCAGTTTAGTTACTGAGTGGGTAGACTCTAAACGTGAATTTATTTATTTATTTATTTATTTATTTATTTATTTATTTTTTTTTTTATTTATTTATTTATTTATTTATTTATTTATTTATTTATTCATTTATTTATTTATTTAACTGTACCGTAATCTCCGCGCCGTTGGCTCCCACAGTGTCAGAGCAATCTGCCCAGACCATGATGGACGCCATCTCCGCCCGCATCTCGGACGAGCTGGCCACCCACGCGGGCACGTCCGGCAGTTTCACCCTGGGCGTCGGCGAGGGAGGATCGCTGACGGACGGCCGCGTGCTGGAGATTGTCAACCGGGCCATCATGACCTACGACGCTGACAAGACGGGCATGGTAGACTACGCGCTGGAGTCTTCCGGCGGCAGCGTCATCAGCACTCGGTGTACAGAGTCGTATTACAAGCACTCGGCGTCCATGACGCTCTTCGGCATCCCGTACTGGTATCCCGTCAACACGCCACGCACGGTCATACAGGTAGGCCAGCACCGGTTGCCCTCGGGTACCTGTCGGGACATTTTGGGCACACACACAGACACAAAACTTTTTTTTTTTTTTTCCTATGCAGAGATGGCGTCCTCATCCATTCCTCTTCCTCGCTATCCAATATGCCGACGTTAAGAAACTTTGTATGCCCAAGAGTACTAGTGGCTAGCTACCCCCTGTCCCGCGGCCCCCCTTATATTGAAAATAAGTAGTAGTAGTAGTCTTTTATTATAGCACATTAGCTAATAGTATTACAATACAATACAAATACAATGTAATTCATACAGATATTTAAGAAATTAGAAACTTCACAGTAGCTTTTGCTATGTATATATAACAGCATTTGTAGTAGTAGTAGTAGTATTATTTATTATAACATATCTTGCTATTTTTCATCAGTACATACATACATACATACAAGTCATATTTAATCAATGATCCATGGAGTATGGAATAGTAATAGTGATCATACATATAGTACAGTAGTATAAACATAGCAGAACAATTTTATATCCACCAACAAAAACATTGTTGTTGGTAATAATAATAAACATAACAAAATATAAATATATAAGATACTAAACTAAACTAAATTTGTTTGTTATGATTATGTACTTACATTTTCCAAAGGAACTTTACTGCTGTATGACCACCCGAATTTATATTATTAATATTTGTATTAGTTAGAAAGATTGTCCAAAATGTGTTGACATAGGTTTAAAAATACCTTCTATTATTAAAAAAAAACAAATAAGAACATTGTACTTCGACCGAAACAAGTGAATCCATAAATAAACCATACGACACAATCGCCCAATCCAACTGATTGGTTGGGTCACACTGTGGGCCAGCTTTCCATGTGTGGCAAGTGGAACGTGAGTAGTAAGTACAACAGCGTGTGTGTGTTGTCTGCCGACAGCCGGGAGTACATCCGGGCGAGTGTTGGGCGTTCCGAGGCTCCCAGGGTTTCCTGGTGATCCAGCTGGCGGGGCTGGTGCGGATATCTTCGTTCAGCGTCGAGCACATCCCCCGCTCGCTGGCCTTCTCCGGCAACATAGACTCGGCGCCCCGAGACTTCTCCGTGTGGGTGAGTACACTCTCTCTCCCTCATTACTATTAGACTCGAGGTTTCTTCCGCTGATGCTTCCATCTGTGGGATCAGCTTGATGACATGATGCTCATTGTGACATGTTTCGGTTTGAAAACTGCAATTTTAAAATATATTGGACAAACGTCAGCATTTCAGCCAGCCATCGTGGCATCTTACGACGCAGACCAATTTCTAAACAAGTGACTTCATTATTAACCCCATTTATGATAGGGAACACTTGTGTTATCTGACAATCTGCTCCTGCTGACATTCCGTTAATAAGTCAAGACATTATCTTGCTAATTAATTTGTTGTGATATTCTTGGTTTCTGATTTTAACTACAACAATACATTTTTCTGGACTTTTTTTCTTTAAGGTGACTTGTGAGTAGAGGTGTGCGAGTAGCAATTTTCTGGTTCGAGTCGAGTTCGAGTTCGAGTAGTACAAAACCAGACATTTTTCGAGTCGAGTTCGAGTAGTAAAAAATTGAAGTACTTTAATATGCTGGGATTCATTGGGAAATAGGTTGCCTATAAGAAAGAATCGTACAACAAGGTGAATACATTTCTTGTTACTTTTTATAGCTTAGTCTAAAGTAACAGTAAGTAATCTTAACTTAGGCCTGTTGTAAGGCAACAACAAGGCCTGGCGTCAGTGGCGTGCCGTGACTTTTCTAATGGGGGAAGCAACTACTTTTTCAAGTAATCCCTTGGCAATGGCACTTGTGAGACCCCCCCACCTTGTACATGCATGGGGGGTCTGGGGGGAAGGCCCCCCAGTCAATGCGGGTCCGGGGCGCATAGCCCCGGATTTTTTTAGATTATCGTGATTGCCGTAAGAGCCTTTTAACGAGTTTTAGGCAATTTACCATTAGAAATTTACGAACAAAAATCTGATCCATTATAAAATATCAGTGCTAAAATGCCGAGTGCATTTTTTGGTTTTTGAATTGAGATTTGTCAGAGCTGGTGTTGGTCGGCCACTCTCAATAATTGCACATTTTTCTTGAAAAGATCGAGTGCTAAATGGGCGCGCAAATAATTCATCGATTACATAACATTCAATCATATTCATGGTTATTGAAAGTACAAATTCAGAAAGGAGTGCACATTCGCGCTAGACCTAGATCCTCCACATCCGTGCTAGACCTAGATCCTTGGCCCACAGCAAGCGATCCGATCGAGCCTGCAGAGCGCAGACTCGGAAGCAATCCTTCATATTGCTTATTCGCGCGTAGATGAACAACACACCAAACATTTGTCACACACTACAATTATACTCAAATAATCAACTAATCAATGTAGAATCGCATTCCTTCTCACACTGAATGAATTTAGAAAATAAACTAAACAGTTTTACGGTTATAAAGAGGTAAAAACACGAACAACTTTCAAACCCACGTGTCTTTCGGAACAGTCTGGCTTACGGGTGCCGAGTGGAACTTGGAAGCAATGCCAGGCATTGCTTCCACTCGGCTTTTCTTCGTCAACCCTCGGCCACCCTCGTCGCTTGGCCCACAGCGAAGGCCTGGCGCTCGAATTCAAACTCGTAGAATATGGTACAAGGATCTTTCATTCCGCTGTCAGTTATTTCGCATAATTCGGGTAGTTAAGTTTGGTTCATTAATTCTATTTAAGTGTTACTGGTAAGCGATATTGTTAACCAGCATTGAGGGTATACATAGGTAATTTAGTTAAAAATAAAATGGAAGCAATGCTTCCATTGCTTCCATGGACGGCACGCCACTGCCTGGCGTAGGGTTATTCCTATGGTAGGCTAGGCTGGCTAGGCACAAGAGCCTAGGCCTAGACCTAGATTAGCCTATTGCATTTGTAACTAAATCTAAATCTGAACTCACCTTGTAATTCTTTTGGCCTTTGGGTCAGTAGCAGGCCACTTCAAAGCAGAGTTCATTCTATACTCATGAAGTGTTAGCTGTGTCCTAGCCTGCATTGGCCTAGGCCTAGGCCTAGCTGTTGTATGGCTAGACTTAAGACATTTTAAAGGCCAAAAGAATTACAAGGTGAGTTTAGATTTAGTTACAAATGCAATATGCTAATCTAGGTCTAGGCCTAGGCTCTTGTGCCTAGCCTAGCCTACCATAGGAATAACACTAGGCCAGGCCTTGTTGTTTTGTAGGCCTAGGCCTAGCTGGTGTAAACTCTGCGTGGATCTGAAGATGTCTAGCACAACTTGTTGTGCTTCCACAATTGACGTTCATAGTTGCCGCACACATTTCGGTGCATTTATCGATCGCACAAAAAAAAAACACGATACAAAAAACAGATAGCCTTCAAAAAGACAGGCCAGCCATTGAAGTTGAAGAAGATATCTAGAGGAAATGATGTTCCAACAATGTCTCGTAGCCATACCGGATGTTTGGGCGGGGCTTACGTATGCAGCTTCAACTAAGCTCCGCCTCCAACGCCCACATCAGTGTAGTATAAACAGCATTTTGACGATCTCCAGCGATATATCGCGCAATAATCGAAACTCGAAAAAAACTCGATAGTCGAGTAGTAATTGTGAATTTCGAGTCGAGTACTAAAAACTCGACTCGACTCGAAAACTCGAGTACTCGCACACCCCTACTTGTGAGCTATTATTTCAGTGACATACACTCGTACTAATTAAACCAACATACCTAAAACCGCTACTCTATTTGTGGCCCGTTTCCGTATGAGCCCGAACCAACCCCGGTCATAACACGATGGTCTGTCTGTCTGTCTGTGCAGGGCCTCGAAGCAGAGAACGACTTGGAGCCAACGGAACTAGGCAAATATACCTACCTGAAGAACAGCACGAGTTTGCAGTACTTCCTCGTGGCGGTAAGTTAGCCGGTCGCCACCTCTACGACCGTGTCTTTGTTACCGTTCGGATGGAATTAATCGTCTTTCGCTTTCAGCGGTCGGACGTCCAGCCGTTCAAGATAATCGAGCTTCGGATTGACTCGAACCACGGCAACCTCGAGTACACGTGTCTCTACCGGTTCAGGGTTCACGGCACGTGGGTCTCGTACTAGAACTAGAACGTTGGCACGACACGGAGCGGAATGCCGATCTCAATACACGTACCTCCTAACGCAAACGGGCGCCAAGTTACTTGCGGAAGACAGCTGTTCTGAAATAGTACAAAGATTACGCCTAACACTGTACGCACGCACTTATCGTACGGTGACTACCAGTATAGTATTTATTGTGTATTACTACAGCTATACGATTTTGTTCCAAGACGGTTTCACAAGTTGTGATATTATGTAGCCTTAAGATCACTTATCAAGTTATCATATAACTTTAAAATATATATATAGATTTTTAATCAAACTACTTTTTTACATGAGGCTAGACTAATATTCATTTCAAGCTTGCTATTCCTAGGTCAGGCCTGAGTAGCCTGATTAGTACATAGTTAGTAGGTAGTCATTAGATAATAACAAATTTATAATAGTCTTTTACACTGTAATAATTTTTGTGTACATCAATAATTTTTTCCCGAAATATTATTACATTCTAGCTAATGGTTTATTACAACATGAATTAAAGACTTAGATCAACGTACTATTAACTATATTCACTATAAATACTGCATTCACAGTCCAATCACTTAAAATGTCCATTTCGTCTGTGCTATACTTTGCAGTACCGTAGTTGTAATTTGCAGGCGATAGTAGACGAGAGTTTTAAAACTGTTTAGCATTTATTGTCTCCCGTTTGCGTCTCGAAAGCGCCACCACATAAAATCAGACGACGCTTCCAACCGGTTGCTAATGCTCGTCTACAGAGAAAAGCCCATAAAGCAATTTTTTTTTATTACTTTATATCATGTTTACACGTAGCCTGCATTTCCTTCTCGTTAAAATTAACTGCGTAAAACGGTACATACTGTTGTGAGATTTGGTTTAATTTTCTTTATGCAAGTTTATTTCAGTGTAAATGCATTGTTTTGCTTAAATTGTAATTTGGCATTTTATTATGCCTATGTAGACATAGTCAATTCTAGAGTCTAGTATTATAAATCATAAGGTAGTTATCAGCTGTCATCGGCAGATGAGTTCTTAATACATTACGCGTACCATGTTTGCATCACACTTGGCTATAGACATGTCAAATAGTTGTAATATAAACCTATTTTGTAACTATTTGCAGGAGTGATCGATTCTAGGGCTAGTCTACAAAACTGTTACTCTTACTAACGTATCCTGTACGGGAAAATAATATTATGTACAATGAAGATGTTTAATACCATCTGCTCAGTAGTGGGTATGACATTATGGGTTAAAACCACGGTTTGAACACTGTTTGTTTCAACTAGTATTGGGTTGTGCCTCCCATGGTATAAAAGGCAAGAGGAACCTGTGCAAACTATCGTCTACGTACTTCATTGGCCATACATCCACTGGTGGTGTGTTCTAGCTTATGACTCGTTGTACTCACACTGCCTACTATGACACACGTTTCAATTATGACCTAGATATTGTGATGTAATGATCGCAATTGGTTGTGCTAGTCACATTGTAAAATGTAAATCAAGTGCTAATATTTTTTGTACATTTTTTCAAAGAACTGCACAATTACCGTATTGTTCATTGTTTGTAAAAGTAATTTTATTTTGATAAAGAGGTTGAAAATATGTATACAATTTGATAGCTATATGCCTGTTAGTACCTAAACGTGTTCTAATTTTAAACTATGCCTCATTGGATTTTTGACTTGACAATTTTTTTTAATGAGAATTGTCCGGGGATCCAACATGTGGCTAGTTTTAGTTAGTGTTAATCTGTGCATGTTCCCAATTGATTTGTGTTTCATATACTTTATGTGCATGATGATTGACAAATATATTATATCTTTTGAGTATGACAATATATTATAGTATATATCATATGCGTATAGTGTTACTTCTTTCCTCTCTTCTCTTCCTTTTCTAAGTCTTACTTCATAATGTTGTTTTTAAATGGCCAATAAAAAGTGGACGTCATAAACTTGATAATACAAATTTGTATAGAAAAATAAAACAAACAAAATTGCAATATATATGTAGTATTGGCACTAGGGTTCCAAACTATCCCGGTTTTACCGGGACATACCTGGAATTGAAGATCTTGTCCTGGTTGAAATTAAACTGGTTACAGAACGTTGTTATTTTTCAGAGTTGGGAACCCCAATTGGCAATTGGCAATTTATTAGGCCAATTGTTTTTTGCACAGGAGGTGTAATATTAGAGTAATGTGTAACTATGTAAATAATCCACCCCCACCTCCCTCGTATGTGCTGTTTGAAGAACGTCGGAGGCAGTCTGCTAAGTTAAATCTTTTCATGCTGTACCTTCAGGAGAGAGAGAGAGAGGGAATGAAACAGCTAGTGCACGCAGGCAATGTGGACTTGAATTGAAAAGAGACAGGAAGTGGCGTGGCTTGTATCGAGAGCAAGAAATTACATCCTGCGGGGGGAAATGAAACCCAATTAAGGAATCTAATGCACTCATTCCCGCCCCTGTTCCCAACAGAGCACATGCTTTCCACTCTGGCTGTTGATTGGATTCCTCCCCCCCTTCAAATCTAGTTCTTCCTATTCATCCAGTCTTCTCCCTCGTTTAGTCCTGGGATAAAATAGGTCCTGGCTGTCGTAATAAGCGATACGACATGATGTTCTTGTGGTTGAGTACAATCATCTTTAACCAATAAAATGGTCAGAGTTTAAGTTTGGGCGATACGTGTTTGGCATTTCGGCTGTAGCAAGGAGAAGGACAGTTTATTCAGCAACCTCTAACTTGTGGATTCCCGCTCGATGGTCAAGAGGAAGTTGCGATAACCATTTCCGGTCGTTTTCCGTTCCGACCTCTCGATCCACCGACTATCGAAAGTCGACAATCGAATCGAAATTTCTTTCGACCAAGTAAACACGTCAGTCGGTGAGTGATAAAAATGGGGGTTGGCGAAGAAGAGGTTGACGATATTAGTTCCGAGGAGGAAGAAAATGTGAAAAATGAAACACCTAAACAATTAGTATTCACCATTGAAAGTATCCTTTTACCATACATATGTCATACCTAGGTTAATGTTGTTCTTGAAGCCAACTTTCAGGTAACCCATATGGCTTCGACTGATCAACATAACCTCAGGCAACTTGTGTTTCTCCTTGTACCTAACTACCTAACGCACATGTCTTGAGAAAGGGCCTAGATATGATAAGTTAGTTGAGAGTTATTAAAAAACACAAAATTCATAGTTCATCTAGGCGTAAAACAAACCTAGCCATCCTCTAGCCAAGCCCAGCCACAACCATTGTAGGCCTAGGCTAGGCCTAGATGTACAAATAAAATGTTCTTAGGATGTAGGGAAAGTTGTCCCAACGTAACCTGAGATAGGCCTAGACCTAGGCCTATGATTAGGCCTAGGCCTTCTTTCATGCACGCTTTCTCAATGAAAATCGACAGTATCGAGGGTGTTCTTTCATACTTTCCTAAAGGTAAAGGCAGTCTGCTGCTTATCAAGTGCACACTACAAAGCATGCGTGCTGTGTTTGGGGTTTTCAGGTGTTTAATATAAATTTACTAATGGGACTAGACCTGTTTCAAGTAGATGTTAGAAACTAGAGAAGTAATTATTAAGGTGGTAGCTAATGTACCATGTAGGCCTACTGGATGCTGCACTTGAGGATACACTTCTTAAAAATTCCATCATATATCTTGTTGAAGTAGTTGTCACATTGACAGGAAATTCCTTAACCACTATAACAGTATTGAAGCTTATTAAAGATGCCCAACAGCAACATGGATTACGTCATGGCGATTATCAACGATATCGAGGCTATTGCACGCGTAGAATCCGTCGGCTTCGTAAAGTTCTCAAGATCACTCAGGGCGATAAACGCCATTTCAAACGCAAAGACATAACGGAAGTGATGTTGAAAGACGAACGCTTCCTCTACATTCCCCTGATGATGGCCGAACGCGCGTGGGGTTGCGCCATGCAGCTGCGGCAAGAGGCCAACACGGAGACGCGGAAGCGTTTCCATCTGGTCAGTCGGTTACGCAAGGCGACCAAGTACGCGTTGCACTTGGAGAACTTGTGTGAGTCGAGCCGGTGCGATGCGCGGACCAAGCTGGAAGCTCAGGCGTACGTTGCCTGGATCTACGGCGCGTTAAATTTCGAACTACAGCTGTGGAAGCCAGCTATGGAAAACTTGAAGAAAGCCCAGTAAGTTTTGTTGGTGGGCCTACAAGTATCTTTCAAACATCTATGGTTGTTTCATGTTCCATAAAGTGTCTTGCTTTAATAAACAGTGAGGTAATTAGGACAAGGGGCTTAGCCCAGAAATTTCTCAAAAGTCAACAATAATGTTTAAAATAATAATACAAGATCAAATAAGCTGCCGGTCACAAGTAGTACTGCACAACTTTACACGCTGCTGTCTCCAACATCTCTGAAATCTCCTTACTAACATTACCTGATCATTTCATTTATCGTGTAATTTTTATTTTGGTTAGGAATCGGTTTGTACGCCGCATTCGGCATTAGTTTAGCAAACTGTGTTTTTACAAATGTGTGGCGCGATTGCAGGATGGTGTACGAGAAGTTGGCGTCTGCCCTACCCGAGGAAGATCAGATAATCTACAAGGCGAGAGTCGACGAACTGACTCCCAGCTTGCGCTACTGTGCATACAACATCGGAGACGAGAGCTCCATCGACGACTTGCTGCAGATGAGAGGTCAAGGTCAGGGTGACCTTCTGGCCAACCTCGACGTAAGAGCAACTAATCTTGTCTTCACTATAACATGCATGTAGGCTTATTTCCACACAATCACAACCCTGGGGGGTGTAAGGGTAATTCCTTCAAATCCTCTGGTAATTGGGAGTGTCAATGACCCTCATTCATCACAGCTTCAAGTATCAACAAGACTTCAAGTGTCTTCTTTGCAGCTGTGAAAGGGATCATTTATGAAGTGTTAGGACTACTTTTATGATTTGCTTTCTGTCATCTGGGTGAAATAATGGATGTTTTTGTTATTAGATACTTAACAGATTTTTGTGTGTGGGGAGTTAACTGTTAAAACGGGATTAGTTTAGAAAGGGGTCTAATGGAGGGGCAAAATATAGCAAGAAGGAAATGTGGCAAACCTTTATTGGGCAACTAGGCAGAGAATGGCATAAGTTCCAACTCTGGGTGTTCAAAAGAAGAAGAAGAAGAAGGATTAGTTTAGGGATTAATTAAACATTTCGAGATACTTTTTAACCGTCTATGTCCTACAGTGTCCTACTCCTACAGTGTGAGTTTTAATTAATTAATTAAGTAATGTCGTGTTTTGTCCCAGAGCCTGATCGTGCAGACCCGCGAACACCGCGCCGAGGTGCTGTCGGAGGTGGAGTGGCGCGGTCGCTCGGTCCCCGTGCGGCCCGAACGCGTCCGAGCGTTCCTATTGGCCGAGCAGGAGCTGGAGCAGTCGCTGTCCCGCGCGGCAGACAACCCCGCCAAGATAGCGACCTACGAGACGCTGCTGATGGACTGCAAGGACGCCGTCGCGGCCGTGCGCGACGAGACGAGAGCGGATCCCGCCTCTAAGGTCAGGGGGGCGGCGGGGGCGCCGCTGTCCGCCATGCAACACCTGCTCTCGTACCTGATGCACATACGACTCAATCTGACCATACGCAGGAACCTGTTGATGGTCGACGCAGCCAAGTCTTCGCTTGTGGATAAGAGCGAGGTGAGTCTAATACTTCTTTTTAGCATTAATTTTCTCTAAATTTAACATTTTGTAGCATCTATTTTTCTTTTTATAATGTTTCTCGTTAAAAATCATTTTCTCTAAATTTATCACTAATTTATATTTAAATTTAGCATTTTGTAGTGTAGGCCTATATTTTTTGTTAAACTATCAAAACCTTGAAGATGAGGGGTTTCTTGCACTTCTAATGGAAAATTAGGTGCAGATATTTAAAATCAATTTAGGCTAATTGTTACTACATAGGGTTAGAATATAGTTCTTAACTGAATTTCTATAGTGTAGGCCTAAAGGAATTAGAACACCTTCCTTTTTGTAAAATTATCATTTTTTAGCATTTTCAATATTAGCCTGTATGTTCACTGATGAAATAAAGAATATCTATCCACTGTGGCTAGTGGATGACTTATTGAAAGTACAGTTACCTGAACTTAGGTAGGTACGTATTGGCCTATCAGCAAGTAGACAATACCTCAACAAAATGACTTTTTACTTGAATTGAAACTCTAAATTCACTCGTGTTAAATGTAACAACTATTATGTACATGGATGTAGGTCTCCAAATATCTCCGTTGAGAGCTGTGGAGGTTGAACGTTGTCTGACCGCAGGGTGGTACCGGCGAGCGCAAGGTTCGCCCGCAAGACCTCACCCGTCTCTACGAGATCATCCTCCAGAACTTTGGCGAGCTGCAGCAGTTACCGGGCCTGGAGGACGACGCCCAGTACAGGGAGGAGGTCGAACGCAAGATGACGGCGTACAAGGCGTTCCGTTGCTTCTACATCGCCCAGAGTCTGGTGGCGTTGAGGCGTTGGAGGGAGGCAGTCGCCCTCTACCAACGCTCGGATCAGTACGCTCAGGTTGGTACCCGTGTGTGTGTTTGTGTGTGTTTGATCTCGGTTAGCCTACACTTTTTGTTGAAGACTTTGTTATTATTTATTTGCAATGTGCTATTACATCGGACATGTTAGATACGTTGCTGGTGGGAAAAATTAGAGCAGTGCCCCTTTACCCCACCCAATTTTTTTCCCATAACTTTAAATATGAACGTTACGTCTAAACTTATTACTAAGGAATGTGATGCTGAATATATAGTTACTCTAGCCATTCCTATGAATGGTGTCATGAATCAATGTACATAATTTCATTTCCCTTGTAGGATGCCCTGAAGGGGAAACTGGAGGCCGGCTTGAAGTCGGAGCTGCAAGCGTTAAAGAAGGAGATTGCCGGGCAAGCGTTCTCGGTTCACGCCCAGAGCGTTCTCGAGGATGAGAAGCTTCAGGACGAGGAGGGAGTCCTGCCCGGCTCCAAGAAGGACACCAAGAGCAAGAAGGTTAGTCCTTACCTCGCCCGAGTCTGCGTACCTGTGTGGTGACACTGACAGTGAGTTAAGTACCCTCGAGTATCAATGGGAGATGTGCAGGAATCACTTGATTAAAATTTTCTTGGTAAGGTATTCAGATGATTGATTTTTTCATTACTGCTGTGAGCCACATTGTCGTGTGACTGCTGCCTTCCATTGGTTCATCTCTCTCTCATCAATGCTTGCCCTTTTGTTTTGGCCTTGAAATAGCCTGCGTATGCTAATAAACAACAACAAAATGAAAACTGGTGTCAAGAATCTTATGCGAAGTGCTCATTATTACTAAATGCTTCAATGAATGTTCTGTGTTTCCAGCCGCTGTTTGAACGCCTGGAGGAATACAGAGAAGATCCGTCGCTCACGTCTCGCAACCCCAACGTCTTCAAGCTCCCCCCCGAAATGGAGCCCATTCCGTGCAAGCCGCTCTTCTTCGACCTGGCGTTCAACTTTGTCGAGTTTCCGTCACTGGAGGACAAGATCGAGACGTCGCCCACCGGCGGAAAGAAGGCGGGCGCGGCCGGCATCACTGGGTTCGTCAAGGGTCTGTGGGGGTGGGGAGGCGGGGCCAACAAGTAGCGCGGTGTGTGTCTCGACTTGTCAAGGGCTTGTGGGGGCGGAGCCAAGAGCTTGCTCACCTGCCCTAGTATCCGAGGGTTTTGGGAATGCTTTATACTGTCTACTATTCAATCACAGGCTTGTTTCTTTCTTATATTATAGGGAGATGATATTGAAGAGAAGAATGATCATACATTAATGAAATGTTTTGTTTTTATTACTTTCCCATGCATATTCCTAGCATTGACCTTGACTATTATGCCGGGTTCATACAAAGTCGTGTTGTTGAAGGTTTTGGTCTAGTCGTAAGATTGAGCGACATTTTCGTTTACGATTTTTGTTATTTGTAATGTGAACGAAGGTCCTCCAGACGGCGGTGAATGTGATTCACTCATCGAAACTCCGCTTTATATGAACTCGGCATTAATGAATTAATGACAATCTCATGATATTACTTTCAACATGTTAATTTTGGGCCGTTTTTATTGTGAGACTGCGTACTCAAACCTTGTTAAGACTTCTACACAATATCTGGTAAGTGAAAACGCTGTAGTGTTAGCACCACAGTCTGAGTACAAAAATCTCGTATTATAATCAGTAAGGTAAGTAGGGGGTAGTAAGTAGGTAGTAAGGTAATTAATAAATTATTATATCGGATATCCATAGTTAATAACAATTCAATCCAAATGACAGCGCTACTGATATAGACTAATATTACAAATATTTAAGATAGTGTGTAGTGTTAACCAAACCACAGAGGCTACGTCCTCAGTTTTCGATTTCATGTGACATTCTTGAGAAATATATAATTACAAAATTGCAATTTTGTGGGGTTGTAACTGTGAGGCAATCTTTTTCCATGAAAATGTGTCGAATAATTAAAACAATCTATTCAAGTAGTACATCTACTATTAACTTATTATAAAAATGTCAACACCATTTTTTGGGTCAAATTGTTTGGTTATCCTACATACAAATTATTATAACGACCACAAAAATGTTTAATTTACACTTTGGGCAATGTCTGTCAAAAGCATTGCCTCTACCCATCCATAAGGGTCATCTCCAGACTCCTTCATGTGTGGACCTTTCATCCACCTCAGGCCTTGTAAATATCTTCACTTAAACAACTACTTATCAAAATTTAACATTATCTCACTGATGTAGACCTCAATATACAGTAAAATGGTTTCAGTTTTTATATTTACTTCAGTTCAATGTATGTCGGCTTCTTGTATGCACTTGTGGAAAGGAACATACTTGATCCTGCTGCGTTCTGTTGGTTGAAGAGGAAGGTTTGTATGAAACGTTAACAAAAGGAAGGCAAGAATAAAACAGGTGGTTGTGAAATACAAACTGTTCTTCAGTTGTTGCGGTGGGTATCTGCGCAAGCGGGAGAAGTACGAGGGTTGGTTGGCGGTAGTAAGTGACGTTACTGCAGAAGAAGATCTATGCATATCGACCACGGTGAGAAGTCTCAGCGCAATGGACGCAATTTCAGTCTATGTCTGATTCCCTCGGGGATGGAACATGTAACATTTTTACAAATACTGTGCTTAGGAAATATTGTAATTTATTTATTTATTTATTTATTTATTTATTTATTTATTTATTTAATTTGTTTTGTTTAAAGGCTGGTCCACACAGATTTTTAAGACAAACTATTTAAGGTTTAATGCGTAGTCGTAAAGTTGGATCATAGGAAGCACGTACTGGCGTTCACACAAAGTTTTAGTTTTAAGACGTTTTCATTGTTGTCTTTAAAACAACGTCTTAAAACCTTATGCATTATGTCTTAAAAATCTGTGTGGACCAGCCTTAACATAAAATGACAGATGATCCATTGTTCAATGCAGTGCAAGCAGGCAGTGAGTTAGTATTTTATGGAATAGTAGGGAGGGTTCCCGAGTGAGAACAGATAATGGTCCGTTCCCTTTAACTCTTATAGAAGGTAGTTTTAGGTTGGAGGTGAGGACTATTGTTACGTTTATTGATTGATTTATTTATTTATTTATTTATTTATTTATTTATTTATTTATTTATTTATTTAAATAGCGCTTTGGTAGATACATAGTGGTGTACAATACACCTGTATATTAGCTTGTCAACTCTCCAATGAACAATAAATTTAAAAAAATTAAACATTTACACATTTAGCAGACATACTTGGGTATTACACACAAAAATACATACATAAATTTTCGTTAAATCGAAACAATGTAGAATACACTCCAATGTTCCAATGTTGTTTACCATGATTTCATTTTGCAATCAAAATCTGATAGTAGTTTACTAACCTCGATGATGGCCTTAACGTCTATATCAATTAGGGATGTCATAGGGTAGGAAAATTCGGATCCGGTTCCAGACCTTCCAAGAACCGGGTTACCCGAATCCTAAAGCCTAAATTATGTCATCTTATCTTGGTTACAACCCCCCCCCCCCCCCCCCCCGCCGAAACCACGCGGTTGAAGGTCGTTCTCTGCCCGTGTTAGCTGCCGGCCGCTCGAGGCCCTCGTTATACCGTTGAGTGAGAAATATAGGGTATATTTCTCTAGGACTATATTTCTCACTCAACGGTTATACTTGACGGGCCGCTGCGCGCGGGCTGGGCGAGAGGGGGGTGGGGGAGGGGAGTGTATATGGCCTCACAGAACTCGCCCGCAGTAATGACAGTGCGTACTAACCAGCGACCAGCTGGCCACGTCCACGCTTGCAGGAATTCACTGTAGCTTCAAGAAATATCGTCGCGTATTTTTTTTTTTTTTTTTTCTTTTTTACAAATAATACTACCCGATAAGGATCCGGATCCTAAAAATGGATTCGGGTAATTTCTGGATCCGGGTACCCTATGACATCCCTAATATCAATGCATTATTTTCTTTGAATGGGACAACCTTTCAATATCCCACGTGAATCTCACATAGGGTGACCATCCCTCCCGGAATTCTGCCCCTAGTCGTGGAGTCCAAAAAAGCTTTCAGGACAGCCAGTTGCTCTGGATTTATCTCGAAGCATAGGTTACTGAAATTTCCTATTTTTGATGTAGTATTGTCATGTAAAAGTTGGTACTTTATAACTTTTACAGGTGTAATCTCCTTCTTGGTGATTTATGGATATCTTGATTGTGTTAGTTTGTCATTTACCGTTTTCTTTCACAATTAAGGTATGCGCTGTGCTGGCTATTTCGTCAGCCCAGATCGTTGGTAATTTCTTGTTGCGCGGCAACTTGCTGACTACTCGGTTCAGGAGGGGGCTGGTTCGTTGACATCGTCAGTGAGCCCTGGGCCCACTCTTTCGTGATCGTCACGGGAGGGGTCGAACCGAGTAGTTTGATTGGTAGTTTTGACTGAGTACAGCCAGCGTAGGGCAGAGAGGGGGTGACTGGGGTATGACGTAGGAAAGTCTAGGTGCGAGGGAGCCCGGAGCACGTGTGTAATTCGGGGCATTTCAATCATGGAACGGAAGAGGAGGTAGACCTGTGCCAAGGTGGAACGGTGGAAAGAACGACGGAAGACCCAGAGGGAAGGACAAGGAGGCCGATCGTGGACCTGGACGACGGAGCCAAACCACAACACGAGGTCGGAGTCAGCCACCGGGAAGCCAAGGTATAGGGGTTACTGCAGCTACCCTCTAGATAGGAAAGTTAAGTCCATCAGACCTGGAATGCCCATAGGCAGATTCGCCATTATCTCAGCCACGTAGGATAAATGTGTATTCTAATAAGTTGCGGTTCCTCTATTGTTTGAACCAAAGTCTTGTCAATCTAAGACCTAAACTGCCTGAATTGGTATGTCCCGATCCCTATGATGTGAGAACCACCCCTAGAGCTAGCTAGCTAGAGGAAGGCCTACTTCTACGGGTCCGTCGACTTTGGAGTGCGTGGGTTCGAGGCCGAGCCGACGGAATTGGATGGGTGTCACGGTAGGTTCTCGCTATCTAACATATGGTGGAGGCTGCCGGATCCAATTAGCTTTATGACAAATTGGTTTATCGCAGGACTTAGTTTTGTGACAAATTGTTTTATGATCTAACATATGGTGGAGCCTGCCGGATCCAATTTGCTTTATGACAAATTGGTTTATCACAGGACTTAGTTTTGTGACAAATTGTTTTATGATCTAACAGATGGTGGAAGCGCCGTTGGAAAACTTAGTCTTGTTGTATTTTGACTACCCAGATCAGGCAGGTTTTTTTTTCTTCTGAATTAATTCTTTTATTTTATTATTATATCGTGGCTATGAGTCTTTGCTAGTTTGTCTATGTAGGTCAGGAAGTGTTCATTCATCTCTGTGCTGTTTTGCTGTGTGTGCAGTGGCATCGCGTTTCTGTTGACGTCATTAGTTCTTGTGGAATTTTTCCTATAAAACATTTTACACGGTGCTGTTTAAGAATTCCATGCTATGTTTTGTGTAATGCATGTGGTGAGGTACTGTTAACTAGGTTTTTATGTGTGGCTTTCAAGTGATAAGAGCTCGGCAGGTCCTGTTGTGAACTTAGGATTTGGTCAACGGGAGGGCGGTGTTGTTTTTGCGATATTCAACGTCTTAGCTCACAGTGTTGAATGATGTGTTTGTGTGTGTATGTGTGAGCGTGTTCTGTCGTTTCGTGGATTGGGTTTTGTCGTGCTTGCGCGATGGGCCTCGTTGCAGGTGCAGTGGGCGGCATGATTGGCTGGTGTAGCATCGTCACGCTTGCCCTCACTGCGTGGCGGAACAGGCTAGTGTGTTTGCTCGTCTCTCTCTTGGTATGTCGAGTATTGTTCTGTTGATCTGTTCTATATGTTGTTTCCTCCCTTTTTCTTTCTTGTGTGGTTCTTATTAGTGTTGATTGGTTTTCGTCAGCACACGTGTTGATTAATCGTGTTGACTTAGTTGTCAACATGGATAGTGGTTGTTCTTTTTTGGGATGTGTTGACTATGTTTAGGTCAACGCAACGTTCGTTGATTGTATATCGTGTTGTCTTAGTGTCAACATGGCTTGATGTTGTTGTGTTCGATGTGTGTTGATTATGTTCGGATCGACACAGCGTTGCGTGCCGTTTATCGTGTTGACTTAGTGTCAACATGGCTTGATGTTGTTGTGTTCGATGTGTGTTGATTATGTTCGGATCGACACAGCGTTGGGTGCCGTTTATGGTGTTGACTTAGTGTCAACATGGCTTGATGTTGTTGTGTTGATTATGGTCGTCTCAACACGACGTTGGATGCTGTATATCGTGTTGACTTAGTGTCAACATGGCTGGATGTTGTTGTGTACGAGGTGTGTTGATTATGGTCGTCTCAACACGACGTTGGATGCTGTATATCGTGTTGACTTAGTGTCAACATGGCTGGATGTTGTTGTGTACGAGGTGTGTTGATTATGGTCGTCTCAACACGATACGTTGGGTGCTGTATATCGTGTTGACTTGTTGTCAACATGGCTTGATGTTGTTGTGTACGAGGTGTGTTGATTATGGTCGTCTCAACACGACGTTGGATGCTGTATATCGTGTTGACTTAGTGTCAACATGGCTGGATGTTGTTGTGTACGAGGTGTGTTGATTATGGTCGTCTCAACACGACGTTGGATGCTGTATATCGTGTTGACTTAGTGTCAACATGGCTGGATGTTATTGTGTACGAGGTGTGTTGATTATGGTCGTCTCAACACGACGTTGGATGCTGTATATCGTGTTGACTTGTTGTCAACATGGCTGGATGTTGTTGTGTACGAGGTGTGTTGATTATAGTCGTCTCAACACGACGTTGGATGCTGTATAATCGTGTTGACTTAGTGTCAAAATGGCTTGATGTTGTTGTGTACGAGGTGTGTTGATTATGGTCGTCTCAACACGACGTTGGATGCTGTATATCGTGTTGACTTGTTGTCAACATGGCTTGATGTTGTTGTGTACGAGGTGTGTTGATTATGGTCACTTTCGGTACCGATTGTGGATGAACGGTGGTACCTAGTTAGTCGTAGCGTCGAACTTAAGGTCAGTAAGAATCTTTGGTGACGTAGTATGAGCGTCGGTAGCGTCGGTTTGCACAGGTCGTGGTGAGGCGACGCCAACTTCAGGTAACCAAAATAGTAGATTTTTTGAGGTTTTTATTTTTTTACGAGTAAACGGTTTGAGATAGAATTTTTTGGTTGTCAATTCCTTCTTATTTATTGCTCTCTTGATATGTTACGTTTTTTTTTTTAAAATAAAAAAAAAAAAAAATTCTCCGATTCTGCCTTTCTGTGAGGTTTTTTGAAATTTTGGGCGCCTGTATCTCTGTTAGTATGACCCCCAGCATATTTTCGTTTTCAGGATGTCTAGATAATTAACGCAAAAAAAATAAAAAAAATACAGACACAAATTTGGGCCACACGTTTTTTTGCTACGAGGGCTTAAAAAAAAAAAATTCCCCCATGTAAACCCTTCTCAACTTTTCTTGTCTGAATATGGAAGAAAAAAAGACTGCCGGTTGCGGGTATCGAAGCCCGGACCGCGAAAACACAAGTCGGCGTCGCTACTGCCTACGCCACGCCACTCGATGGAAATTGGATTGCTTATACTAGTACATAACACACTGCTCTCAATGAATGCATGTATGTATCTCGATTCATTATTATTGTAATTGTAACACCTAAGATAGATGGATTTACGAACAGAGGGTCTCATTGGATTTAAAAATATCCAAGAATACGATTTGAAGATAAAAACTCCGAAAATTGTGAAAAAAACGGCTTCAAAGTTTTTTTAAATTTTCGGAGTTTTTATCAACAGATCGTATTGATTGATCTGTTGATCGCGAAAGAGTTAATCGTTTGTGGAAACAATGAGCCGTTTGACAGTTAAAAAATAAACCGTGTCCATGCACGTAGATGCATTGATATAAATACGTGAAAATGGTGGAACAAACAAGAGTGGGTGTAACGGGTCTCGAACCCCAGACCTCGACCATGCTAAGCGGAGACATACCCAATACGCCATAGCACACGATGATACATGCAGCGCTTACACAGGTACAAGACACACTGCTGTCAATGTTGTGCGTTGTTCGGGGTATCCAGTAGAGATGGGAATTTTGGCCCGAACGGCCCGAAAGCCCGGGCCGGGCCGGGTTTCTTAAGTTAGCTTCGGGCTTCGGGCCGGTATCGGGCCGAAGCATTGAAAGTTCTGGCCGGGCCGGGCCAGGCTTTCGGGCTTTCGGGCTTTCGGGCCGGTTCGGGCTTTCGGGCCGAGTCGGGCTTTCGGGCTTTCGGGCCGAGTCGGGCTTTCGGGCCGGTTCGGGCTTTCGGGCCGAGGCGGAATTTCGGGCCAGGTCGGACTTCTGGCTTCCCTGGCCAGCAATTTGGGGCTGGATATCATCATTTAATAATGTTTTTATAATAAAAAAAATAATTCTTTAAAATTGAATATAGAGCTGCTTGTTCAGTTTAATTATCCAAGCAGCAGTAAGCAGTTTGTTTTTTGGAGTTCTCTACAGGCCACAGTCCACCCACCCACACACAACATTCTCCTATTCCCTACCCCTATAGCCATCACTGTGGCGATCGACTAAATCGATACGTTTTGTGTCGGCGGCGACTTTACTATAAGGCCAGGCCGCTCTTTCGGGCCGGGCCGGGCCGGGTTTTCGGGCTTTCGGGCCGGTTCGGGCTTTCGGGCCGGTGCGGGCTTTCGTGCCGGGTAGGGCTTCTGGCTTTCCTGGCCAGCATTTTGGGGCTGGATATCAATATTTAATAATGTTTTTTATAATTAAAAAAAAAAATCTATAAAATTGAGTATAGAGCTGCTTCAGTTTAATTATCTAAGCAGCGGTAAGCAGTTTGTTTTTTGGAGTTCTCTACAGGCCACAGTCCACCCACCCACACACAACATTCTCCTATTCCCTACCCCTATAGCCGCCACTGTGGCGATCGACTAAATCGATACGTTTTGTGTCGGCGGCGGCTTTACTATAAGGCCAGGCCGGGTTTTCGGGCTTTCGGGCCGGGCTTTCGGGCCGGCTTTCGGGCTTTCGGGCCGGGCTTTCGGGCTTTCGGGCCGGGCCGGGCTTTCGGGCTTTCGGGCCGACTTTCGGGCCGGGCCGGGCTTTCGGGCTTTCGGGCTTTCGGGCCGACTTTCGGGCCGGGCCGGGCCGGGCCGGAATCATCATCTTTCGGGCCGGGTTCGGGCCGGGCGGCAGTAGGTTTTTACCTTGTCGGGCCGGACTCGGGCCGGACAGTTTCGGGCCGGGCCACGGGCCGGGCCGGGCCGTACGTTTCCCACAAATTCGCATCTCTAGTATCCAGTTAGCTTATATCATAACCTCCTATAGCCGTCTGAACTCCGGATACACATCCACAGAAAACGCAGTTTTGTGACTTTCATGACTTGACGTTGGGAACATCACTATAACCTCCTATAGCCGTCTGAACTCCTGATACACATCCACAGAAAACGTAGTATTGGGACCCACGTTGGGAACATCACACTGAACAGCCAACATTAAAACATGTTTTCTCGGCTTACCGTTAATGCAAGGCAAACATCAACATGTTTCATGTATAGAGTAAGAATGTCCAATGGAGAAACTCTAATCATTATTTTCTTTACCCTTTAACAAGAGACGCTACGCGTCGTCAAAGACGTGCTCAAATACACTCTGTTTTTTAGAATTATATTCTTTACGGCTATATTGTTTATTGTTGCGATCTTAAAGTTAATTGCCAAGGTAGATCTGAATATTGTCTACTTTGAAAAAAATCATTGCCTCGCTATGTTTGTTGTGAACGACGTCAGGCGTCGCCGAAATTTCAACGATTTTCTTGTCAAGTTCCACTTTCGGTACCGATTGTGGATGAACGGTGGTACCTAGTTAAACGTAGCGTCGAACTTAAGGTCAGTAAGAATCCTTGGTGACGTAGTATGAGCGTCGGTAGCGTCGGTTTGCACAGGTCGTGGTGAGGCGACGCCAACTTCAGGTAACCAAAATAGTAGATTTTTTGAGGTTTTTATTTTTTTACGGGTAAACGGTTAAAGATAGAATTTTTTGGTTGTCAGTTCCTTCTTATTCATAGCTCTCTTGATATGTTTCGTATTTTTAAAAAAATAAAAAAAATCAAAAATTTCATTTTTCTCCGATTGTGCTCTTCTGAGACAAAATTTGAAATTTTGGGCGCCTGTATCTCTGTTAGTATGACCCCCAGCATATTTTATATTTTCAGCATGTCTAGATAATTAACGCAAAAAAAATAAAAAAATTAAAAAAACAAATTTGGACCACCCGTTTTTTAGCTACGAGCGCTTGAAACAAAAATTTCCCCTTAGTAAACCCTTCTCAAATATTCTGCTCTGAATATGGAAGAAAAAAAGTTTGCCGGTAACGGGTCTCGAACCCCGGACCGCGAAAACACTAGTCGGCGTCGCTACTGCCCACGCCACACCACTCGATGGAAGGTAGAGCGCTTAGACTGGTATACATATTGTACTGCTCTCAATGAATGCATGCATGTATCTCGATTCATTCTTATTGTAATTCTAACACCTAACATAGAAGGATTTACGAACAGAGGGTCTTATTGGATTTAAAAACATCCAAGAATACGATCTGAAGATAAAAAAAAACTCCGAAAATTGAGAAAAAACGCCTTCAACTTTTTTTTCAATTTTCGGAGTTTTTATCATCAGATCGTATTGATTGATTGGTTGATCGCGAAACCGTAAATCGTTCGTGGAAACAACGAGCCGTTTGACGGTTAAAAAGTAAACCGTGTTCATTCACGTTGATGTATTGATATAAATGTGTGAATATGGTGAGAAAAAAAGAGTGTGTGTAACGGGTCTCGAACCTCAGACCATAAGCACTCGAAGCGCCGACGTTCTACGTACCCCACACCACCTGATGGAAATCCCATTGCTTACACTGGTATATAACACACTGCTCTCAATGTATGGCATATCTTGTTGTATTCAGATAGCTCGTCTACACGCCAACATTAAAACATGTTTCCTCGGCTAACCGTTTATGCAAGGCAAACATCAACATGTTTCATGTATAGAGTAAGAATGTCCAATGGAGAAACTCTAATCATTATTTTCTTTACCCTTTAACAAGAGACGCTACGCGTCGTCAAAGACGTGCTCAAATACACTCTGTTTTTTTAGAATTATATTCTTTACGGCTATATTGTTTATTGTTGCGATCTTAAAGTTAATTCCCATGGTAGATCTGAATATTGTCTACTTTGAAAAAAATCATTGCTTCGCTATGTTTGTTGTGAACGACGTCAGGCGTCGCCGAAATTTCAACAATTTTCTTGTCAAGTTCCACTTTCGGTACCGATTGTGGATGAACGGTGGTACCTAGTTAGTCGTAGCGTCGAACTTAAGGTCAGTAAGAATTCTTGGTGACGTAGTATGAGCGTCGGTAGCGTCGGTTTGCACAGGTCGTGGTGAGGCGACGCCAACTTCAGGTAACCAAAATAGTAGATTTTTTGAGGTTTTTATTTTTTTACGGGTAAACGGTTTAAGATAGAATTTTTTGGTTGTCAGTTCCTTCTTATTTATCGCTCTCTTGATATGTTTCGTATTTAAAAAAAAATCAAAAAAATCAAAAATTTCATTTTTCTCCGATTGTGCTCTTCTGAGACAAAATTTGAAATTTTGGGCGCCTGTATCTCTGTTAGTATGACCCCCAGCATATTTTCGTTTTCAGGATGTCTAGATAATTAACGCAAAAAAAATAAAAAAAATAAAAAAACAAATTTGGACCACCCGTTTTTTAGCTACGAGCGCTTGAAAAAAAAATTTCCCCTTAGTAAACCCTTCTCAAATATTCTGCTCTGAATATGGAAGAAAAAAAGTTTGCCGGTTACGGGTCTCGAACCCCAGACCGCGAAAACACTAGTCGGCGTCGCTACTGCCTACGCCACGCCACTCGATGGATGATGGATTGCTTACACTAGTACATAACACACTGCTCTCAATGAATGCATGTATGTATCTCGATTCATTCTTATTGTAATTGTAACACCTAAGATAGATGGATTTACGAACAGAGGGTCTCATTGGATTTAAAAAATATCCAAGAATACGATCTGAAGATAAAAACTCCGAAAATTGTGAAAAAACGGCTTCAAAGTTTTTTTAAATTTTCGGAGTTTTTATCAACAGATCGTATTGATTGATTGGTTGATCGCGAAAGAGTTAATCGTTTGTGGAAACAATGAGCCGTTTGACAGTTAAAAAATAAACCGTGTCCATGCACGTTGATGCATTGATATAAATACGTGAAAATGGTGGAACAAAAAAGAGTGGGTGTAACTGGTCTCGAACCCCAGACCTCGACCATGCTAAGCGGAGACATACCCAATACGCCATAGCACACGATGATACCTGCAGCGCTTACACAGGTACAAGACACACTGCTGTCAATGTTGTGCGTTGTTCGGGGTATCCAGTTAGCTTATATCATAACCTCCTATAGCCGTCTGAACTCCGGATACACATCCACAGAAAACGCAGTTTTGGGACTTTCAAGACTTGACGTTGGGAACATCACTATAACCTCCTATAGCCGTCTGAACTCCTGATACACATCCACAGAAAACGTAGTATTGGGACCCACGTTGGGAACATCACACTGAACAGCCAACATTAAAACATGTTTTCTCGGCTTACCGTTAATGCAAGGCAAACATTAACATGTCCAATGTATAGAGTAAGACTGTCCAATGAAGAAACTCTAATCATTATTTTCTTTACCCTTTAACAAGAGACGCTACGCGTCGTCAAAGACGTGCTCAAATACACTCTGTTTTTTAGAATGATATTCTTTACGGCTATACTGTTTATTGTTGCGATCTTAAAAATAATTTTCAAGGTAGGTCTGAAAATTGTCTACTTTGAAAAAAATCATTGCCTCGCTATGTTTGTTGTGAACGACGTCAGGCGTCGCCGAAATTTCAACGATTTTCTTGTCAAGTTCCACTTTCGGTACCGATTGTGGATGAACGGTGGTACCTAGTTAGTCGTAGCGTCGAACTTAAGGTCAGTAAGAATCCTTGGTGACGTAGTATGAGCGTCGGTAGCGTCGGTTTGCACAGGTCGTGGTGAGGCGACGCCAACTTCAGGTAACCAAAATAGTAGATTTTTTGAGGTTTTTATTTTTTTACGGGTAAACGGATTAAGATAGAATTTTTTGGTTGTCAATTCCTTCTTATTCATCGCTCTCTTGATATGTTTCGTATTTTTAAAAAAATAAAAAAAATCAAAAATTTCATTTTTCTCCGATTGTGCTCTTCTGAGACAAAATTTGAAATTTTGGGCGCCTGTATCTCTGTTAGTATGACCCCCAGCATATTTTCGTTTTCAGGATGTCTAGATAATTAACGCAAAAAAAATAAAAAAAATAAAAAAACAAATTTGGACCACCCGTTTTTTAGCTACGAGCGCCAGAAAAAAAAATTTCCCCTTAGTAAACCCTTCTCAAATATTCTGCTCTGAATATGGAAGAAAAAAAGTTTGCCGGTAACGGGTCTCGAACCCCGGACCGCGAAAACACTAGTCGGCGTCGCTACTGCCTACGCCACACCACTCAATGGAAGTTGGAGTGCTTCTACTGGTACATAACACACTGCTCTCAATGAATGCATGTATGTATCTCGATTCATTCTTATTGTAATTGTAACACCTAAGATAGATGGATTTACGAACAGAGGGTCTCATTGTATTTAAAAATATCCAAGAATACGATCGAAGATAGAAACTCCGAAAATAGAGAAAAAAAACGGCTTCAACTTTTTTTTTAAATTTTTATCATCAGATCGTATTGATTGGTTGATCGCGAAAGCGTAAATCGTTTGCGGAAACAACGAGCCGTTTGACCGTTAAAACATAACCTGTGTCCATGTTGTGGTGACGCGACGCCAACTTCGGTAATTAGAATCGTGCATTATTTGAGGGTTTTATGTTTTTATGGGAAAACGGTTTAAGATAGAATCTTTTGGTTTTCGATTCCTTTTTACTTATAACTCTCTTGATTTTATTCGATTTTTTTTTTAAATAAAAAGTCTCGGATCTTGCTCGACTGAGAGAAAATTTGATATTTTGGGCGCCTGTACCTCTGTAAAATGCTATTCGCCAAAAAAAGTGATAACAGATGGCAGCACTACAAAAACAAAATGGCGGATCATTGCGGTATAAAGTGATCGTACGCCCCCTCATGGCCCCTCTGTATTATTGTTGTTATTATTGTTGAATAATTGTCTGCAATGGAAGAAAATCCTAACGTTAGGTGGGCAGTAGTTATTAGGTTTGTAGGTGACGGCCTACGGCCGTATAAGGAGAGGGAAGCTGTTTTGGAAGCAAACCACGTCATATGCTGCAGAATCAATGGTAGAACCAAAGACATTTGCGTTGTGCTTACAAACCTCAAAATCGACTGCCTCACAAATTGGAAGTTATGATTACAGTACGTGACGAAGTCACTAACAACAGGTGCCACTGCCTAGGCCTACACCACAAAAATACCTAGGTCCCAGGGCCTAGTGTATTGTCACCTTGACACGGGCCTAGGCTAGGCCTAGCCTTACTTTGCAATTGTACTTATTTATTGTCTAGGCCTGGGGCCTATCCTATTCAATAATACAGTTGTTAGTATGTAAATAGACAACCAAACTCCTCATAATCACATTTTCGAGGTAGGCCTAGGGGTAGGCAAAAGGGTCTAAGTAGGCCTACTTATACGTTCTTGGTGCGACTTCTTTCATTGACAGCTAGGCCGACTAGGGACAAGGCCTAGCTACCTAGCCCTAGATGTTACACCCATTTTGACAGCTGGATAGGCCTAGGCCTACTCTGACTTGGGATTGGCATGGCATCTCTTCTAGGGCCTAGGCATAAGCCATGTATCTATATTTCCTCATTAATCTAGCTGACCAATGGTTAAAAAGTACTTGGTAGGCGTAGGCCTAGTGGTAGCAAAGTGTCTTATCTTTGGTGGTAGGGAAAAGGGTTTAAGTATACGTTCTTGGTCCAGGCCTATAGGCTTACGACTACCGTACTTTCATGACAGCTAGGCCGACTAGGACATTGGGTTTAGGGTCTAGGCCTAGCTACCTAGCCCTACACGTTACACCCATTTTGACAGCTGGATAGGCCTAGGCCCTAGGCCTACTCTGACCTGGGATTGGCATCTCTGCTAGGGCCAAGGCATAAGCCATGGATCTATATTTCCTCATTAATCTTGCTTACTAATGGTTTAAAAATTCTTCTTGCATATACCGGGCAGTATATAGTCGTGGTTTGTAAAGTGCAAGCCACACACATACATGAACTTCGTGACAGGTTTCCCGATTTTCAACACGTGTGCCCATCTCTTTCCAAACGTAATGTCTTTAGAAAAAAGGTGAAAACATACACCTTTCCCTTTACTGTTGCATTGAGGAACGGAGCAATAGCGATTACAAATATTGTATTTGCCATGTAGACTGAATCAAGAAGTCAGCGTGCCTTGTTTACATATGGGAAAATCGCCGCCATTGCCCACCAATACCGCAATGAGTAGTTCACGTGAAGGCCGCCGCAGCGCTGCGATAGACTTTTTTTCGCGAATGGATGTTAAAGGACGGGAGGTCGAATATCCTAGACGCCCGGCAGGCAGGCGGTGGATGTAAGGGCTACACGCCCGACAGGTGGCAGAAGTAAAAGAACAGAACCAACAGTAGCAGTGTTTTTTATTTGTCTTTTGCATGTACATACATGTATACACGAGTAATCAACAACAAAACATCGAAAATACAAATGGAAACGTGACACCACAAACTTGTTGCAGCAAAAACAAACGAGAAATACTGATTACAATCCCTATTTTTGACCTATAATGCAAAGTTTCTCCATCACTACGTATACCAAGGTCAGAAAGCGAGCTAAGTGAAGGCTACTTGAGTTAGCTCGCTATCGTATATCAAGGAAAACCGGCTCACTTTGGAGGTAGTAGCTCGCTTGAAAAGCAGGCCTGACAACAGGCGTGATGTATAAAAACAGCAATCATAACCTTACTTTTTTCCAAGTCCGGGTACGACCGCCGTGCTACACGGACAAACGTAGGCCTAACCCTACTTTTTGAAAATGCATTCAGTGCGGCTAGCGTGTTCGATTGGAAATGACTGCACTTAACCCCTGAAAATGGTTGCACCAAGCGTGCACCGACCGAACACGCCACTAAATGAACCTCAAAACTAGTCCTGCACTAGCGTGCACCAATAGGCCAATCGAACACGCTTTTAAATCTAGGTTGTAAAGCAGCGGACATTGCCTCAAAACTAACCCTTCTTTTCAAAATTGAGCGGCTTACGTTGGGCATCGAACCAACCACAGCCAATTCCTCAAAATCGCTACAACAGCTAAAAATTAGGTATTGAATCCAGAATAGCAGAGCACATAACCTACAATTCATTATTTAAATTTCAAAGCTCTGAATTTGGTTGGTTGGGATGTTACACCCCTTAGGGGGAGACCCACCACTGGTGTCTAAATGTGAGACCGCCACCAGGAACGGCTATTTATTAAAAGATCTCACTAATTTCATAGCATGCACGCACGTACCTTTCCACCAGTCGTAGCTGCTGCGGTGTCGGCTAGGGTAAATAATTGGTAGGCAGGGATACATTTTTTTATTACAGACAATGTTTCATTTATCGCAGTGCACCAACTTTATTCCAGTAAGAGTTTCTAGATGTATTTATATGACAAGACAAACATAATGAAGACATTTCGAAAACTTCTCCTTATTAAAATCAACACCCAATCCAATTGCACCCTTCCTGTCTAGTGTTGTCGGCGCGAGAGCGGAACAGCGGCAAACACAGTATAGAAGCCAAATTTATGAAAACCGAACATCGCCCTATGCATCGTGTAGGGGGGGGGGGGGGTTCGGTGGATTGATTATTATGTTAGCAGCTGGAGGTAGGGCTATACAATATTGGCAGATGTATTAGACCTAGCCTTATTTGTGATGGTCACCATAAAAAAAAAAAAAAAACACAGGACATAACAAACCCTCGCCTCATGTCTTCGGTTTGCCAGCGTCGCGCACTTTGGTCAAGTTTGTTTTGCAAGAATTTGGCTTCTAGTCCATATGGGCGCTAATCCGGCTTCCCTTGGAGGGAACCCGCAACTGACGTCACATCCGGACTACAACAATGGAACAAATGAATTGAACTGATGGACAAACAATCAGCTGTCAAAATAATAAAATTGCAATCATACAAATAAAAAAAAGTGTAGCAATAGTAACTGCACGCCATTTAAATCTTTTAATGATGGACAACGACTAAGTGAAAGTTTTGTAAGTGTATTTATTTATTTCTTTGTTTTTTGTCCATCGATTCAATTCATTTGTTTCATTGTTGTCTGTTGGCTTGTCAAAATAAACGGATGTAATGTCGATTCTTTTAGGGCAATTAGAAATCCCTGGATTTAGTCTAGTAGAGCAATAAAAATAATTTCCGCCAGTTAGCGCTTAAGAACGCCACGAGTGTATGTAAGAATGCATGTATAATGTTCATTTGCGCCTATGGAAAAGAATAATTTAAATTCTAATGTATTGATTTGAGAACGAGCGCGAAGTAGGTCTAGCGCAAACATGAACGTGCAACACAACCATGACATAATAGTAAAGACGAACTTGTGAGGAGTGAACCTTAACGACTGTTCATAAACCACATCCATGATTAATTCTGAGGGGGGGGGTCTCTGTTTTGTGATATCCACTGCATATTATTTACATATTTTATTCAGAAAATGTATTGACTTTTCAAATATTATAGTCAGTTACAATTTTCTGCATTTTACTACCATTTGGTTTGTGTGTTAGCATTTAATTTTTGTGATATTTAAGGGGAGGGGGGTTTTAGTTTAGTTAGTTTGAGCCAAATTGATGTGACAGACAGTATCTTAAAAGATGATTTGTTATCTATACGTGAAATTTTCAAAATTGTAAACAAGTATTATGCGGATATGATGTGTGCATCTTACATCACAATGTAAATAATGGAAGTACACGAGAAAGACAAGATGAAACACATTGTATTATACAATGCTTGATATATGATAGCTGTGAAAAGTATGAATAATGTTTGCATGTTATAGTTATAAATCATACATAAACAGTAATGCAAATTACGGATGATTCTCACCTAAAAGTGAGATTTTGAAATTTGTAATGTGATTTCACTTTCTCAGTGTGATGTAAGTATGAGTTATTGTTACATCACGGTTCGGTGTACTGTACACAATAACTTATGGGTATATATGTATTAAAATATCAAGGCCTTCGTGGCCTGGGTTAATTTGAATGAAATTAAAAATACAAGGGCGGTTCCGCCACGTCGGTAACACTCGCCAAAATTCACCGCTCGGGGTCCCTTCGTCAGAACGACCCTCCTACAATGGACCTCCTACGGTCCTTCTACAATGCACAACGACTGCACAGTGACTGTGTTTTGAACGACTGTCCTTCTACAATGCACAATGACTGCGTAGTTGTACCACTGTCCTTCTACAATGCACAACAACTGCACAGTGACTGTGTAGTTGAACGACTGTCCTTCTACAATGCACAACGACTGCACAGTGACTGTGTAGTTGAACGACTGTCCTTCTACAATGCACAGTGACTGTGTAGTTGAACGACTGTCCTTCTACAATGCACAACGACTGCACAGTGACTGTGTTGTTGAACGACTGTCCTTCTACAATGCACAGTGACTGCATTGTTGAACGACTGTCCTTCTACAATGCACAACAACTTCACAGTGACTGTGTACTTGAACGACTGTCCTACAATGCACAATGACTGTGTAGTTGAACGACTGTCCTTCTACAATGCACAACAACTTCACAGTGACTGTGTACTTGAACGACTGTCCTACAATGCACAATGACTGCGTAGTTGAATGACTGTCCTTCTACAATGCCCAACAACTTCACAGTGACTGTAGTTGAACGACTGTCCTTCTACAATGCACAACAACTTCACAGTGACTGTGTGGTTGAACGACTGTCCTTCTACAATGCCCAACAACTTCACAGTGACTGTAGTTGAACGACTGTCCTTCTACAATGCACAACAACTTCACAGTGACTGTGTTGTTGAACGACTGTCCTTCTACAATGCACAATGAATGCGTAGTTGAACGACTGACATTCTACAATGCACAATGGCTGCGTAGTTGAACAACTGTCGATCCACAATACACAACGACTGCACAGCGACTGTGGAGTTGAACGACTGACCTTCTACAATGCACAATGACTGCATAGTTGAACGACTGTCCTTCTTAAATGCACAACCACTGCAATGTGACTGTGTAGTTGAACGACTGTCGTTCTACAATGCACAACGGCTGCGGGCTGCGTAGTTGAACGACTGTCATTCTACAAAGCACAACTGCACAGCGGTAGTGTAGTTGAACGACTGTCGTTCTACAATGCACAATGAATGCACAGCGACTGTGTAGTTGAACGACTGTCATTCTACAATGCACAACTGCACAGCGGTAGTGTAGTTGAACGACTGTCGTTCTACAATGCACAACGACTGCACAGCGACTGTGTAGTTGAACGACTGTCGATCTGACGAAGGGACCCAGAGCGGTACCGACACGCATAAACATGAATTTTGCTCCGTGGCAGAAGTACCCCGTTTTTATTTGATCAAATAAAATATATACATACATATATATATATATTAAAACCACACACGCAATTGTAAAAAAATACCAAGGTCAGTTACTTTTAAAACCGGTGAGTTTTCGGAGTAACCCGTTCCTACTCCTTCCTCAGACCGAGGCCAACTGCGTCGAGGATCCTTGTGCCCCTGGTGACGGGTAGTTTACACCGTTAGCGACTGCAGCGCCGCCTGTTGTTGCTGACTGCAACGAGACTTCCTGTTGCGTACCGCGACGCTTCCTTGGCTGATTGAGTTGCCATAGTTACGTATTGCCGCGGATTCCTTTATTTTTCTTTTAAACACGTCCTGCTCCTTCATTATGGCCACCGCATTCTCCCAATCGATGTTGTGACCCTGAGTCCTGCTGTGTTTAGCCAGTAGCGAAAAACTGTTATTCTTTATAACATAATAACAATATAACAATATATATATAATATAAGATATTATATATACAATTATATATAACAATATAACAGAATAACAGTTTTTCGTTACTGGCTAAACACAGCAGGACTCAGGGTCACATATCGACTGGGAGAATGCGGTGGCCATAATGAAGGAGCAGGACGTGTTTAAAAGAAAAATAAAGGAATCCGCGGCAATACGTAACTATGGCAACTCAATCAGCAGGCCCCCAGTATGGGATCCGGTATTAGAAGACGAAATGGCCACCAGGAAGCGTCGCGGTACGCAACAGGAAGTCTCGTTGCAGTCAGCAACAACAGGCGGCGCTGCAGTCGCTAACGGTGTAAACTACCCGTCACCAGGGGCACAAGGATCCTCGACGCAGTTGGCCTCGATCTGAGGAAGGAGTAGGAACGGGTTACTCCGAAAATTCAACGGTTTTAAAAGTAAGTGACCTTGGTATCGTTTTACAATTGTGTGTGTGGCTTTAACATTATTCCGGGTCAATAAGTTTCTGCGTGTGACACATATATATAGTGTTACTAAAACTAAATTAGAAAAGTAAGGATGTAACACAGTTATGTAATTTACCATGTGATGTAGTTGTAGTGTATGATGTAAGATGCACGTTAAGAGTATGAATTACGTTTATGTGAAGGTTGATTTAGTATAATATATCACCCATATATCAATAATACTATAAATTGTAGATGGATTGTCTATCAGTAAGTAGAAAGCTTAAATTGGACCAAAAAGCCGGGTTGAGCTTCACTCCTCACAAAGTTTGTTTTTATCGATATTAAAGAAAACGCAAGTTCGAACGGTATTGAAATGTTTGCTTACAACAAATCCTATTTTCCCCAATTCATTATTGAGCCCATACCATCATCAAAGTGTAAGGCAATGTCAATAAATAAATTAAATAAATTCAAATCTAGAGGCTACCCACCCAGTAAATCAGTCTTGTCAAGACTGAATTTCAGCGGGCAACTTGAATTAACATGACTAAACCAACCCTGTAGGTTTCGAACACCGTCGACGAGTGAGCGATGAACATAGATCGATATGTCAAATATGAAATATATGAATCAGTGATTGGACAGTGCGAAATAAACTACATCGTTGATTTTCACTTGCATGGTATATACGTACACGTACATGGTTGTTGAAAATAATGTTTGGTGCTTGGCACTCATCATCAGGGTTGTGACTGTACTCAACATCAGAAAAGGTATGAGATCGCGATGTTTCTGCGTATTATTTCTGCTTGAAATGCAGAAGGTCTAGGGTTCGATTCCCGATTTTGGCAGTTAGTCAAATAGTACTGAAATCTATTGATACGATAGTAACCCATATTTTAACGGTGGCTTTATTTTATTTATAGTCTATCCAACAAAATTGGTTTATGAAGACAATACTTCAACAATAACACTTTTGTGCACTCATAGCAAGGAGGCACATATGATGGTATAATGTCTCCTACTGAAAATCAGTTCTAGTAACTGATGAGGGCGTATCTCACCGCTCTATTTTGTGAGCACTAATGCAGTTGACTAATGCAACAATTAATGACAATTCATTATAACCATAATTAATTGTTGTATGAGTGCATTAGGCTAGTCAACTAGTGTCAAAATAGAACATAGGGATACACACTGTGTACAATAAATAGTGCTTTGTTTTTATTTTGTTTGCTGCTTGCGAAGGCGGCATTTATGTACATTTCGATCTGTCATGAAATATAAACAGTGTACTCTATTTAAATTTGCAACATTTGGTATCCAATTAACAGGATGGTCAACGAATAAAACCGAATACTGATATTGTCCAATATTAGCCAAATCAATATTTTTCTGCCAATTGCAGCAAAATTATAGTTTCCGTACTATTTCCCCCCAAAACGTTGATCTTCAGTCCCTCCCCTTCGATAGGGAACTTAAGTACCAAAGGCGCGAACTATTTCGGATCGCAATTAATGATAGAAACAGAGTGTCAGTCAACTTTGCACCGTGGTATCGCCGAAGGTGGCAAATATAAGGTATAAACTATTAGCACGACGAGAAAGCCCGTTATTTTCTTCGTTGATTACAATTTAATTCTTGTTGGTAGCTATCACGGAATTTAAGAGCGTTCGGAAGTAGTCATTTTACCGCTAAAACATGCGTCTTAACCACTCCCCACGCCTGAACTGATAATAGGATTTCTCTGCAATTCTAAGTCCTATTACAAAAGTGTCAAATTGATGACTTCATTACGAAAACACGAGATATTAATCTTGAAAGAGTATATAAAAAATTATAGAATATATAAATTTGTACACATTGAAACTACATTGTGTACAAATTGACATAGGCTATGTTATCATTTTTTTATGTATACTCTTTCAAGATTAAAGTCTTGTATTTTCGTAATGAAAGTCATCAATTTGACACTTTTATACTCGGGACGTAAAATAAGAGAGAAATCCTATTATCGGTTGAGGAGTGTAAGTTTAAGACACATGTTTTAGCGGTGAAATGACTTTTTCCTACGCTTTTAAATGAAAGCGAGTTATAACAAATCCATGTTAGCCCCCGCGCATGCGCAAATGAATCACTTGTAGCTGACGTACGCTCCCGTGTTCTAAATAACGCTTATAGACGTTTAAAATATGGCTGTTCTCTAACAAATTTCTGCAGAGAAGTATCAATAATTGTTGATCGATCGATAGATCAATAAAAAAATTGTAGGTATTTTTCTAAAGAAATTCATTGCTGTAGAAAAAAGAACAGCCTTATATAAAACATATATTCACCTTACTTTGGTGTGATTATTCTCTATATTATGTCAAACTGCGAAAAAGTTTTCAGTAAATAGCTTAAAAGATTATGTTTCTAATTTCTACTAATTTTGTCTGTCAATTTCGTACGAAGAGGGCGACACACGACACTATTGTAATTAGATAGGTCACCATCAATATCAATATCAATTCCTGCTATCGTAATAGATTTCAGTCAACATGTTTTTAGATAAATATGAAAAACTAATTTTATAACGTGATAATCGGATAAGCCGAGGCAGATGAGTGTACGGACGCAGTTTGCATGTTTGCACCCTGCTATGAAACAAGTGCGCAATGTACTGGTACATCATAAATGTATGTGTGTGTTTGCGGGTGTTTTATGTACGTATGATAGACGTGTGTAGGTGTCGAAACATTAACAATAACGAAATGTCTTACCTTAAAAGAAAATACAAATAATTCAAATTTGAACCCATAAACTATACTGGAATAAGGCCGTTGCAGTGCAATCTTCAGTACAAGGAATAATTTACTTATAATACCTGAAAATAAATACACCGGTACAGTAGCGGCTTCAACGTATCCATATCAAGTTTGCCTTAGCAAGCATCCTCTAAGCAAATTAATAATCTAGAGTACTGTAGCACAAGCTTTGAGAGGGCGTCCACGAAAAAGTGGACATCATGAATGTGATGGTGAACATTTATCAAGATAAATGAGATTCTGATGTATTGCCAATTAGAATTACCGTATTTACCCGAATAGAAGACGAAAAAACTGTTATTAGGCAAAGTATTAAATTTATATTTTACCAAAGAAGTAAATATAATTATGGTAATTACTCAATATTTACATCGCCACATTATTTAGGCCGTGGGAGAATCTTCTTTTTATTCCCTCAAAGATGATATGCTTTGAAAAACAATCATCGCGGTCCTTCATGCCACGGAAAGCGACGCGGAGGGGAAAGTGATGGGGGGGGGGGGAGGACAGTAGCCCGCTGGGATATGGATTCGATTCGGTAAATAGTAGACTACAGTGAACAATTGGTATCTAACCAGTTTTTGTTCCGTAAATTGAAAGAAGATGTCAGCCCAAGAAACTGAGTAGCACGCTGCTCTCCTCAACCCGACAGCCAAATTGGATAGGAGGCCAACATATATATATATATATATACATATATACCTGAGAAAGTAGATAGGTCGCTTAGAGAAACATATAGATGAGAAGACAAATAAACTGAGACGTTTCGGCCAACTAGTGGTCTTGATCACTCAGCGTGAGTAGAAGAACTAGAACTAGAGTAGAAGAGTTCTTCTATACTCACGCTGAGTGATCAAGACCACTAGCTGACCGAAACGTCTCAGTTTATTTGTCTTTTCATCTAATATGTTTCTCAAAGCGACCTACCTACTTTCTCAGGTAAGCTGTCGTCCTTCTGTACCTTTCCCCTCACTAGAACATGTTTTATCTTGTTCAGAGTTCCAATTAACTCAGCCTTTTGGCCTCTCCAAGTATACACTATATATATATATATATGTTTACGTGTTTCGGGACCGCACTGGGTCCCCTCGTCAGAACGACTGCTTCACCACGCTAGCTGTCCATTTGATCTAGGGTGACACTACTTCTACTTGTTTGTGACTTTAACAATACCTATATATCTCAGGTCGACAAATAAATCCAATTGAAATGATACCCGGCTTTAAAAACGTCTTTAACATATAAATAATTAATGAGTGGACAGACATCCTTGCGTGGCAAGCATGTTGTTAAAAAAATGGCAATAATGCATTCTAATTAGCATTGTACTCGAGGGGTATCGGATCTTCAGCGTGAAAACTGCTTAACAAAGTTTGACTGTATACAGAAATACAATACATTTTCTTTCAAATGCATCTGCAAACCCACCCCTAATCGGTAAAAGTTTAGATACAGGTTCAAGCCGCTACTGCATCAGTACATGAACAATAACGCCATGGGATACTGTATGACTGCAGAGCTGTAAGCATTCCTACCCAGATAATGTGCAGTATGCCCCTGCAATACAGATGGCTGCGGTATGGACTAAATCTTACCCGCGTACCATGTGTGTGGCAGACTGCGATATTCAATCAGCTGTTCTGTTTGCTTATTACTTCGTGCACAAGTCTATAGTAATAATAATAGTTTACCGGATATTTTAATAGTAATTTACTAGATTTGAAGCTCGCTTGCTTGAGCATACCCAAGGTAGGTTAGACTGCTCGTATAATGTATTGTCCATGTCGTACGGTATCCCATAGTATAGTTACGATAACAGTTTCAATGATCTGCAGGGCGATTCTGTATGAGCGAAGATAAGTTTATCAGCGGTTTAGGTCATTACTCAAGGCCAATGCAATGGTGATTGGTGATTGGCTCATCGCCTTCTTTTAACAACCGAAACCGGTGAAAACCCCATCGTTGCACATTCAGAATCGCCCTGCAGGAGCCAGATTCATATGTTTTATCAATAGGCAGCACACTTTTAATATCACAGATCCAGGTTCGTCACTAGCAAATTTATGTCCCAGACTTTGGTCTGCTTAGTAAAATTCACTATTAACATTATATTCGGAATTGTTCTTTCAAAGATGATCCCAATGCAATATGCCGGCGACTTTACAATTCACTAAACACGTTGGTTATTGCGCTGTAGCTTGACACGTGAGTGTTTATTACTAGTGAAAATAGCTTCTTTGAGGTTATAGAAACTTATAACCGTGTCTTATAAAGCCAGGACGTCACCGGTAATGAGAAACGAATGCAACGATGCACATAATAAACTGTATGAATGTCCCCCAATGAAAATCAGTTCTTGTAACTTATGGGTACACTAAAATGCACACTTATTTTTATTTAAGTGCATGCACAAAACGAAAATTAAAAGAAATGCAATATTCTTACATTGGATTTCCCAAGAGATGGATATGTTGATAAGTTTGTATAGTTCAAATGGCTTGAACTGTTTATTTTGACGCGAAACAGTGATTACGAAAGTAAACGTTAAGAGGACGAAGGCATTACTCGCTCCGCGCGACTCCAACCCAGAGATCGCGCCACAGTGGAACGGCACATTGGCGGTTGTAGGTGCGAAGCGGAGAGGCGCGGGGTACGGTAAAGCACTCGAGGGGAGGCAAGGCGGCGTAGTGGGAAAGCATTAGCCACGTGCCCGTGCGGTATATCAAAATATCAAAAGGCGGTGCCGCGGCCGCGCAACTTCAGTTATTTGCTAATCAAGTTACACCGCGGTAAAATGCAAACTCAAAGGGAGTTGTTGGTATAGGTACCATTGTAAATCATGACTATCTGTGACGTACTAAGGGCTTCAATTATTATTATTATTTTTTTAATTTTATTATAATTGCTACTATTGTTTTCACTGATTAATCACAGGTTATCGATCCCTTGCTTACCAGTAAATGCGAGAATCCATCCAAACATATTAAAACACTACACAAAAGAAAAACAACTATCCCTGGTCTGACAGTTGTTTCATTACACATCACAGTCACAGTCACACAACAGTATATCTAGGTAGTCTAGAAAAACCCGCTCTCCGCGCATCCAGGATCAGGATGCGTGGTCTGGCAGTCATTTCATTTGACATAGTTCACACAACAGTATCTATAGGCTAGTCTAGGACTAGGTCCACTAAATCCCCTGGCGGAGTGTCGTCGAACTCCAAAACAAGATCATTCAATGAGATCCAAAATCGCCATTTTGGATCCAACTACAAAAATCTCATTATTTAAATAATCCTCACCAATAATGTGAGCTTACGCGTAAAGTATTTTGTTGAAAATATATATAGAATGTGAAGACAACATCTCATTACAGTTTGTTATTTTGCCTTTTTGGCCCATAATTTGTTTTGAAAGATCAATTAATTTGTTTTTCTGAATGATTCTTCCATTTGAATAACATGTGATTTTTAACAGCGCGCGCGCTACTAGCGATCTAATGGCCCTTGGTCTAGGACAAACCCGCTCTCCGCACATCCAGGAGCAGGATGCGTGGTCTGACAGTCATTTCATTACACATCACAGTCACACAACAGTATCTAGGCTAGTCTGGGACAAACCCGCTCTCCGCGCATCCAGGAGCAGGATGCGTGGTCTGACAGTCATTTCATTACACATCACAGTCACACAACAGTATCTAGGCTAGTCTGGGACAAACCCGCTCTCCGCGCATCCAGGAGCAGGATTCGTGGTCTGACAGTCATTTCATTACACATCACAGTCACACAACAGTATCTAGGCTAGTCTGGGACAAACCCGCTCTCCGCGCATCCAGGAGCAGGATGCGTGGTCTGACAGTCATGACATTACACATCACAGTCACACAACAGTATCTAGGCTAGTCTGGGACAAACCCGCTCTCCGCGCATCCAGGAGCAGGATGCGTGGTCTGACAGTCATTTCATTACACATCACAGTCACACAACAGTATCTAGGCTAGTCTGGGACAAACCTGCTCTCCGCGCATCCAGGAGCAGGATGCGTGGTCTGACAGTCATGACATTACACATCACAGTCACACAACAGTATCTAGGCTAGTCTGGGACAAACCCGCTCTCCGCGCATCCAGGAGCAGGATGCGTGGCTTTCGTCTAGCTTTTCGTCTAACTTTTCTTATTTTGTCCTTGTTAGGCGCCATAATATTCCATTCTAGTCGACACTTATCACACGGTTATACTACACAAACTATGTATAAATAACACTACACAATAATTAAACTTATTCGCGTTTTTGTGGGAGGAAAATGTGTTTATTTGCTATACAGCGTCAATAATAACACACAACCTTCACTGAGAAAATATTATTTCAACTGTTACCCATTGATAAAGCCGCCGGACATTCGACATCAATGCACCCAGGTGCGCAGATTTTGTTTGGGGAAGGGGGGGGGGGGGAGAGAGAGAGAGAAAATTGAAAAATAAAATTGACGTAAAAGGGACAGGAGAGCGCATCAGTGAACAGTTTCCGGGATAGGGCAACTTGCTAAAAGTCGAGACAACTGGACACATTCACTTTTCAGCGGGGTTTTTACGGTATTTTTAATAGGTGACGAGACAAGTATGGACACAATTCCATAATTATCACCGACGGGGAGAGAGAGAGAGAGAGAGAGAGAGAGCGCTGAGCAACGAACACTTGCACCGAAAATCAGTCGGGCACTTGCGTGCTGTGTGCCGCTGTCGGCTTGTTGGCCAACTTCCCCTCCAACACGTGCGACGTAGCGACTCCGCGCTCGCAATACAAGTTGCAGGGGCAGCGGTATACTATCCCGCCATACGCAAAACTGCCCAAAGCTGTAGAAACTGTAGTGATAATGCGAAAATTATGAATTTTCTATATGTTTCGCAAGAGAGACTAAAGGACAGGCCTACTAACACAAAATTTTGTTATCTGATTTAGAAAAATATTTATAATATCACTAAGTTGAAAAAAATTTTAATCGAAAATCGGTATTATTAGGTATATTTATAATTCCTTTAGTAACATTACGCAAAAAAAATAAATTGATTATCTCAAAAACTGCAGAATTGGCAACGATTCTTCTGAAGGTCTGCACGCCCGCGTCCTCTTAACTGGCTGTGAATATGGCCGACGACCTTGAGATGAAGCAAATATCAAACTTTGTGGTCTTTTGCATTCTCTTACGGAAATGAGAAAGGTGTTGCATAACAGCCATATACGGCGTTGCATACAATAACTTTTGCGAAACATACTTGAACATTTTCAGACATCGTTCCTGTTTCCATTCTCATTACCGGGTGATTGCACGAGACTATCGTCAATCAGGCTGTGTAGAGCACTGTTGTCAGACTTTGAATCAGCTTAAACCTTGGAGATAAAGCGTTTTGTGAATCTGGCCCAAGGATACCTATTCCTGAAATTTGTCATGGGCTGAAGAAATATTTTTTCCCTCATAACCAAATATACCTAGTTGGGTTAGGTTTTGAGGCTAGAGATTTACCAACCAAAAATATTTCCCTGTTGGCCGTACCTTGTCAAAACTTGCAATGGGCATAATATAGTGACTGTTTTATGTCCACGAGAACAATCAGTTTTCAATTTTGATGCAAAAGAGATGAGGCTAAAGAATGATTACGGTCACAAAGGCAGACCAATTCTGAATTAAAAAACTTTGTTGGTGACTTAATTTGTGCATTGCTACTAGCTGACAATGGAGGTTCGTCACCTCAGCCCACGTCAGATTTTAGGAAATAATTGACACCCGAAACCAAGGGTACAACATATCCTTCACACAGTTCAGAAGTATCAAAGCTAATAACACTTGTTGCAGGAAGTACCTAGCTTTAGTACTTAGCGGTTTAACTAACCAACCCACATTTTCCCATCTTCTATTGAAATATGTACAATTGTGTTTGATAGAAGGCCCAATGGTCTTCGTTAGTAGAGTGGGAGGCGAGGCTCGTTGACAAGAAAATACATTTACAAAAGAACACGTTTTCCCCAAATTTCAATTACGATGATTGCAGCCAGTAAGTAAGTAAGTAAGCAGTTAAGTAGTCTTACTGAGCAAGCACAATTTACCATCAATATTGTCCAATTATACGTTTGGTTATGTGACAGGGTTGTTCAAGCTGATGTAACCTCTGGTCCCACTCTACTGGACATGTAATCTTTGTCATAAGCTTTGCAAGAGATTTCATGTCAAATATACACTATATAGTGAAACTTCTTTAAAACAAACTTTCAGGGACCAAAATAGTATGTTATAAGAATATTTGTTTACAGGGATCTTACATTTCCATGTGTATTATATACGAACATCTGGGGCATCGAAACACTTTGTTATCAGTTTCTTATAAGAAGTTTTACGGTGTACATGTACGCCTACTAGGCAATGTTATTTTGGCTCAAAGCTGAAAGGTTCAGTGGTACATTTATGATGAAAATAAGAGGCCTACAAAGAGTATTATATACAAGGCTAGGTACCTCAGTATTGTAACAAAACCAATAAGTTTCCAATATGCCCAGCAATTCACTGAAAATGACCAGGTTATTAAAATTCGTCATCAGAATTTTCTGAAAATGTGATTTCATTTGACCATTAATTTCATAAATTCTGGACTTTAATAATTATGCACAACCATTACAAATTGTGTAACAACACACATATTATGTTCATACTTCATACAACTGTTTGCATTATATCAGTGACAATACAGAAGGCTCTAGGCACAGTGCAATGAGCACTTATGACCATTGATCATTGTACTACATTTTCATTAATTTACCCTGTCAAGCAGATAGTTTTGTTAGCCAGTTGTGGCTGCCTTACGGTGCAATTCTGTACCACCAAGTCCTACAATAAATAGACCATTCAACGAGCCAATTTAGTTTCATACGATGCCATGACAGTGCAACAATGTGCTTTGAATGCAGACACCCTTAAAATCCTTTAAATCCTTAAAATTAACTAAACCAACCCTTAAGATAAACTACTACTACCATGCAGGAAGGGTGTTCGGCAACTGGTTCGAGAACTCGGCTTGGCTCAAGCGTAATTGACTCCAGGGTAAAACGGATCAATCCATCAATTACCTGTCCTTGGCCCCCCCCAATGGTTTCTCCCGAAAGCTCACCTAGTCCGTCGACGCACATAGGCGTGTAGGATACTTAGGGCGTGTAGCCGGCAGGGGTGGAGCTTATTGACACTTGGAGGGGATCTATCCCAGCTGTAGCACGTGCTTTTACCACACTCACTCCACCCCTCTACCACCAACTACCAGATTCAACCATTGGGTTCGCCTCTGCAAAACAGGGCCCCCAGCGCCAGGCGGAACCACTACCAGCGAAAAAAGTGCTGATAGCGGCGGGAGATTGGAACTTGGTTTCCCATACCACCTACCTAAATCAGAAGAGCTACCTAAATCGCTCTATATCTGGATCGAGACACGACAAGGCTCAAGCGTAAATGTGATGCCCGGGTAAAACGGGGCGTTCACTTTACCTGTCCTTGGCCACCCCTAAAGGAACACGCTCCTAAGCTCTCCATGTCCAGGCGTGCTGGTAATCTATGGGCGTGCTTATACGTCAGGAGCAATAGCGTACGTGCTTCTCCATCGGCGGCCAATGTGCTTTTACCACACTATAGCTCCACCAGCCAGTGCTATCCAATCTGATACGTTGCAGCCAGAGTTGTTCCTAAAGGTTCGCCTCAGCAAGAAACCAGAGTCATAGCGGATACCACTATCAGCCAATTGCTGACCGTGGTATAGGGTGATGGACCTTGCTTACCCAACCCACCCATTACACACCTACCTAAATCAGACCTAGGGCCTAAAGTCCGTAAATCCCCTGATGGGGGTTCGTTTGCTGAACGTCCGCCATGAGACCGACGGACCTTGAATCAAAGCTACCTAACTTTCATACTCCTACACAGGTATGGCGGAATGTGAAAGTCTATTGTGATAATAGTAAAAAAGAGTAAAAGTAAAAGTAAGTAAAAGTAATAATATAAAAAGCAAACAAGGAATATCAAACAAAATGTGGCCTGTTAAATTGCCTTATTCACCTCTCTATAGATGCAGTAATGCTTTTATTTAACCACACGTTAGGCTAAAATGTTCAGTGGTACATTTATGATTGAACATTATAGGCCTTCATAGAGTATTATATACAAGGGTACCTCAGTTTTGTTACAAAACCAATAAATTTCCAATATGCCCAACAATTCACAGAAAATGACCTATTATTGAAGTTCGTCTTCAGCAGTTTTCCTGTGCAAATCTGATTTCATTTCACCGTTAATTTCATTAATAACATAAGACTATAATTATCATGCACACATTATGCTACGTTTACAGCTACGCGTTGCGAGCGAAGCGAGGGCGCGAGCTCCAATCAGCGGCCGAGTTTGTAACTTCTTTGCATGAAACTCAGCCGCTGATTGGAGCTCGCGCCCTCGCTTGGCTCGCAACGCGTAGCTGTAAACGTACCATTACAAATAATTGTGTAGAAACAACAACAATGACAAAACAACAACAACAACACACTCATATTATGTTCATACTTCATATAACTGTTGGCATTATATCAGAGACAATATAGAAGGCTCTAGGCTAAGTGCAATGATCACTGTACTGCATTTTCATTTACCCTGTCAAGCAGATAGTTATGTTAGCCAGCTGTGGCTGCCTTACGGTGCAATTCTGTACCACCAAGTCCTACAATAAATAGACCATTCAACGAGCCAATTTAGTTTCATACGATGCCATGACAGTGCAACAATGTGCTTTGAATGCAGACACCCTTAAAATCCTTTAAATCCTTAAAATTAACTAAACCAACCCTTAAGATAAACTACTACTACCATGCAGGAAGGGTGTTCGGCAACTGGTTCGAGAACTCGGCTTGGCTCAAGCGTAATTGACTCCAGGGTAAAACGGATCAATCCATCAATTACCTGTCCTTGGCCCCCCCCAATGGTTTCTCCCGAAAGCTCACCTAGTCCGTCGACGCACATAGGCGTGTAGGATACTTAGGGCGTGTAGCCGGCAGGGGTGGAGCTTATTGACACTTGGAGGGGATCTATCCCAGCTGTAGCACGTGCTTTTACCACACTCACTCCACCCCTCTACCACCAACTACCAGATTCAACCATTGGGTTCGCCTCTGCAAAACAGGGCCCCCAGCGCCAGGCGGAACCACTACCAGCGAAAAAAGTGCTGATAGCGGCGGGAGATTGGAACTTGGTTTCCCATACCACCTACCTAAATCAGAAGAGCTACCTAAATCGCTCTATATCTGGATCGAGACACGACAAGGCTCAAGCGTAAATGTGATGCCCGGGTAAAACGGGGCGTTCACTTTACCTGTCCTTGGCCACCCCTAAAGGAACACGCTCCTAAGCTCTCCATGTCCAGGCGTGCTGGTAATCTATGGGCGTGCTTATACGTCAGGAGCAATAGCGTACGTGCTTCTCCATCGGCGGCCAATGTGCTTTTACCACACTATAGCTCCACCAGCCAGTGCTATCCAATCTGATACGTTGCAGCCAGAGTTGTTCCTAAAGGTTCGCCTCAGCAAGAAACCAGAGTCATAGCGGATACCACTATCAGCCAATTGCTGACCGTGGTATAGGGTGATGGACCTTGCTTACCCAACCCACCCATTACACACCTACCTAAATCAGACCTAGGGCCTAAAGTCCGTAAATCCACTGATGGGGGTTCGTTTGCTGAACGTCCGCCATGAGACCGACGGACCTTGAATCAAAGCTACCTAACTTTCATACTCTCATCACAGGTATGGCCGAATATAAAAGTCTATTGTAGCTAATAATAGGGAAAAAAAAGAGTAAAAAGTAAGTAAAAGTAATAATAACAAAATCAAAGCAAGGAATATCAAACAAAATGTGGCCTGTTAAATTGCCTTATCCACTTCTCTATACATGCAGTAATGCTTTTCCACACGTTAGGCCTACCCAGGATAATAACTCATAAAAAACACACTCCGAATACATTACCATGGACGTCACATAATCCATCAATATGGCTCGAGCTTCGATGTAGGTTAGGCTTGTTTCTTTTAAATGAGCATCTTGCCCACTCACTATACAATCCAGTATCCAGCAGTGTCCTAGTGGTCTTCTTTGTAGAACCAGCTGTAAAAAACAAAATGTTGAAATTACAAAAACACTTTAGAAAATGTTTATATACCCTCAGCACTAGGTAAGTAGGCCTACGTACTAGGCCTAACTACTTGTACATACTGATTCAACTTTGCATTTGTGGGATATCTTACAACTTGAAATTTTTCCAAAGAAAAAGTTTTTCAGAATGCAATGTTGCAGATCATAGCTGAAAATTTCTCCCCCCCCCCCCCCCCCTCCCTTGTAGATTGCATTGCTGCATCATAATTCATAACACCCAGCCTTATGTAATTTATTTAGTTAAAAATTTATTTGGCTATTTTAAATGTATTTAGTTTAAAATATTACAATATACGTTATTAATTTAGGCCTAATTTAAAAAAATTAAAATGTAATATAATTTACTTTAGGCCCTAATTAATTATTTAATATAGCCTAATAATAACTAGGAAAACGCTGTCTGACGCGTTGATAAGCCGCGCGTCTATATCTACGAACTTTCTGGCGAAAAGATCTCACAGCTAATAAGAACAACAATTAACCAACAAATTATTTATTTAATATATTATTTAATATAGCCTAATAATAATAAATGAATAAATTTCATTTAAATTAATGCAATCTTTAATTTTATGAATTCGATTAATAAATAATATTAATAAATAATTAATTAACTTTAATTTGAAATCGTATGTAATTTAATTATGTATTTATATATTTATATTTGATTTTTTGTCATCATTTATTTATATTCAATTATACTGCTTAACCCCTACCCTTCTATATTAAAATTAATTTAATGGTATTTAAAATTTAATTTAATTTAATTTAATACATATTAAATATAATAAATAATTTTAATCCAAACAAATTAATTCAATTTGTAAATTAATTAATAAAATTAAATTATATTAACATTCTTTAAATGTAAATGCAGCATGGACCTGTGCACGCCGCTCACACAGGGTTATACTGTGTGCGACCGGCCACAGTGTACACTGTACAACATCGCACACGAAATGCATGTGTAAGGGGCACATCCTAATTCATGTGAAAAATCTATTGGGTAGGCAGGCACGAACGTGAACACGCCTTTCACTATTACTGAAATACACGCTTTTGCACATCCCTAGTGAGAACCATGCAATACGGGCCAGTCCATGGCGCGACAAGAACGTATTACTACTTCTTCGCCATTTGAGTTAAAACATGTAGGTCTACAGCCACATGGTCTAGGCCGGACTCAATACTGACGGACAGGACATTTGTATTTGTGAAATTGTGAGGATGCCACATACATTCATATTCTCTCTCTCAAGGATGAATTATCATGGTGTCACTATCTAACATTGCGCCAACCAAGAATACTTTTGGTGGTCTTTGTTTATATCGTTCAATCAGCACAACGCTAGACGATGCGCGCGCTACGTTAGTACTCCTACTTACATTGGCTCTAGGGCCCCCCGTTTACGTTACTCTCATCTTACGATCGTAAGACTACATTACCGACCAACCGACGGTCATTTTCCAAGTGTAAACGCTGCACAGTTAGTAAATCAGTCGGTAGGTCTACCAGAGTACACTTACGGCAGTTAGTATACTAGTTGCCATCTAAACTTGATCTAAAGAAATATCCATACAATACAAATCGATTATTTCGCCTAAACGTGACATATGGATTAAATCAAACCTGTTTCTACGCCAATTAAACAACAACGTAAAAGATAACCTCAATAATACACCAAGCTCCATCGTCCCGCCATTTGTATTTTTGTAATTGTGTTCAGTATTCCGTGGATCCGTGATGATGTGTATAAACGCTGGTAGAGTTACGAACGTCAAGCACCCAGAACCTACGATCGTAACGATGAGGGTAACGTAAACGAGGTGTAGGGACAACTTTTCTCGCTAGAAAGAGTATCTAAGCTTTGCGGATAACTACTACATTTTGTACGGCAAATTCATCTGTACGTGTAGATCTATCTGTACGGGAATTTCCTGGCAACATAACTCTGTGAGAATTTCCGGAGACATTTTGCATTTTGCACAGTACCTAGTACCTATCACATGTAAATGTCAAATACCAGATTGTCGTGTAGACTAGCTGAAAGTTCAGGTCGATGGGCAGCTCTCTGCTGCCGTGTAGTTCCAGTACCGCTCACCTCAAGGTGTTAGTTCGACTTCCAGTCGAGCAGAGTGCATGAAGACTGTCCACCTCCACTGTCTGTCTGCACCCACCACGCTTGTAGCGTACCGGTTCATGTGTAGATCCTGATGCATAGAGTAAAGTTAAGATTAGGTCAGATAAGATTGAGAGGTAAAGCTGTAGGCAAGAGTGGGACAGGTTAAGTTAATCATGGTTTGGTTTCATTAGAGGTTGCAGTACACGTGGCAATATGGCCGCCAACAGCCATGACGTCAGCTGATTCCTGAGTATAAGGAACACAAAAAGCCTGTTTATATGTACGGTATCACAGTATCAATGGGATGGGGGGCCCACGTGTAAACAATGGAAATTGAAAAATCACACTAGGCCTACCTCTGTGACAGACCGCTGACCCCAAGACGTCAGTTCATCTTCTAGTCGAGCAGTGATAGCAGCCAGCTGTGTCAGCTTGCTTAGTTCCAGTACCGCTGACCACAAGGCATTAGTTCATCTTCTAGTCGAGCAGTGATTGCAGCCAGCTGTGTCAGTATGCTTAGTCCCAGTACCGCTGACCGCAAGGCGTTGGTTCATCTTCTAGTCGAGCAGTGATTGCAGCCAGCTGTGTCAGTATGCTTAGTTCCAGTACCGCTGACCCCAAGGCGTTGGTTCATCTTCTAGTCGAGCAGTGATTGCAGTCAGCTGTGTCAGCATGCTAAGTTCCAGTACCGCTGACCGCAAGGCGTTGGTTCATCTTCTAGTCGAGCAGTGATTGCAGCCAACTGTGTCAGTATGCTTAGTTCAAGTACCGCTGAGCCCAAGGCGTTGGTTCATCTTCTAGTCGAGCAGTGATTGCAGTCAGCTGTGTCAGCATGCTTAGTTCCAGTACCGCTGAGCCCAAGGCGTTGGTTCATCTTCTAGTCGAGCAGTGATTGCAGTCAGCTGTGTCAGCATGCTTAGTTCCAGTACCGCTTACCGCAAGGCGTTGGTTCATCTTCTAGTCGAGCAGTGATTGCAGCCAGCTGTGTCACTATGCTTAGTTCCAGTACCGCTGACCCCAAGGCGTTGGTTCATCTTCTAGTCGAGCAGTGATTGCAGTCAGCTGTGTCAGCATGCTTAGTTCCAGTACCGCTGACCGCAAGGCGTTGGTTCATCTTCTAGTCGAGCAGTGATTGCAGCCAGCTGTGTCAGTATGCTTACTTCCAGTACCGCTGACCGCAAGGCGTTGGTTCATCTTCTAGTCGAGCAGTGATTGCAGTCAGCTGTGTCAGCATGCTAAGTTCCAGTACCGCTGACCGCAAGGCGTTGGTTCATCTTCTAGTCGAGCAGTGATTGCAGCCAGCTGTGTCAGTATGCTTAGTTCCAGTACCGCTGACCGCTAGGCGTTGGTTCATCTTCTAGTCGAGCAGTGATTGCAGCCAGCTGTGTCAGTATGCTTAGTTCCAGTACCGCTGACCGCTAGGCGTTGGTTCATCTTCTAGTCGAGCAGTGATTGCAGCCAACTGTGTCAGTATGCTTAGTTCCAGTACCGCTGACCGCAAGGCGTTGGTTCATCTTCTAGTCGAGCAGTGATTGCAGTCAGCTGTGTCAGCATGCTAAGTTCCAGTACCGCTGACCGCAAGGCGTTGGTTCATCTTCTAGTCGAGCAGTGATTGCAGCCAGCTGTGTCAGTATGCTTAGTTCCAGTACCGCTGACCGCTAGGCGTTGGTTCATCTTCTAGTCGAGCAGTGATTGCAGCCAGCTGTGTCAGTATGCTTAGTTCCAGTACCGCTGACCGCTAGGCGTTGGTTCATCTTCTAGTCGAGCAGTGATTGCAGCCAACTGTGTCAGTATGCTTAGTTCCAGTACCGCTGAGTCCAAGGCGTTGGTTCATCTTCTAGTCGAGCAGTGATTGCAGTCAGCTGTGTCAGCATGCTTAGTTCCAGTACCGCTGAGCCCAAGGCGTTGGTTCATCTTCTAGTCGAGCAGTGATTGCAGTCAGCTGTGTCAGCATGCTAAGTTCCAGTACCGCTGACCGCAAGGCGTTGGTTCATCTTCTAGTCGAGCAGTGATTGCAGCCAGCTGTGTCAGTATGCTTAGTTCCAGTACCGCTGACCCCAAGGCGTTGGTTCATCTTCTAGTCGAGCAGTGATTGCAGTCAGCTGTGTCAGCATGCTTAGTTCCAGTACCGCTGACCGCAAGGCGTTGGTTCATCTTCTAGTCGAGCAGTGATTGCAGCCAGCTGTGTCAGTATGCTTAGTTCTAGTACCGCTGACCGCAAGGCGTTGGTTCATCTTCTAGTCGAGCAGTGATTGCAGTCAGCTGTGTCAGCATGCTAAGTTCCAGTACCGCTGACCGCAAGGCGTTGGTTCATCTTCTAGTCGAGCAGTGATTGCAGCCAGCTGTGTCAGTATGCTTAGTTCCAGTACCGCTGACCGCTAGGCGTTGGTTCATCTTCTAGTCGAGCAGTGATTGCAGCCAGCTGTGTCAGTATGCTTAGTTGCAGTACCGCTGACCGCTAGGCGTTGGTTCATCTTCTAGTCGAGCAGTGATTGCAGCCAACTGTGTCAGTATGCTTAGTTCCAGTACCGCTGACCGCAAGGCGTTGGTTCATCTTCTAGTCGAGCAGTGATTGCAGTCAGCTGTGTCAGCATGCTAAGTTCCAGTACCGCTGACCGCAAGGCGTTGGTTCATCTTCTAGTCGAGCAGTGATTGCAGCCAGCTGTGTCAGTATGCTTAGTTCCAGTACCGCTGACCGCTAGGCGTTAGTTCATCTTCTAGTCGAGCAGTGATTGCAGCCAGCTGTGTCAGCATGCTTAGTTCCAGTACCGCTGACCGCAAGGCGTTGGTTCATCTTCTAGTCGAGCAGTGATTGCAGCCAGCTGTGTCAGTATGCTTAGTTCCAGTACCGCTGACCGCTAGGCGTTGGTTCATCTTCTAGTCGAGCAGTGATTGCAGTCAGCTGTGTCAGCATGCTTAGTTCCAGTACCGCTGACCTCAAGGCGTTGGTTCATCTTCTAGTCGAGCAGTGATTGCAGTCAGCTGTGTCAGCATGCTTAGTTCCAGTACCGCTGACCGCAAGGCGTTGGTTCATCTTCTAGTCGAGCAGTGATTGCAGCCAGCTGTGTCAGTATCGCTGACCGCTAGGCGTTGGTTCATCTTCTAGTCGAGCAGTGATTGCAGCCAACTGTGTCAGTATGCTTAGTTCCAGTACCGCTGACCGCAAGGCGTTGGTTCATCTTCTAGTCGAGCAGTGATTGCAGCCAGCTGTGTCAGTATGCTTAGTTCCAGTACCGCTGACCGCTAGGCGTTGGTTCATCTTCTAGTCGAGCAGTGATTGCAGCCAACTGTGTCAGTATGCTTAGTTCCAGTACCGCTGAGTCCAAGGCGTTGGTTCATCTTCTAGTCGAGCAGTGATTGCAGTCAGCTGTGTCAGCATGCTTAGTTCCAGTACCGCTGAGCCCAAGGCGTTGGTTCATCTTCTAGTCGAGCAGTGATTGCAGTCAGCTGTGTCAGCATGCTAAGTTCCAGTACCGCTGACCGCAAGGCGTTGGTTCATCTTCTAGTCGAGCAGTGATTGCAGCCAGCTGTGTCAGTATGCTTAGTTCCAGTACCGCTGACCCCAAGGCGTTGGTTCATCTTCTAGTCGAGCAGTGATTGCAGTCAGCTGTGTCAGCATGCTAAGTTCCAGTACCGCTGACCGCAAGGCGTTGGTTCATCTTCTAGTCGAGCAGTGATTGCAGCCAGCTGTGTCAGTATGCTTAGTTCCAGTACCGCTGACCGCTAGGCGTTGGTTCATCTTCTAGTCGAGCAGTGATTGCAGCCAGCTGTGTCAGTATGCTTAGTTCCAGTACCGCTGACCGCTAGGCGTTGGTTCATCTTCTAGTCGAGCAGTGATTGCAGCCAACTGTGTCAGTATGCTTAGTTCCAGTACCGCTGACCGCAAGGCGTTGGTTCATCTTCTAGTCGAGCAGTGATTGCAGTCAGCTGTGTCAGCATGCTAAGTTCCAGTACCGCTGACCGCAAGGCGTTGGTTCATCTTCTAGTCGAGCAGTGATTGCAGCCAGCTGTGTCAGTATGCTTAGTTCCAGTACCGCTGACCGCTAGGCGTTGGTTCATCTTCTAGTCGAGCAGTGATTGCAGCCAGCTGTGTCAGTATGCTTAGTTCCAGTACCGCTGACCGCTAGGCGTTGGTTCATCTTCTAGTCGAGCAGTGATTGCAGCCAGCTGTGTCAGTATGCTTAGTTCCAGTACCGCTGACCGCTAGGCGTTGGTTCATCTTCTAGTCGAGCAGTGATTGCAGCCAGCTGTGTCAGTATGCTTAGTTCCAGTACCGCTGACCGCTAGGCGTTGGTTCATCTTCTAGTCGAGCAGTGATTGCAGCCAACTGTGTCAGTATGCTTAGTTCCAGTACCGCTGACCGCAAGGCGTTGGTTCATCTTCTAGTCGAGCAGTGATTGCAGTCAGCTGTGTCAGCATGCTAAGTTCCAGTACCGCTGACCGCAAGGCGTTGGTTCATCTTCTAGTCGAGCAGTGATTGCAGCCAGCTGTGTCAGTATGCTTAGTTCCAGTACCGCTGACCGCTAGGCGTTGGTTCATCTTCTAGTCGAGCAGTGATTGCAGCCAGCTGTGTCAGTATGCTTAGTTCCAGTACCGCTGACCGCTAGGCGTTGGTTCATCTTCTAGTCGAGCAGTGATTGCAGCCAACTGTGTCAGTATGCTTAGTTCCAGTACCGCTGAGTCCAAGGCGTTGGTTCATCTTCTAGTCGAGCAGTGATTGCAGTCAGCTGTGTCAGCATGCTTAGTTCCAGTACCGCTGAGCCCAAGGCGTTGGTTCATCTTCTAGTCGAGCAGTGATTGCAGTCAGCTGTGTCAGCATGCTAAGTTCCAGTACCGCTGACCGCAAGGCGTTGGTTCATCTTCTAGTCGAGCAGTGATTGCAGCCAGCTGTGTCAGTATGCTTAGTTCCAGTACCGCTGACCCCAAGGCGTTGGTTCATCTTCTAGTCGAGCAGTGATTGCAGTCAGCTGTGTCAGCATGCTTAGTTCCAGTACCGCTGACCGCAAGGCGTTGGTTCATCTTCTAGTCGAGCAGTGATTGCAGCCAGCTGTGTCAGTATGCTTAGTTCTAGTACCGCTGACCGCAAGGCGTTGGTTCATCTTCTAGTCGAGCAGTGATTGCAGTCAGCTGTGTCAGCATGCTAAGTTCCAGTACCGCTGACCGCAAGGCGTTGGTTCATCTTCTAGTCGAGCAGTGATTGCAGCCAGCTGTGTCAGTATGCTTAGTTCCAGTACCGCTGACCGCTAGGCGTTGGTTCATCTTCTAGTCGAGCAGTGATTGCAGCCAGCTGTGTCAGTATGCTTAGTTGCAGTACCGCTGACCGCTAGGCGTTGGTTCATCTTCTAGTCGAGCAGTGATTGCAGCCAACTGTGTCAGTATGCTTAGTTCCAGTACCGCTGACCGCAAGGCGTTGGTTCATCTTCTAGTCGAGCAGTGATTGCAGTCAGCTGTGTCAGCATGCTAAGTTCCAGTACCGCTGACCGCAAGGCGTTGGTTCATCTTCTAGTCGAGCAGTGATTGCAGCCAGCTGTGTCAGTATGCTTAGTTCCAGTACCGCTGACCGCTAGGCGTTAGTTCATCTTCTAGTCGAGCAGTGATTGCAGCCAGCTGTGTCAGCATGCTTAGTTCCAGTACCGCTGACCGCAAGGCGTTGGTTCATCTTCTAGTCGAGCAGTGATTGCAGCCAGCTGTGTCAGTATGCTTAGTTCCAGTACCGCTGACCGCTAGGCGTTGGTTCATCTTCTAGTCGAGCAGTGATTGCAGTCAGCTGTGTCAGCATGCTTAGTTCCAGTACCGCTGACCTCAAGGCGTTGGTTCATCTTCTAGTCGAGCAGTGATTGCAGTCAGCTGTGTCAGCATGCTTAGTTCCAGTACCGCTGACCGCAAGGCGTTGGTTCATCTTCTAGTCGAGCAGTGATTGCAGCCAGCTGTGTCAGTATCGCTGACCGCTAGGCGTTGGTTCATCTTCTAGTCGAGCAGTGATTGCAGCCAACTGTGTCAGTATGCTTAGTTCCAGTACCGCTGACCGCAAGGCGTTGGTTCATCTTCTAGTCGAGCAGTGATTGCAGCCAGCTGTGTCAGCATGCTTAGTTCCAGTACCGCTGACCGAAAGGCGTTGGTTCATCTTCTAGTCGAGCAGTGATTGCAGCCAGCTGGGTCACTGCTTGAAGACTGTCCACCTCCCACATACTGTTGCACCATAGCACAGATAACACATTCTTGTCCGTTATCTGTGACCGTAGCTTGTAGCGTACATGTGTACATCCTGCTGAATAGAGTAAAGTTAAGATTAGGTAGGTCAGATAAGGTTGAGGGTTAAAGGAGAAGGCAGGTGAAAATCGACAGCGCTCTCGTTTTTTTTTTTTCAAATTACAAGACTATGTTTTAAGAATAATGGCATCATCCAACATAATTACAAAAAATCTAGTGCTGAGCTACACGCGTTCAAAGTGCCAGCCGAGCACGCCGCGAGAATGCACGTGCGCGGGCGGGCGCTGTGCTGCACTGTCACTGTAGTGTGACTACGGTACGTGAAGGCCCAGGAGACACTTTATTAAATCTCCGTAATATACATCCGCCTACCCCCATCCACAACCTTATATATATTATCAGACCCGTATCAATACGAGCCGGAGCAGAATACACAGATGCAGAATTGCTTGGAATTAGAAACATCTCACAAGAATAAAGTGAAGTAGTGGGGTGACAATGGATGAATGTGTGAATGGATGGATGGATTGTTCTGGTAGGGCGCCTTGGCTTTGGTGGCATGGTGTAAGTACTATGAAGTATGAATTAGGGAAGACGACGAGTACCCGATACCCGCCCGACGAAGTCGGGTACGGTGTTTGTGTTTTCTCTACCCGTTTGCCCGACAAAACCCGGTTCCTGAAATTGAGAACCGCAAATTAGCTAAATGTTTTGAATTTGAAGTGATTCATCTGTCATTACGTATTTTATTTTTGTGCTTGGCGGTATTTCCCTTAGAATCGCGTCTATAAAATTAATAAACTGTCCACTTTTGATAGTTTCTTTTGTTCATGCCGCGCCCGATTCCCTGTTCATGTAAGCCTGGCCGCCGGCAATCTTTTAGCATGAACTGCTACTCTACACCCCCCCCCCCCCCTTCACCCTCCCAAAGCACACAACCTATGCTCTGCCATTGTGTTTCTAATCCCTTACGGTGGGGATTAGAAGCACAATGGCTCTGCACTTGATAGGGGCAAATGAAAGAACTGTAAACATTGTTCTGTACCTACAAAAGAAATAAAGAAACTCTACCGGTACACTAGAGTTGTTTATGAATAGGTACTGCCTGAATCAGAGTAATGTCAGCAGAGTAGGTCTAATCCGTTTACGTGATGTCTTTCATTTTCGGCCGGGGTGTGGAAACTAAAAAATAGAAACTCTTGTTGCCCATGTCTAGAGATTACCCCTCCCCCTCTTGTTATCGTGCGCGTGGATACCCCGCCGGACGGACTCTAGACGGTAGCATTCCGCCCCTCGCCCCCTTCCTTACTTCGCACAAGATGATAGCGCCGCTCCGTCAGCAACGGTAGACGAACGGAGGCGACAAAAGCAGTGGCGTAGCGAGGTTTTTAGGGGCCCGGGCCATGTTTTTAAATTGTCCCCCCCCCCCCCCCCCCCAGCAGACAAACACTTGAAAACGTTGACATATAGTGAATATGCAATCTCCATTGTAATTAATATCCCTATAACTGGACACACAATTATGAAAGAATAAATAATAATAATCGGTAAGCGAAATGTCATTCTCGCCGGCTAGTGTGTTGGCTAGGTCAGGTGAGCCTAGCTCATATTTCTGTATGCGTCAGAACTCTTAGAAGTTTAAAGGTGGGGAAAGAGATTCGCGTTTCGGTATGACAGTGATTTCCATGTTAAAAATAGCACACAATAATTATGTTAGTCCAATTTGTGTTTTCACTACCCATTGCAGCCACATTATTGTTGTATTGTTGTGTTATTATTGTGCGGTCGCGCCCCTTCGCGCCATAGTAGCTACGCCCCTGGACAAAAGGACGCCCGTCTCGGCCCAGGGTAGAATAGTGACTCTGCTAATCGTAAGAGGCGACGAAAGGAGACCCTATCTCTTTCCCCCCACTGTCCCACTGAAGATTTCTCCTCCCACTTCACCCTGCTCGCCCTTGCTGGACTTCCTTATGACGACCACAGCGATGTGCAATGGATTTGATTCGGACATAGGGCACTTTTCATCTTCACATTTTCACCCACTCATCGTCTCGATTAGCCGAAGTTGCAAAATATGGGACGTAAAACCGAAATATCATCATCACGAAACACTTTTAAACGGTGTCCTCGACCGCCACCAGAAAACTAATAGTAGGCCTATGGTAATTGATAATGATTTAAAAAAACATTTCAATGTATTTTGTCAAATACCAAAAACGGTACGTAAAATGTGTGTAAAACCAGCTAGGACTGGGCTTACCTGTTGTCTTGTAAAGTCTTGTCTTGTAAAGGGCAGGACCCGACTGCACTAGGGCGTAGGCCCTTGTGAACCTCATAGAAGATTCTTGTTGCTTGAATCTGTAAACAAGCACAAACATTTCAGTTAGGCGGTAGGTAGACTGAAAATGTCAACCAAATCCGTAAAGCCGTGTGACCTGTGTGCGACGAACACAAATAAAAATTGCATTGCCGTAAATAAACAATATTTAGACACAAGATGGCAGAACAATTCCAAATCTTTTGTCATATGTTGACACCATTATTGTGCATACTATTTAAAAAAAACTATTTAAATTCGTCAATAAGTTTTAATAAAAAAAATTATAACTCGATATTTTTCACTAATTAATTTTTTTTAGGTTGGCACCTAGACGGATTTTGATGGTTATGTTGACAGCATATATTTTAGTGGTCAAGAGTGTTGACTTAAAATTTCAGCCAAATCCCTAAAGTCGTTTGACCTGTGCGCAACGAACAAAATTTTGTACACAAACACACAAAGCGCCGATCGAGTTGAAATGAAAGATTCACAAATTTGATGTATCTCTAATCCAATGTTTTTATAAAGTAAATGCTTATTATTATTTTATTTTTTTACCACGAAGGCTACTAGCAACACCAAAAGACAACAATGAAACAAATGAATTGAATTGATGGACAAACAACAAGCTGTCAAAAAATAATTTCTTCTGATTTTGGGAAACAAAACATAAAACAAACAAATTCACATACAAAACTTTCACTTAGTCGTTGTCCATCATTAAAAGTTTTCAATGGTGAGCATGTTACTCTTGCTGCACTTGTTTTTATTTGTATGGTTGCAATTTTATTAATTTGACGGCTGATTGTTTGTCCATCAGTTCAATTCATTTGTTCCATTGTTGTAGTACGGATGTGACGTCAGTTGCGGGTTCCCTATTAGTTTAGCACAGTTCCTCAATCCCCCGAATCCTCCAACAAAACACCCCAAACAATTCCCTGCTAAACTGGGGGGCTGCGCTCCCCAGACCGTGACCTACTTTACACAGCAGTAGAGCATACCGTTACTTCGCCCTGGTAACAGGCTGATATTATACCACCTGCATTATCTACTTGCGACTTGCGAGTCCGAGACGTCTACCCCTTCCCCCCCTAGACACAGCCAGACTACCGAGCCTCTCCTCTCGACCAATGAGTCATCGCAGTCTCACTGAGGGAACGAAACTTTTCCAATTCCGGGTACATTCGCTCTAGATAAAACTGGGCACGATCAAGCTAGCAGTTGTTTTACGACAAGACCAGACACAAGCAACACTTCTATTTTGGCAACGAGGCCAATCGAAACAATGAGTGGTTTGGGTGTACTACGACATAAATGCCCAAACCAGGATTCAAACCAAGCTGCAGAGTAATCAGCCCTCTGCGTATTGGATAGGGTGGAGGCGGGGAACACAATGAAAATAGAAATTGAAGGTAGAACTGAAACTATGTACTATGCTATTAACGGGGGAAATTCCCCCCCCCCCCCACATTAATGTTTTTGTAAATCTCCAAATCCTCGACAATTGCTCTAAAGTCATTTTCCGCACTCTTGTGAAGACAAGTTTGTAATTTGTTTCGCCTTTGACGACTGGCTCTACCTGACCTCCCTCCCTTTAAAATAGCAATTTTTTAAACTGTCAATTCACCCGACAGACTCTCAGGATGAAACGATAGAGGTGGCTCAGCGGTGTAAGATGCGAGACTCTGATTCGGGAGGTCACCGGTTCGATTCCGGCCACGGCAATCCTGACTGAAGGTCTTTTTCCGAAGCTTTAGTCGTAAAAGCGAATGCTGGGATTGACTCCTACTAATAGCCATTGGACATTACGTTCCAATACAACTATCCAAACACCCTAACATATCTATAGTTAGTCACCTGTCGAGAGGGAGGGCCACTTGTGTACCCTATAACGGGTTTACCGTCCAAAATTGTTATTATTATTAATCCCGAGTATGATTACATCGGCCTACGCATTACGCAAGTATGCATATTGCATATGGCATACAATAGTGATGGACACAAACTAATTGAGTAATATTAATTTTACAAAGGAGCCTACTACTAGCCAGGCCTATACTATTAGTAAAGTTGCAACAAACGAACTTTAATGTTACCCTAGGTTTCGGAAGTCCATGGACGTTCTTTTGTACCCGAGTAAGGCAGTGTAAATATTTGAATGACGTTATCGCCTGTATTTAAACTTACACTAGTGTAGCCAGTGCAGGTGATTTTTACACTGGCTATTTAGCTCGTGTAAGACAGGCGAACGAAGCTAACATTGAATGTGGAACATAAGAAAAGGGTTATACTAGACTGATTTACGCTTTTTTTACATTCTTACTGACTAACTGATTCTTGTTTTTACTCCCTTCTTCAAAAATACTTCCACGAACATTTAACGGTCTTTACAATGAATAACAATATTGACACATCACTTAAATGATTAAATGAATGCTTTCCATTAAAACTTTGATTTATAAGGCATATTTGGTCTAGGGTGTAAAAACAAGGATCAGCGTAAGTCAAGTATTAACAAACAAATTTACAAAAGTAGGAATTTACAGTAAAGGTCGGTGCACAATTGCCCGGTAACGATAACTGTAACTATAACGATAACGATAAAACGGTAACGGGAAGGCATTCGATGCACAATTGCCCGTTAAGCAGACGCTCAGCTATTTGCTAATACTTTTAACAGGCCGTGGACGCTTGATTCTGATTGGTCCCGGTAACGTACGGACGGGAACGGTTTGGCGAACTTCCCGTTACCGCGGGCCCGGTAACGGTAAGCTCTTATTGTGCATCGTATCGTAATTTAACATGAAATCGAACTTCTTTCCCGTTATCGTTATCGTTACAGTTATCGTTACCGGGCTATTGTGCACCGACCTTAAATGGCGGTTGAAAAATAACCGACTTAAAAACGTTCGAAAATCGTCGAGCTAACCCTCAATGAATGCCATTCGTTACAATTTTCAGGTTAAGAATTGTAAATAATATTGCTACTATCGATAAACACGAAAGATTAACGTGGTATATAGTTTAAAAGGGAAAACACGTTTTTTTCTCTGCACTCACCTATAGCACGGCGAACCACCTGTGGCCGAGATTTTTCGGACAAACTTTGTTTTACAATTTAACAACTTCGGAATTCGATTTCACGATTGATAACGTTTCACTACACACGCGGATATGAAACACATCACTTGATAACACTTTAGATAGTCTCTTATGAAAATAAACACTCGTTTTGAACAAAGTAAGCGGAGTGGAATGTTTTTTTGACTAGACGTGCCACGTAGATAAAAAACATGGCGTCGGTCGGCTTGGTTTGGCATCGAGACGATCTACGGTTCTCAGCCTCGTCTGTGATTGGTCGAAACATGTCACCTGACCGAACGAAGCCCTGTGGTTGGTCGAGAACGAAACGTTCTAGTTTGAGCTGATCTTGCACCACGAAAACAATTATTTTTAGCCCCCTTCATCCACGAACTATTATTTCTCAAGCAAAATAGCAGCGACAGATGACCGAACAGTACAATATTTGATTTTATTATTATTAATTATCCGAGAATTGTTCTTTGGGTAGACGAGATTTTCTTAGTTTGATGTTCCCCAACATCGCTATATGTGACCACCCCTTATATGGCCGTGACATCCCGACATTCATATTAAATACATTTATTTCATGTTATATTATTCATGTCATATTTGTTATGCGGTGATGGTAATAGGGGGTGGAGGTTCAAACTATGTCAAACTTACATTACCATTACCTGCACTCTAGTAGAATAGACACACGAAATAAAGTCGGATAGGATGAGGCAAATGCAATGACAGCATCTGAACCTCTACATGGAGTGGACAAGCCTACAATAAGGAAGCGACGCACCACAGATAACAAATTATCTGTGGACGCACTGTCTGGAGCGAAGGGGCTGGGGGTGGGGTGGAGGCACTCTGGTCCCAGGCCAGGTGTAGCCTTGTTTAGGCGAATCCTACTGCAACGAGAACCCTCCCCCCCCTCTCTCTCTCCTCGCTACTTTCTTACTTCTAGATGATAATAATAATGTTATATGTATGAATGAAATGGTTGGCTGGCAGAAAATGCCTCTCCAGCCCTAAATAAAGACGCTACCAATCAATCAATTAGTCAATCAATCAATCAACCAACCAACCAATCTCTCTCTCTCTCTGGGGTCGTCATTGAAACATGTCAACTAAAAAATCGCCGAAAAGAAATTGAATGTAATCTTGAGTATCAGCTGGTTATGTTAACAACGCGTAAATGTACGACAGGATTGCTTCAAAACAGTAAACGATTATGAAGATGGGGGTCAAGTTTTTTTGTCTACCTACGATTTACTTCGAATTATTTGAGAGACGGGAAGGAACGTACAAAGGTACAACACACACGATAAGCTACAACATATTATAGCAAGTATAGACAACAATCTAGCCGCGGTCGCTTTGCCGGTTCCCACGATCACCGAAGTTCAGCAACATCGGGCCAGGTCAGGAGGAGGGTGGGTGACCGCACTCATACGAAACATTAGTAACTAGAGGATTTGAAAGCTTGTGTAACAGCTTAGGCTGGAATTCCGGCCCCTACCCCTAGGGGCGCCCGGTGTTGCTAAAGATGTTTTTTAAATGGGAAATAAAATGCATGAAAAATTGTTACATGTCAATAAAGGGCGCCCCTAGGGGTAGGTATGGGACGGCTCGTCAACTGCTGGGCAATCAAGGTTAGTGGAGGAACTCATACGACTGGTCAAAGTTAAACCGTCCTTTCGGATGGGACGTAAGCCAATGGTACCCCGGGTACTTTTCGACAGGATTAGTCTACGTGCCGGTACCCTACCAGGCTTCCCTCCTCCGTTCCTCATCATCACAGTACACTAAATTAGCCCTAGTGCAGGGATGGCGAACCTTTTTTGGCTTGAGTGCCATTATTTACAAATTATTGAATTTACTCTGTAAAATGGGCAGTACAATTTTAAATAATTATAATGCTTGGCGGGGAACAAATCGCCAGTGTATCAGTTTGTTCGTGTGTGACGCGTGTGTGTGTGTGTGTGTGTGTGTGTGTGTGGGGGGGGGGGGGGGGAATTGATTATTAACAACAATAGGCCTAGTATGAACGTTCCAGAAAAGGAAGGATTTGGGCCAAATCCCGCCGGAGAAATGTATGCCCGAAATTTCCTAAATTCCTGGAAAATGTCTTTGAGGTGTGGTCAATTTGCTCATGAAACAATACATTGTACACATTTCTGCGTGCCACCCAGAAAGTGCCATTGGTTCGCCCTCCCTGCACTAGTGGGACCTCGATAAAGAATACATGAGATCATCGCATTGACTTACCTTTGTTCGAAAGTCTGCCTGGCAAAACGGAACCATTGCGAATTGTTCCACCAATACACGTATAAACTCAATAGTCCTACTAACAGCCTCCAGATATTCCTTCATTACTATCCAAATACAATAATCAACTCAATAGTCCTACCACCAGCCTCCAGATATTCCTTCATTACTATCCAAATACACTAATCAACTCAATGGTCCTACTAACAGCCTTCCGGATATTTCTTCATTACTATCCAAATACACTAATCAACTCAATGGTCCTACTAACAGCCTCCAGATATTCCTTCATTACTATCCAAATACACTAATCAACTCAATGGTCCTACTAACAGCCTCCAGATATTCCTTCATTACTATCCAAATACACTAATCAACTCAATGGTCCTACTAACAGCCTTCCGGATATTCCTTCATTACTATCCAAATACACTAATCAACTCAATGGTCCTACTAACAGCCTCCAGATATTCCTTCATTACTATCCAAATACACTAATCAACTCAATGGTCCTACTAACAGCCTCCAGATATTCCTTCATTACTATCCAAATACACTAATCAACTCAATGGTCCTACTAACAGCCTCCAGATATTCCTTCATTACTATCCAAATACACTAATCAACTCAATGGTCCTACTAACAGCCTCCAGATATTCCTTCATTACTATCCAAATACACTAATCAACTCAATGGTCCTACTAACAGCCTCCAGATATTCCTTCATTACTATCCAAATACACTAAGCAACTCAATGGACCTACTTACAGCCTTCCGGATATTTTTTCATAACTATCCAAATACACTAATAAAAATCAAGAAGTACTTCTTTCAAGTATTCAGAAATATTTAATTAATTCGCACTGGATATTCCAAGCATGTTTGTAACTAGGGTTGCCGTAAGTTGTGGTGGTAAAAAGAGGACATTTTAATAAAGAGTGGTATACTCAGGGATTGATGCATATAGTGGGTCAGGGAGGGGTGAACCCATAATAGGTGTAAAGGCTGATGTAGATAAGCTTGTAGTGGGCTAGTGAGAGAAATGTGTTTTCGTAGCCTGAGGTGATCCCAGCTCGCTGTGAAAGTGAAACCCATAATAGGTGTAAAGGCTGATGTAGATAAGCTTGTAGTAGGCTAGTGAGAGAAATGTGTTTTCGTAGCCTGAGGTGATCCCAGCTTGCAGTGAAACCGATAATAGGTGTAAAGACTGATGTAGATTAGCTTGTAGTGGGTTCGTGAGAGAAATGTGTTTTTGTAGCCTGAGGTGATCCCAGCTCGCAGTGAAACCCATAATAGGTGTAAAGGCTGATGTGGATAAGCTTGTAGTGGGTTAGTGAGAGAAATGTGTTTTCGTAGCCTGAGGTGATCCCAGCTCGCAGTGAAACCCATAATAGGTGTACAGGCTGGTGCAGATAAGCTATGTAGTGGGCTAGTGAGAGAAATGTGTTTTCGTAGCCTGAGGTGATCCCAGCTCGCTGTGAAACCCATAATAGGTGTAAAGGCTGGTGTAGATAAGCTTGTAGTGGGCTAGTGAGAGAAATGTGTTTTCGTAGCCTGCCCTTATATACCTTGTTTTATGCCAAATATGGAAAATATTCAATGCACTGTATAGGCCTACTGTGTAATGTAATCGATGAATAAAGTTATTTTGAATTTGAAAAATTTGAAAATAGAGGGTTATCCAGGACTGGCGTGAGGAAAAATCTCATTGTAAGGTACAGCGCTTGTCAACTGGTTCCTAGCCCTGTGGCCTTCGCCCATTCATTTGATTTTTGACAATATTAAATACAGGAAGCTGGGCTTCTGGGTGCGCGACAATTTGCACAGCGAACGTAGCGGCGCATCTGGCGTAACACTAAACAGGGCAAGCGAGCAATTGTTCAAGCCATATAAATTAAAATTTAACTTACTTCATTCAACGAGGTGCATGTTGAAGGAATGGGGTCCGGATAGTCGTCTGAAGGCCTACCATTCACAGAGTGTTTAGAGCTATATGTATTCTTCTTCACACACTTTGTGGTAAACCCTGTCCTTCTACATGCTCGGACCCACCTTTCACACAACACCATATTATTCATATGTGGCTTTGGAAAACGTACAAAGGTCACTCCACTCATGTAATCGCTCCCGCATAACCCATAAGCACAGTGCTTTGTGGCCGGCATGTTTGTTGTGACTGTCCGCTCGAGTTGTAGTACGCGCGCGAGTGACCACTATCGATATGATCAAGATGGCCGCTGCATATATCGATAGCTAAAAATGGAACCCAGACCTATGCTATTAAAAGCGACAATGCTGACAACATCACCAATCTAAATTCAAATAGAAACTTCCAAGGAAGTGTATTTATTTTACGTAAAATATCATTCTAATGCTCAATCTTGCTGAAAATATAACATAAAACACAATTTTTGCGATTTAAACGACTACTTTATAGTTTTATATGTTTATATTTAGACTTTTGGTACTCGTCCAGCTGATAGTGTTTGTTGGCTATCCTGATAAATTGTTTAATAACATAACATAACCTAACTAAATTAATTGCTAGCTACTCGACGATGGAAATTTGTGATTCTGACGAAGAGGAAAATCAATCACCAAAATTACACTCGAAAAAGAATATTTTGTATCGCTTACTCATGCAGAAGAAACCAAAAGCGCGTAGTGTCTCGCCAGAAATGAAAGATTCCAATTTGCAGACTGATCTGTCCGATTCACCAGAGCGACTGCCAAACCAAACAGTAGGTTTAGGTCTAGACCTACAACATGACGATACGTTAACCTTAAGTTATATAGATAACGAAGAAACTGCTGCCGCTCTAGATGAAAATATTAGCAAGAAGTACGATGTTGATCAATCAATAAAACGAGGTATTTCTCCAAATGATTGCCACAATAGTACAAATCTCACGCTATGCTGTGCCATGACCGAAAGTTCCAAGTCGTCGAACCACCCAAATTCCGGTTACCAACGCAACGCTGCCGAAAGTCCCAACGCCGGCACGGACAACGCGGAAGGTAGGAAGTCGCGCAGCACCGCCCGCAAGTCGGCATCGCTCGACGAGGCTACCGAGGCCTCCCGGTTCGAGATGTGTCGCCTGAGCTCGTCGCGATCGCCCACGCCCAGCGAGGCGTCCTCGGGCAACTCCTCCCCGGCCACTCCCGCCGCGACGCGGTTCAGAAGGCGTCTTCTCTCGCAGCGTCTCTCGGTCGACAACCTCGTGGTGGCTTCGTCTCCGTCCTCCTCCCTACGCCACTCGTCGCCAGAGTCCACCAAGAGTATGCCCGAGTCTCGGTTCCAGAAGCGGTCCACTTCCCACGACGCCATGATTCCCAAGAAGGAACAACAACAACTCCCAGAGGAGGGGGCCGCGACGGCGGCAGACTCCAACGCCAAGGGGAAGGGTCTAATCGCGTCTATGGAGAGCCTGGCGCAAAACTCCCTCCTCGCGGCCCAGGTATTGCACCTCATCCCGACGACCAAGGCCCGGGAGAGAAACTTCCTGCACGGACGTATCGCCGCAAACTCCCTCCTCGGTTCGTTCGAACTGGAACGGACGCTGCCGAACCGAGAGCTGAGGATATTCGTCGGCACTTGGAACATGAACGGCCAGTCCCCGCCGAAGGTGTTGAACGACTTCATGTTGCCCGAGGGTTTGGAACACGTTCCGGACATGCTCGCCGTCGGAACCCAGGAGAGTTTCTCGGAACGCTTCGAGTGGGAAGTTAGCATTCAAGAGACCATCGGGCCGTCTCATCTGCTGTTCCACTCGGCAGTGTTGGGGACCCTTCATCTTGCCGTTTTCATACGTAGAGATCTAATCTGGTTCTGTTCGGGTAAGTTAACATCAACATAGGGGATCGCGATGTGTGTCGTGTGTGTGTGCCAACGCAAATTGACAAGACATATTGATTTTCCATTTCAGTTCCAGAAGATGCCAGTTACAGCGTTCGTCCGGGAACTGCGTTTAGGACCAAGGGTGCCGTCGCCATTGGGTTCATGCTATTTGGAACGTCGTATCTTTTCATAACTTCACATCTCACAGCCCACATGGATAAAGCCAAGGAACGGGTGCACGACGTGAAAAGGATCGTTCGTTCGTTAGACCTTCCAAAGTTGTTGCCAAATAGACATAGGAGTAAAGGTAAGCTCCCACTTATTACTACAAACTTACTTTGATACTAGTTTGAAACTGTCCTGTTTGTTTGTTTGTTTCCTCTTACAGTGATTCAATTTTCAAGTGGATTGTATTTTATTTTCAAATTCTGATTGAATGCCACATGTTAGTTGAGTATCTTACATGGGGGATATTTCCATCAAGTCGTTCGTGAACCTACTATCGAGTGGGTAGCGATAAAACCGCATTCGTTCGTTGCAGACGTGACATCAAACTACGACTGCGTCTTTTGGTGCGGAGATCTTAACTTCAGACTGGACCAAGTTCGGGAGGAAGTCATGCAATGGGTGACCAAACAGGAGTTTCCGTTGACGACCCCTCACAATCTACGGAACGACCAGTTGACAAACATTATCGCAGACGGTAAATAGAAAATAATACATATATAGGCGTAAGAAGTACGCTAGTCATGTTAACGAATGACATTTAACAATCGCCGTAGGTTACAAAGAAAATTCGAAAGTCGCAAGCTTCTCAATGGGCTGGCTATAGGAGATTTGCTACTAAACACGTTCCTTATTGACCACTCAAAGGACGCATTCTGGTGGCAAGAAAATAAACTATTATGAGGAGTAGTTTAGCTGTCAATTGTTCATTGTTATTTTAATATTATCATCAATATTTTGCTATAAGAAGGTTGCTTAGTAGTGCTGTCTATGTGTTAGTTTTGAGTCTTCTATATACTCTGTGGTCGTAAGGAGGTAATAAGTCTCGACCCATTGACCTCGACAGGCTCGATCTTCCGCGGGTTCGAGGAGGGTCCCATCAGGTTCCCGCCTACGTACAAATACGACCCGGGCACTCAGAACTACGACACGTCGCACAAACAGCGCACGCCCGCCTACACGGACCGCATCCTGTACAAGTGTCGCGGCCGGCGGGAGTCGAACCCGGCAGGAGTGGGCAACCTGTCGTGCCTCATGTACGAGTCGGTGGCGTCGATATGCACGTCGGACCACAAGCCCGTGTGGGGCGTTTACAGGAGCATCGTCAGGCCGGGCATAGACACGTGAGTAACTTTCAAGCCTTCTTATGCTATCTTCTTCTCAAATGCCCACATTTGGCTATTATGCCATCATGCTGGATCTGGTCAACCAGTAGAGACACGCTTCTTTCTCCACCCTCTTCATGCCGCTCGGCATTGCGTCACGTTCACCAGCCAGTTTTGGACATACAAACAGGTGGCTCCTATCCTGCTCCCCATTTCCACACAGCTTGCAGGTACTCGTCTCAAACACCCCTATTCAGTGAAGATGCTTCCCTAGAAGATCGTGCTGCGTTTTTAGCCTGAACTGGTCCGTTTCAATTTGCCGTGGAAGATGGTTGGTGGCCTTCAGCCATTCTTTTGACTAACTAACCAATATAAAATGGCTTCCTTTTCTGGCCTGCTTTTATCATATCTATCAAGTATGTACATGCACTCCTTGTAGTTTAGGGCATATGTCAGTAACCAGTGTGGCCATTGTATTGTCCCGGCAATGAGACTATTTTCTCAATTTCCCTACTTTCTAAAGATCATTAATTGCAACCACAATAGAAGACACCTTCAGAGTTAAAGCCCCTACAGTCGATAATGCGTTGTCTAGCAAACCATAAATAAATAAATTCACATTAAGAGTCAACCCACTCAGTAACAAAACTGTTTTTCAGTGGGGTACTTTAATTTAAAGTTAATTTAAGTTTTCGAGCTTTCTAGGTCCGAATCCTGGCTAGGGCACGGATGATATTTGGCATTGTGTTTCCGTCTGCGTAAATCGCTGTGTCGATTCGCATCTTTCGCAACGCTCTCTATGTGTTAGTTATCTAACCACGAACTGCTACCTTATCATGGTGGGCAGGTTTGTATGCTTTGTTGATCCCGAGAGCTATGCCGGCAGGGCCACCCTAGCCGGACAGTTCGAGGTGGAGAAGCCAGATGAACGGCTGTCCACATCCTCCCTATATAACTTGTCCTTTTCCTCCAAATACTCCTACGTCATTTGATCATAGGATATCGTCAAACAATAAATAATCAATCAATCTCAATTGTTTTAGCATCCCGCTGGCCGCCGGCCTGTTCAATAGAGACGTCTTCCTGGAGGGAATCAAGCGGCGAGCAGCGGCCATGACCAAAATGCACGATGCGTCAACGGTCTGCCAGATCCAATAGTATTTTGGTAGGTACCAGTAGTCGACATACGTTCTACAGTGGTACTGTACCAAATATACTCGCACACTTTCAACATCCAAATAACGATGCACCCTGCATCCACTATTTGCCAAATACTACTACAATCATTTACATAGCACAATTATCTAGTTACCTAGTACAGTATATTAATTTACCATGCCTCAGTAGGTCTAGTCTTAATTTTATATATTTATTTATTTATTTATTACCAAAGAGCTTGTTCAGTTATTGTTTAATAAGAAAATTCTTGAAACATCCACCGCTTTACCATTTAATCGATTACAAGATAGCATTTAATGATACCTCTATACTAATGTCACAACTAAAGGTTTATTGCGTGCGTAGATCTACATATTTCATTAGTGCAATATGGATGTAGGTCCTTACAACTGAATAGTCTCATAATCCATCCCGTAGAGAAAATCAACAGTGGTTTTAGTTATGTTCCAACTTCCAATATATCTATGTCTACGTTAGTTTTGTAAGTAGTCATTTTATTGTTTTATATTTTACCGTTTACCAAAGAATATACATACATGTGCAATAATAATTCAACACATTTTGGCCCTAGTGGGCTGCCTAGTCTGTTACCAAATGCGGGTTAGTCGTTTTCTTCTTCGGTTTGCATGACCTCTACGTTTATACAACACTTTGCAGTCAGTTTACTTCTAGTTCCAGTTACAATACAATGTCAATAGTCCTGTGTGGGCTACTCTAGATTTGAATTTAGAACCAGGTAGGATCATAGTCGTCATAGTCGTAGGATCAAAGTACAACTCAAAACATAATCAGTCTCTACACTTTGCCGACAAAGTTAACTGTGACATTTAGTCGGTATGAAGTCAACAAGTCAGTTTCCAAGCTAGCATAGAAACAATGTACGTGCGTGCATGCATGTAGCCTGCTCTGTACCTTTAAGTAATAATTTATGTGTTCAGATTTTATAGCTAGACATGCTAAAAAAGTTATAGCCAATGAAAAGAAAGGTTTGGCTGAAGCTATTGAAATTTAATAATGCACGCAGGTTGTGCTATTGTTGGAACTGTTGTCTCCTTCATAGTGTTATTATATGTTACATACATTATTATATAACGAAATTATCTATTTTATAATGTTGTCTACAAATAAATCAACTATTATGTAGTTACCTACCCACAAGCCTTTCACCCTGTACAATTTAGAGTACTAGGTAGTCATATTTAGTGTACCTTTAATGTTTAAAGAGGCATAATTATTGATTGGCATATTAATTGGTGTATTCTAGTTGTATTTTGTCATTTTTATCACCATAATATTCACCTATAACTTCTATTGTATTTGCTTTAATTTCTTAGTTTAGTTACTGTGTCATTTGTGTGTTTAAAAATAAATGCAGTTTGCTTACAAGCTTTATAGTAGTATTCACTATTCACAATACCGGTACTGTTAGTCTCGTTGCCAGGTATAAATGTAAATGATATTTAATTCAAATAGCAATCAAGAATACAAATGTACGACAACATCAGAAGGCCAGACCATCTTTTGCCTTCAATTTTGTAACGTTTATAAATATTTCTCAATGTCGTCGACGGAATAACCATTACTGCAACTGTTAATTCTAGCGGTGAAATGTTAAAAAGACTAAAATCTTATTTGTTTGTATAGTCACACAATAATGTTGATATCATACTCGTGCAGTGAGCACCACCTAGTGGCCTGGGTTACATGTACACGATGAATGATGATCATTCAAACTGACACGGTATAGCTATACTGTTGGATTCATTTAGTATATTTCGAAAACTTTGCAATACCCATGTGTGTATGTATGTATGTGTGTGTGTGTATTATATTGGAGCTTCTTGTTGCTCAGTTTGCAGGACTGCCGAATGAAGATACTTGTGTCAAAACCCACTGGGTCTCTTGCTAGTTGCTACCATATCACATTTATATACATATGTAATACACATGCTCTCACGTTGGACCGAGATACAAGTCTGGCACCCATATTGTTTCCTTTAAATATTTGCGTGCGTGTTGTGTTGTTTGCGTTTTCGATGGCGAACGGAAGGGGGGGGGGGGGGGGACGTAATTTGTAAAGGTACAATAGGACCAATTTTCCCAACAACATAATCCATTGTTAATGTCTTAAAGGAGAACCAAGTTTTGTACGTTTTGACTACGGCAGCTAGTTACGTATCTCGGTACGATGTGTGTGTGAAACACAGACATGAATATAGTAATGGGTTGTACACAATTCTAGTCAATGCCAACATGGAGTACATACATACATCACACAATGCAGTCACACTATCTGTATGTTACATTTTACTTGTACATAGTAACACTAAATGTTACTATCTAATATCCCGGTGTATTTGTCTTTGTGTAACTTTTACTGTTAATAAAGTAAATATTTCAGTCATTTTTAGAACTGGCGTTAAAAACAAAAACCCAATAGTATTATTATTAACCCCTCTCTAAAATCAAGTTTCTAAATGTGTGTTAGCACTTCGTTTGATTTTTGAATGCTTATTTTAAACAGCAAAGCATATCTTGACTTGCAGTGAGTGCAAGGAGTGGAAAGTATCTGTTCAAACTAAAAAGACATATTATAAATTAACTATAAAATACCACTGTCATAATATGCCATAGATATTTTTGGCCCAAATCTAGATAGGAATCAGTTTGATGTATTCATTCATGATAATTATTTGACTTGCCATTCTTGTGTTGACAGCCTCTGGCTGTATCAGTATTTTTATGTAGTGAAATAAAAATAACCCATTGTTTAATAAAACGCCTCTAGACCGTATTTGATTGTAGGTGTGCATTGCAAGATGTCTGCATTTACCGTCAGTTTCTTGGTGTTTCGAGTTGAGTGGGCAGAAACACAAGCGTCGGTTCGGTTGTCATGTCATGGTTACATAGATGTATTTCAAGCTTACACTACTACATTCAATACTCTGCACCTCAACCATTGTCCCAACCTTTGAATGAGAGGAAACGTTTTGTATACGGCCACTAAATTATGTAACAATTGTACGGTGTATGTTGAGAATGGTGATGAAATATCAGTGATATGAGTCAACTACATACTGAATACTGTTGACAACTCAAAGACGTTGCTTTAAAAATAATTTACATACCTTTTTTAGGTTTTATCAGTACGTATACAAAACAGCTTCCAATGCAGAAAGTCACAGTTCGCAGTGGAGTTATTTAACTGTATGGTACGGGTATATATAGGCCTATATTAGTTTTCAAGGGCTACATCAAAGGAAGGTGGGTTGTCCTCAAATTCATAAAGCTAGATATCTATTCTACATAAATTTATCGGAGATGCGTTTGTCTTTCTGGTAGTAATAAATTAAGGAGTACCATGTAAGTAAAGTGCGGTGTAGTTAAAAGGCACAACTTGAAGTAGTAGTCTAAACATAGAGAACAGTGATAGGAACCAAGAGGTAATTTACCGATAGTATTGCTCGTCTATAGTCGAGTGCCGTTTATAACATCAAAGTAACTAGGGATGTCATAGGGTAGGAAAATTCGGATCCGGTTCCAGACCTTCCAAGAACCGGGTTACCCGAATCCTACAAGCCTAAATTATGTCATCTTATCTTGGTTAGACCCCCCCTCACCCACCGAAACCCCGCGGTTGAAGGTCGTTCTCTGCCCGTGTCAGCTGCCGGCCGCTATGTGGGTTGGGCTCTGTGTGGCCGCTGCGCGCGGGAATGGCTAGGGGGGCAGGGGGAGGGGAGTGTATATGGCCTCACAGAACTCGCCCGCAGTAATGACAGCGCGTACTAACCAGCGACCAGCTGGCCACGCCCACAAGGAGGAATTCACTGTAGCTTCAAGGAAAGTAGCCGCAAAAATATCGTCGCGTATTTTTTTTTTTTTTTTTTTTAATACAAATAACACTACCCGATAAGGATCCGGATCCTAAAAATGGATTCGGGTAATTGCTGGATCCGGGTAACCCGGGTACCCGATGACATCCCTAAAAGTAACGCAAGCGTGACGTGCAGTGTGACGAACTAGTTTGGAGAGGACACATTCATTCGTAGTTTCAACCTTGACCCATAAACTGAACCAATAGCTAGGCAATGCATCGCCCATATAAATTACTGTTGATTAGACATACAGTATCAGCCAAGGGAAACTATTCGTGTATTAGGTTTAGTAAGCAATTTAGGTCGAATTTAAAATGGCTGGAAATGCAGATTTGCACGCTAGTTATGTCGGGGGTATGTAATATTGTAGACGCAATGAAGGCTAGTCGTAGAGAGTAGGTATTGAACGCAACGAGTGGTGGGCTCCTTATTTTGAACAGTTTTCACAGACAGTTCCACCAAATGAGTTCAAGATGTATGAACTCTCAAACAGATACATGCAAGATTTCTTCTGTAGTGACGAGAAAAACCTGTTACTATTACCATATACGTAATGTGATGCCATCACTTTGAACATTTGCACTCATTATTTAGTGACTCGACTTCGACTCTGGGACTTTTCGTATTGCTCGACAATTAGTTTAATGTGGTTGGCATATATGTACGTATGCTGAGGGGCATAGAGCTTCACGACAGGGAGGCGAATCTCTACTGGTTAACGAAATCAAGCATGATGGTCGGAAATCCCAGTTGAGGGCACATGAAATGATGATTTATGTATGTATTATTCACATCTTGCAATGGGACACGTTATTAATCATTATTATATTTCTAGACAAATAAGGAACCAAAAAAATTGTATCTAAATAATTACTTGAAATATTTTTTTGTGAAGCACTGTTTTGTATCCACGATTTTTCCATAATTGTATTTAGTAGAAAATTGTTACACACTTTTGTCTGTACCGTAATAGTGGATCATCTAGCGGCGTGTTATAGTTTCATCTCTTCTGTGATACAATAATTCGTGTTCTAAATGTTCACAAACTAATTTGCTGGTATTCTTTTTAGATAAATATAGTATAATGAATGATATAATGGTTATGTTGTGTTTTAACGACTGACATGTTCCAGATACTTTTAACAGTTTCTGATAATATTAATCGGAAGAAACTTGTTTCGAATTACCAATGCAATGACATCACTGGCAGCATAACAATAAACCTATCGAAAATCAGTTTCTGAACCCGCATTACAGGCAAATACTGTATAGTTCTCCCAATATAGGTACTTACACATTTAACTTTCTATTAATTTATCTCAAGAAAAATAAGTTTTTTCTAAGAAATCATCATCATCATCTGTTGCCACGTCCAACTAAGAAATAGAATCATTAAATATGTAATCTCAAAGAAAATGTATTCACTAGAAACGGGTTATGAATCAAATTAAATCTTTGTTGACTCTCATCAAACAGTCTCACTCAACAGGCTCACAAATAATTGATGCAAGCATGCTGAAATTACCACCAAAAGTCCTGCATGTGTAAACTAGCTTCTTTACCGTGCTGCCTCGACGATTGCATAATTTAACATTTACATAAATTATTCTCATCAAAAATCCACAATAGCAAAGTAAATACCAATGCATTCAATCAAAACAGATTGAACAATGGACACTCCTTAAGGTGCAAAAATATAGTATATAAAATAATATTGCGAGATGCAGTATTTGCCATGAGCTCAACAGTTTCGGGATTCTCATAAATCTGGCGTCCAAACATTCTACGTATACAAGTTTCTGTCGATGAATATTATTTTAGATAAAGGGAAACTTTGTGGAATGGCCAAAAAGCCGAAACTGTCCAAGTTTCAGAGTCTCGCGGTTGTGCGCCAGACTCGAACTTACGTCGGTAAAGGTGTCGCTGTGCACATTACGGAGCCACAGGTCAAATGTTAGTTAGTCTAATACGATGCCATTATTATATTTTATTCTGTGCAGTAAATAATGTACTGAACATAATGCTATACCTGATGTTAAATAAAAATGTTATCAAAATACAAAGTGCTGGTAGGTATACATTAATTCTTTGATATCCTTGCACTTAATCTCCTTAGTTCTTACTTCTTGTCGTAGGAATAAGTAAACGGTGACTTTGTTGCCGTCCTAGCAACGAAGCACTCAATAAATTTAAAGTTGTTCTGAATCGGCCTCGTTGATTCTGACATTAGTCCGCAGGTGTTCGCACTGTCCAATCACCGATTCATATGTTTCGTATTTGAAATATCGATCTTTGATTGGTTATTCGCTCACTTGTCGATGGTGTTCGGAGCCTACAGGGTTGGTTTAGTCGCTTTAAATTAAAGTCCCCCACTGAAAATCAGTTACGTTACTGAGTGGGTAGACTCTAAATGTGAATTTATTTATTTAGTTTAACCTACTGTGGGCCCATAGAAGCAACCCCAAAGATGGTTTCACAACTTTTTAAAATCCAATTAGCCAGTATGTAATCGGAGATTCTCTACGAATAAACATGGCGACTACCATGGATTTTGTATGTAATGTTCGTTGCAACCATGATTACAAAACCGAGCTTACTAAATCAGAGCTTAACGAAGTAGGTGAATTGGGACCTATGTAATGTGTTTCATCAGCTAAAGCTGTTTTTTTGTTTTGTTTTTTTAACTAAAATACTACAGATTCAAGCCACCATTTTGAAGTGAAATATGTACTTACTAGTTACAAACGCATTCAGCAAGTCATCTATTGTCGACCATGCAAATTCAGGAGGGCAAGTCATTATCGCAGCTTACCATTACGCTGGACCTATAACATGTCAATTCAGAACTAGTCAGTGTCGCTTGAGTTGACGGAGTACAATTGACTCCAACAGCTTACTCAGAATAGCAGGTAGTATGCATTTTCATACATTAGGCCTATGTTGCGGGAGATTATTTCTGTTAGTTAGTTTCTTACCTGCAACCAAATTCTTACCAAACGTGGAGTCCATGGAAATTAGGGAGAGAAGGTACTTAAAATTAAATTGTGTTCCAGTTTACATCATTGTAAAAGATTTATTGGAAATTTGTGTTCCATAACATAAACTCGTCAATAGTGAATTTTGACTGCCCAAAACAAGGGTTCACAATTCTTGCTTTGCCTTGAAACCATCCTAGTTCTGCTTTTGCTTATAGATGGGAACAGTTCACATTCTTAAAGAATACAGGAATACACTTTTCATCTACTCTTAACCTTGGAGGTTAATGTGTTTAGGCCTAATTTGAGACGAGTTTAGAAAATAGTTGAGTGATGTTCCTATGAACATGACTCACATGATCAAAATACATGACAGGTCCCAGTTTTCACCACATTGTGGCTGCCCAAACTACACAATAGAAAGTAATTGGTTCAAATTAAATACATGACTGAAAAATTGCTATTAACCTCGTAAAATTAAATAAATACATTTAATATCATCTTACATCAATTTGGGCTCAAAACAAAAATCAAAGTTAAAAAAATTGAAAAAATATCATTTTTGAGAAATGTCATTTAAAAAACATTCACCAGAAATACTTGTCCTTAGTGGTACTTATAAGGGGTTCTATTGTACAATGGCCAACAGTGAAGACAGGCCTTGAAACAGTCCTCACATTATATACCACTGAATTAATGATGACATCGGGTACTCGATTCCTTCGAAAGTGGGTTACCGTGTCAGACATAAACGCTCTGTTTGAAGTTGGACTCGGAACAACACAGACGCTCGTAGTGTCGTCAGATAGCGAGCCGACAACGTACGAACTCTTTTTCCCTAACTTTTCTTTTTACATCCTATCTTTATTGCCGATTGAGGAGTTGTTTCGTATTCGATTCACACACGGCTGGTTCCAAACTTTACCCGACGTTATCACTATTAGTTACAGTTGCGTGCCAGAATTCAACAGCCGAGCAAGTTCAGCAAGTGTTTCAGTGTTAAGCTGCTCACTTCGCTGACAGTAAACACAGGTCTTCCCTTATTCAGTATACCGAGTCTGCTGAGTAAATAAAATCTAGCAAATGACTCCAATTGTTAGCCTCAAAAACGCAGTAAATACGAAAGATTATAGGCCTACTTCTATTTATTGGCGTTTCCTTCTCGTAGTATATTATACTTCAATCCTTGAAGGTAATATCAGATTTAGCAATTTCTTGCAATTAGCAGCTGAACTCTGGCCCGCAACTTTTGCTGTTCTACGTATTAGTCGTCGCAAACGGGTCCGACGTACGTTGTTGTTGTTGTTGTTGTTGTTGGCTCACGTCGCGCTGGTAATCTGCATCTCGTCCTCGAGTATCAGCGACCGGCCCATGTTCTTGACGAGCGCCAGCCGGATGAGGTTCCCCCTTTCCCCCCAGCTCTCGTCCTCCGCCTCGTAGACGCATTGCAACAGGTCCGTCGTCTCGTCGGCGGAGAACAACACCTCGTCCTGCTCGAGCAGGGGCAGCGCGTCCATTAGCAGGTTCAACCAGAAGCTGCAAATAAAAAATAAACAAAATTAATACCAAACAACAGGTGGGATACTCGGTCTTTACAATGAGCAAGATCGATGAATTGCCGGCATGTTCAATACACACGTGATTCTTGCAACAAATTGACATTATTATTATTATTATTATTATTATTATTATTATTATTATTATTATTTATTTTGTAGTTGTGGGAAGCCGGGAGGATGATAGAAAAGAGCATGATGCCCCAAACACATAATTATGTAGTGTATGAGTATGACCCTAAAAAAAATGAACATCATAGAAAAGTACACAAAATATAAATATATAGGCCTATATCAAATATTGCTCAAAGTAGGAATCTGCTCTACTATGCAGCAATTTGTATTTTATTTATTTATTGTCTATCCTATTGTTATAGAACTGATTTACAAAGGACAATATTGCCCACAGACGACCAACACTGGTGTAGCATCATCTCTTAGACACATTTTCCACAAATGGAAACTAGAGGACAATGTCATTGAAGTTCAATACAATGCTATTGCTGGCAAGACAAGTGAGGCAAAAAACACGTCGGCTCTGCTTTGTCAGCATACACGGGGAGCAGTCCACCATGAGAGACTGGCTACTGGTCAGCAAACTGGTGTAAGATTGTTACGTTACCTTTTGGGGGCAATCCTCGAGGACAGAAGACCGGCGAGCAGCGAGGCAGCGTCTTGCAGGTCACCGTTGCTGTACATCGTGTGGAACTCGCAGTACTTGGCTGTAATGCGACACACGTAGACACACGTTAGTTAACCTCGTTTCGTACAGTCGGTATAGAGAAACAGTGTCGTGTTATACCACATTCAAGTCCTTAAATAACACTACTGGAATAAGTATTTTGTAAGTCAACTTTTTAAAACCACATGTCTACCTACTGGATTAAAGGTAAGCTATCATCCTTCTGTACCTTTCCCCAAACTGGAACATGACTTTTTATTTAGTTGTAGGCCTACTCCTAGTTTCAGTTATCACAGCCCCCATCTACCTATGAATACTTATTTTCTATTATATTGTAAAACATAGGTAAAACATCCCAAAAATACATGCGCCATGCATAGTGCTATACAATATACATACATGTAGGCCTACATGCATGCTGCTGCGATCTAGCGGTGAAAAATCAACTTTTAGAGACAACAAGTATAGTGGAACATTGCGTGTTCTGTTATCCTTCTTAATGTTTTTTTCCCAGAGTGATCGACTAAAGTCGAATTTCGCATCGAATGTGTATAGGCTTAGGCCTATTTTGCTACTTTGACTAAAGTCGTTCTATGCAGCAAAAGGGTTTAGTAGGCCCATTTAATTTATTTATTGTCCTATTCAGTTTATAGCTAACTGATTTGAAAAGAAGGACAATAAATAGAACCATGCATTAGTCTACAAATAATAATGCAAATCATAAAATAACAAGAACAATAAAAATTAGTTGAGAAAATTAAATATAAGCAAATCAAGAAAGAATATATAATTTCATTGTTGTGATTTTTTTTAAGTTAAAAAGCATAGGTAAATCATCACAAAAATACATGCATAGTGCTATACATACATTAGACGCATGCTATTATACCACACGTAGTTTGTCAGTGAACGCAAGATGCCGACGCGTGCAATAGACTCACCGAGAAAGGAGAGCCGATCCGACACGAGCATGCACGAGCCGAGGTTGTCGAGAATGTCCAACGACTGGAACTCGCCTGACTTGGAGTAGAGGTCTAGGAACCTAGTGGCCATGTAGGTGCCGTAAGCAGAGTCCAGCGATCTCAGCGCCCAGGTGAGAGCGTTGCCCAGGCGGTCCTGGAGCTCTGCCCGCTTGCCCATTATCTTGCACACGCTGCTCGCTGCAAACATTCATATAAAGGGAGTAGAGGTCAGGCTGCACACGCTGCTCGCTGCAAACATTCGTATAAAGTTGGCCCAACTTGTGTTGACATACGATGTGGAACCCCTGATTTTCGTCGGTTAAAATTGCTTTAAGGTATATGATGTGAGGAAAGGATCCAACAGCTTTCCTTCGTGTAAGATGACGGATTTGCGAGTTTGAAGTACACATAAAAAACATGATACAAATATAACGAGACATTTCGACCGAGGTCTTGTTCACTCGAGAGAAAAATGGCTACTGCAGTAGCCACTTTTCCTCGAGTGGCTACTGCAGTAGCCATTTTTCTCTCGAGTGAACAAGACCTCGGTCGAAATGTCTCGTTATATTTGTATCATGTTTTTTATGTGTACTTCAAACTCGCAAATCCGTCAACTTACACGAAGGTAAGCTGTTGGATCCTTTCCTCACATTATATACCATTCCAGCCGATTGGCACCTACTTTCATAACCTAAAATTGCTTTAAGTTTAAAATGCTTTAAAAATTGCCAAAACACAAACCAAAAGATGTTATTCCACAGAGAATTTAATGCTCTTTCTTATGAATGTTTCACTGTTTTTCAAATTAACTTACTTGATTGATTGCAGATGGTGTGTTGCAACAATAAACTACATTTACAACAGTTAATTTGAAAAATGGGAATATTTATGGGAACAACGAACAATGAAACAATCACAAGTAAAAGCATGTACTGTAGTTATCCGAGCGTTTCTCAAACACGGGAACTAAAATGGGGGAACACTCAGGCTTAAGTTTATACCAGGCTGGCATGTCACCATAGAAACCGGTTCGTAGGGGACGTATTGTCCACCTTTTGAGTAGCGCTGTCAACGTTGGGGCGAGTTGTTGATGTGATAAGTGTCTTATACGTGGAAAAAGATAATTGAGCCTGGCAACTTTTTTAAATTGACCTGGTTGTTGTTCAAGGTTCAAGAGTCCATGCGATGAGAGCTATTAGCATTCCATTAGGGGACGGTAAAGTAAAACGCCACATCTCGTGGTGACATGCTGGCCTGGTATGGAGTATCGGTGAAAGGTGTAACACTTACCGATATCGTTGAGATCCCTCTCTTTGGCCACCTGAATGATCTTGAGTGCCTTGGCCTCCGTGTCGAGCGAGAGATGCGGCAACAGGAGTTCCAGTCTCGCCCTGCCCTCTATCGGACAGTGGTCCAAGTAGGTCACGCCCACTTGCCAGAGAGAGGGGTGGCTCATGAGGAGGGTAGCGTAGTCGAGGATCAGAAGCTCGTGCAGGCGCGGGGTCACGCTGCAATCGGAGAGCAAGACAAACGATGACGATGAGACGTCTACTGTACAGGCCTAACTAGCTAATGCAGGGTTGCCGTTTTTGCGGAGTTTATCCTCTTTTGCGGATTTTTAGGGTGCCTCGCGGACATGAGGATTAACCGCCAAATTGGCGGATTTTCTACCATTATTGTAAAAACCGTGAGATTTACTATAATTTGAAAATTCCGCCATAAAGAACGATTTAATAACGTAAAAAGTAAAGTTGGACAATCTACACTTGAACCCGCAGCATAGACAGGATGTCTCAAAACACGTGTGAAATATCGAGATTTCAACTGTGTTTTTGTAAGTTGTCTTGCTATACTAGCAAGCAGAGGGCGGAGCTTGTGTGGGAGACAGCCAATGCGGTACCTAAAGCGTTGTGATTGGTCTAGTAGTAAGTAGCGTCCTCTATCGTCAACTTTGCAGAACGTGTGTGTTCTTTTGGTGTAAGATAGAGCGCGTTGCCCGTGCCTCGTTGGTAACAAGCAGAACTGTGAGCGTGAGCCCGTGACGTGACGACTGACTTTTGATATGAGTCTATGCTGTTATTTGCCTGGTTTCTTGTTTATAAATATACAAATTAATTTATTATTTATTTATTTATATAGAAATTATAATGGAGAGGTAAATTCTTAAAGATCACCTGGCATAATACATAACCTAAAAATAAACATAACCTAAAAAAATGTTTTATTCTTTTTCTTTCACACTTTATAATATGCTAAGTTACAGCAGAATAAATGTGTATTGGAGGATTTTTGAGGATTTTTTTGGTATCTTCAGAGGATTTAAAAAATTACTTGGTGGCAACCCTGAGCTAATGGTTATTTACGTGATATAATGTGGATAGGCCTAAAAGCAAGCAGCAAGTCTGAGTGGTGTTGCGGGCACAAGTCATTCGTAATCCAAGGCAAGGTCTACTAGATCGCTAGTAGCGTGCGCGAAGTAAGATCATCTAACCTATTTCTATAATGTTAAAAATCACATGTTATTCAAATGGGAGAATCATTCAGAAAAACAAATGAATTGATCCGTCAAAACAAATTATGGGTCAAAAAGGCAAAATAACAATCTGTAAAGAGATTTTGTCTTCACATTCTATATATATATTCAAACGAAATACTTTACGCCTAAGTTCACATTATTGGTGAGGATTATTTAAATAATAATGCGATTTTTGTAGTTGGATCCAAAATGGCGATTTTGGATCTCATTCAATGACCTTACTTGGCGCTTCGCAATTACTCCGCTAGGAGTAAATCCAGTAGACCTTGATCCAAGGTTGCTAATCAATTGTTTTATTCCCGTTATTTTCCATATAAATTTTAAAAAATGTCATACAACAGTGTTACTATATAAAAAGAGTCTTAAGTATGCAGACTACTGCAGTCCCTCACATGAATATCAATGAAATGAAGCACCTACTTGACTTGTTCTTGGTTGTCGATAATTTTCAGGCAGCCACAATGGTACAGAAGATTGGTCAGGTGAGCAGCGAACCAGCCATTCTCCGTTGTCTGTTCAATCAGTTTGATAACCTGGTAAAGACAAACACATAACATCAAAACACAAATGTTTAACTCAATATTTTTAACACAATATTGAAAATTACTTATCTAGATATACATACTACATATCTATGGATTGTAAAGAGAAAGAGAAAATGTTGTGCCTTTGATGTTAACCTAGAAGTAAGAATGTACATGATAGTTGTAGAGTTTGGGAACTACCAAGAAAACATCTACATTTACTTTGATTTTCTCTAAATGGAAGAGGTATACAGATAAGATATATAAAGAATGGGTAGGGGGAGGGAGGGAGTAAAAGGTTGACCCAATACCTGACAACATATACCTGACTCCATGAAAATGGAGTCGGCTACAAAATGAGTGGACTAAGAATAGAGAACCCAATGTCATCCCTATAATAAATCTCTTGTTATATCACCGTACAATTATTCAACAGTTTTCGATTCATATAAAAGCTATTATGTTAGTCCGAGAGGTAATAAAGATATCCACGACCACGATACCAGACGTAAAAAAGATTTTCATATTCCATCGCACAACTTAGCCTTAGTAAACAGAAATCCAGCGTATTCAAGCATCATCCTGTAGGCCTACAACAAGCTCCCAAGCCACCTCAAGGACGTGACCAGGCGCAGCCTCAAGTCTCATCTTAAAGATTACCTAGTCCATATATGTGCCCATATACTGTCGAAGACTACATGGACTTTTAGTTTTAATTTCGTTCTAATTGACGCATTCTATAACTAATGTATTTATCTATGTATAAATGCAATATGTTCTATTGAATAAAGATTATTATTATTATTATTATTATTTTATTATTATTATTAAATAGTCGTCCGATGCCGCGCCCAGCTCGATTGGGCCATCGAGTAATAAACGAACAGACAAACGAACCTGGTGTAGGTCGGACTCCATCAGCGCGACGATGACCTGGTCGCTGTGCTTCATCCTCGCGACCCCTCCGTAGCGGTTGATGCTCTGGGACGCGTGGAAGCTCAGGTCGAAGGACTTGACGGTCGGCTCGGTGTAGAGTAGATGGGCGACCATGAAGCGGTACCACGTCTCGCACAGACCCTCCACCTCCTTGAAGGCGTCCGCGTCTCCCGTCACTATCTGCAAGGTTTCCGTCCGGCATGACACCATTGGATTGCTTGGCGTACGGCACTTTAATGCCGTGCGAGATTTTTCTTGTTCTTGATTATATTTTATATAGTTCAGTAGTTTGTTTTGTTTTTGTTGTTATTTATGATTTCATTATTATTAATTGTTTGAATAGCTTAGTTTTATTTAAGGTCCTCCTTTGTAAATCAGTTTTTATAACTGAATAGGATAGACATTAAATAAATAAATAAATAAATAAATAAATAAATAAATAAATAAATAAATAAATAAATAAATAAATAAATAAATAAATAAATAAATAAATAAATAAATAAAATAAATAAACACATAAATAAATAAATAAATAAATAAATAAATAAATAAATTTGAATGTAGGTACTGCATGGGAAGGACTTAATACCACAGCGAGTTTTGCTCCCGCCCTGGGTTTAATTCCCAGTTGACGGTGGATTTTAATCATTTCTGGTTTTCACTCAAAATATTTCTATCTAGAATTACTATTTCCATAGGCTACTATTAATTCTTTCCAGAATGTAAAAAACAGTCTCTTTTAAAATGTCTACTTGAATCATGTACCTTGCAATCCTGGGCTGTTTTGTGTAAAATTGCACTTGAAACTCTGTACTTAGATGGTGGCTGTTCAAATTCTAAATAAATGTGAATACAGTATTACAGAGCGTAAGGATATGATCCAACAGCTTACCTTCATGTAAGATGACGAATTCGAGAGTTGAAAGTGGACATAGAATCTACATACTAATACACAAATATATTCTATGTTCTTTTTCAACTCTCAAATTCGTCATCTTACCCTAAGTCAGCTGTTGGATCCTATCCTTACATTTTATACTATTCCAGCCAATTGGCATGTACTATCATTCACAGCCAAGATGTGAATACAGATCTTATCTACTTTCTTTTCAAGTTGATTGTCAAGTACATGTGAAATGGTTTTAATTAGGTAATTTTAATACCATATATAAGTATGGACAGAATTTGTAGAAAGAGCAGAGGAAGAAGAAAGTGAAGAGGAGGAGCCAGAGGAAGTTAACATGAGGGAAGCGTCAGGCATGGCCAGCCGGCTTCGATGTACCTAGGGGCCAGAATATGATGGGATTAATTTCCTATCTCCTACCCGACTGCATTGTTGGACACAGGGAGCAGATATAACAAAAAATATCATATCCTCCCCATTCATATCCCAGATTAATATTTCACTTCCATATAGTCCCACCGTTTTTGCACAGGTCTCCCAAACACCACGTACACCGCAGGCACCGCGTGGAGTGCCCACTCACCCTCATGACGAACTCTAGCTCAGCGTCGGAGGCGAACGTTCCCGACTGCAGCTTCGCCCGGACGTCGTTCTGCCACGCGGACCAGTTGACGTTGAACTCGGTGGCGGAGAGACCGCCGTAGATCCGGTACTCGGGCATGTGACGCAACGCCCGGTCCGCGGCCTTGAACGACGCGTTGCCGGCGTCCGAGTGCAGACGCAGCAGACCCAGCACGGAGTTGATGCGACCCTGATTCAGATTTCAGATTTCAGATCATTTTTATTCTCTAACAGATTGATACATTGACTTAGTGATAGGTGAAAATAGCATTTTCAAATGTAATTTTATAGCGTTTTGTAGCATCTATTTTTTTGCCAAGATTAAAAAACTTGAGAATGAAGTTTTCTCAAATTTTTATTTTTAAATCATGTCATACTATTAAAGTTAAAATCAACCAAATTGCATTTATCATAAACAAAGTATAATTAACTTACTATGTTAAATATAATAAAATAGGAACAGAAAAACCTTAGTTTCTACTGAAAAATAGCGCTTTGTAGCATCTATACACAAAACGCTATTTTCACGTATCTCTATAACATTGTTGATACATTGGTTTGTTTATTACATGTTGGAGAAGCCCGCAAAGTCATAAAGACTTGAGTGCGGGCCATTTGCTAAATACTGTAGAATAATATCAGATGGCGACAGTAAGCACAGGAAGGTGGATAAGGTGTACCGGTATTAATATAAACTAGAGAGATTGAAACATAGTATAGGACTAAAACGTTGTAGTAAAGGGATGTTATGTTAAAATTTGAAAGAACAAGTTTGAAAAGTATGAAAAACAGACATTTTGTTTACAAACTAAAGTTACTTATGAACTAGGAATTCTAAGGTAATCTGTTTTAAATTTTGTAGGTAACCTATACCCTACTTTTTAAGCTTTTTAAGTCTGGAAGCGACACATTCGTGTAGGTCAATGGGAGACCGTATGACGGGTAGAGTGCGCTGTGAGCGATGACGTTCAGTTTGTCTATTATATCTAGCCCAGCTTCAGTTAAGTGCTCCAAATGCTTAAGCACTTAAAGCTTAATTATGAATGAGTGTTATGTAATTAAAATAAAAATCAGCTGAATAGAAACCTAGTACAATGGTTGATGGAATAACATAGTCTACCACACTCTTCGCGTGCGGGTAAGGTTAAGCCGTCCCACAGCCATCTGTATTTCCGCGACATCATAATTGTATGCGTCAAGTGAGGGGCATACTGAAATTTGTGTGAACAGGAACGCTTGCAGCGCTGCTGTCATACGGTCTCCCATAGACACTCTCATTTATTGAAGCCAGATAGCTCAAATAATTCCTCCCTATTTAAAGTTTTCCCCAGTAGGCTTACCGGTATATTATAATTTATAATGCTTTACCACAAATCTACAACAGATTAATTTTTAGACCAATCAAATCACTACCGGTATGTGTATTGTGATTTTAGCTCAGTGTTGCACAAGTACAAGTATAGCCAATCAATTTTATAATACATCCCAAGCTGCCACTGGAAATCAGTTCACATTAGTAGAGTACAGTATTTTTGAGTTTGACATAGTTTGAAGCACCACCTCCTAGAATGTGACCACCGCCCAGCATAACAAAATTGATTTGATTATAAATAATATAATAAGAAATTAATAAATATTAAATATGATTTGATTGTCGGCTTGGGTAAGGGGTGGTGGTCACGAGCGATGGAGGGGAACAGCAGGAGAGCATCAAACTAAGAAAATCTACAGTCTACAGTAGATACAACCCGCAGTTGGACACAGAGATATTTTCGAGGTCTGAAAGTTGGATCGTTTGGCCAAACCCTCCGGCATTCCTTCCCTCGACCCATCGACCGTAAATACCTTTGATTGGCGAGCTGTTCATAATCTTACCTATAAATCCTGATGACCTGTCAACACAAATGTCATATAGAATTTAGAACAACACTTTTTTCTGAATTATATGGATATTTCTACATTGCGCTACAAAGAGCTGGAAATTATATAATCAGTGGTTTTTTATTTGTCTTTCTATGACGGATACAACCATACTTACTAATAATTGATATTAGTAGATAATGTTTTTACGTGGATAAGAGAATTCAGTAGTCTTACAAAGACAATTAGAGGACCTGCTGCTCTAAAAAAAATATCTTACATTTTAATTACAATTAGATTTGAAAATTAATGGCAACGTAAAAAAATATATGTTTTTTTCTTCATAAAACGGCTTCAAATTACATAACCACATATTTGAATTGCATTTATATTTTATACGTAAGGCAATAATCTAGTACAATAAAAGTAAAACTGATCAATATAATAGTAATCAGTATAATAAAATTGATAATTACCTTGAGTATTGTTTAACTATTTGTTACTTTCATACTCTGATGTCTTTTGTAAGACTAGGCTATAATATTATTTGCTAATATTGCTACATTAATGTTTAAGTCCGGTTGTTTTCGTCAAAGAAAGACGAATAAAAAAACCTGATTAGATAATTTCAAACTGTTTAACGCTGTTTAACGCGATCATGAAATATACGTATAGTTCCTAAACAAGTGTTTTTTCCTATAAGATGACTTTTGTTGTGACAGGTCATCAAGGCTCGCCGATCGAAGGTAATTACGGTCGAGGCGAGAGGGAGGGAACCCGTACTTTGGTCAGAGGTTGGTACAAACGCTACCCGAGCCAATGCCCTCGGGCCTGTCCAACAGCGAAATAAACGCACTGTAGGCAGTAGAGTAAACTTTTTTACAACAAATGTCTTTATAACAATATGATCTATAAATAAAAAACTGTTTTTGAAGTCCCAAAAGATTCTTATGTACCGGTATGTAGAGGAAGCATGTTTATAAAGAAATGTTATTTATAACAAAATAATAATCTGGCCAAAGAGTTCAGTTATAAAATTACTGTACCGGTAGATAACCTACATAAGACCTGGTAATTGGACTGTACACTGTTCCTTGTCACAGATAAAAACAACTTGAAAACGCAATATTTCGAACCCTGATCAGAGCTCTTTAACAGGCGAAAACACAATTGATATAGTGCATAGTGCGTGGCAGTGTGTTTTCGCCTGTTGCAGAGCTCTGATCAGGGTTCGAAATATTGTGTTTTTAAGTTGTTTTTATCTGTGACAAGGAACAGTGTAGGCCTACAGTCCAATTACTAGGTCTTATAACGTTTTACCTGTTCTACTATAGAGAGTTTGCAATAACGTCATTTCCGGTATCGCACGGTGGCCATACTGAGGTACTCTGTAAACGTTTGTTTACGTTCTTCCGACACTGCATTGTTGCAATATTGCAAATGTCCTTTAACTGACACATCAACTGTTTTCAAACAAAGGTTCGGTATTATGACTGAAAACAAAATAAGAACGCCTAAACTCTGTTTGAAGACAGTCATTGGCATGTGTTATCATTGTTGTTATCATTTTCTTGAACTTTTTCCTGCATAAGTCAATCTATACGGCTTAAAACTGTGTTTTTTTCCTTGATAACCTGTGTCATCTTTTGACAGAAAAATGTAAACAAGCAATGTGTACCTCATACTGGCCGCCACGTGACGTCTATTGAAAGCTACATATAGAGTAGAGTCGAGACTCATAACCTATGTGTCTTCTATTGACAGAACAAATGTAAACAAGCAATGTGTACCTCATACTGGCCGCCACGTGACGTCTATTGAAAGCTACCTATAGAGTAGAGTCGAGACTCATAACCTATGTGTCTTCTATTGACAGAACAAATGTAAACAAGCAATGTGTACTTCATACTGGCCGCCACGTGACGTCTATTGAAAGCTACCTATAGAGTAGAGTCGAGACTCATAACCTATGTGTCTTCTATTGACAGAATAAATATAAACAAGCAATGTGTACCTCATAATGGCCGCCACGTGACGTCTATTGAAAGCTACCTATAGAGTAGAGTCGAGACTCATAACCTATGTGTCTTCTATTGACAGAACAAATGTAAACAAGCAATGTGTACCTCATACTGGCCGCCACGTGACGTCTATTAAAAGCTACCTATAGAGTAGAGTCGAGACTCATAACCTATGTGTCTTCTATTGACAGAATAAATGTAAACAAGCAATGTGTACCTCATAATGGCCGCCACGTGACGTCTATTGAAAGCTACCTATAGAGTAGAGTCGAGACTCATAACCTATGTGTCTTTTATTGACAGAATAAATGTAAACAAGCAATGTGTACCTCATAATGGCCGCCACGTGACGTCTATTGCATACTACCTAGCCTATGTTTCCGTTTTAATTTACTGTATGTACAACGAACACAGGTAACGCATGCCTACCTGTAGAACCAGGTCCGTGACCGTGTGCCAGTAGTCGGGCTCGGCCTCGATGCCGGACTCGAGTGCGGCCTCGCCGTAGTCGCCGGCCAACATGGCCGCCGCGCGCCGGTCCGACCGGAAGAAGTGGAACCGGATCCACTCGAGTAGCTGCGGCAGGACCATGTCGCCTGGGCGGGGTCAGAGACACAGTGAGACGTGATACGGAGGTCACAGGGGGGAGATTCTTGGAGAGTTGCATTTAGTTTTGGACAGAATGCGAGTACAATTAATTAATTTTTTCCCACAATTTTTTTTGTTTCTTCGTGTTCTTTCTTATTTGCATACTTCTATTTTTATTTTTTAATATGTTGAATTACCATTTCATTTGAGTTTATTTCATTTCTCAATTATTTTTTCTTGTTCTTGATTATATTTTTATATAGTTCAGTAGTTTGTTTTGTTTTTATTGTTATTGTTATTTGATTTCATAACTATTCATTGTTTGCATAGCTTAGTTTTATTTAAGGTCCTCCTTTGTAAATCAGTTTTTATAACTGAATAGGATAGACATTAAATAAAGAAATAAATAAATAAATAAATAAATAAATAAATAAATAAACAAATAAATAAATAAATAAATAAATAAATAAATAAATAAATAAATAAATAAATAAATAAATAAATAAATAAATAAAATGGAAAAGGCAATTTGCCCAGAAATAATTTACATTGACATTGATTTATTTATTTTATACAGCCTTTCGTTTTACACTCGAATGCATGTTAAGACATGCGAGTCTTGAAAGTAGTCAAGTTCTCTAAAACTAAACTAAAATTGTATTTATTATATTTCACCATGCAACTTGTACAGAGTACAAATCTTGGTACAAACTACAAAATATACATTCATAAATAGCCTAACAGTATTCAAACAATAGACGAAAATATAAAATATGGGTCGAAGGGATGGGTCAGAGAGATAGGAATTTAAGTTTATTAGTTATCAAAGAATTCTTTCAACTAACGAACTTAAATTAAGCTTACCGGGCGTGACCTCGACATACAGGATCTCACAAAGGTGCCAGAGAAACTCGACGTTGTAGAAGACCGAGACAAGCTTCATGCAAGTTTCCTTGTCCTCCGTGTTAGACAGCGGAGACGCTTCCGCCTGGAGGTCCTCCAGACACGCTTCGATGATTGACCTGGATGGAAATTAAAAACTAATTTTACAAAACATTCTATTGTGATAGCCTAGGCTAGCAGTATTTTTCACTTACATGCCTAGAATGCATTTTTAATTAAATTTGAAACTTGTTGTATGCAATGTTCTTCTTTGAAACATTAATATAACTTTTTTTAAATTAAAAAATCAACCACCATTGGAATCTCACAATTCACAATATAATATAATTTAAATCCAAATACAACACTGAGGTATGCACCTGTATTGACGGCTGAGTTTTGTTAGTTCCAGTCGCACTTCCACATCATCTTCGCCCGATCTTGCGCATAACTTCTGACCAGCTAGAAAGGCTTGGTTGGACTCGTTTATGAGTTTCCGAGTAATGGGGTGAAATAATATTACACTCCACCGTAGTTGATGAATTTGAGGTGGACCTTCACGAAGACCACTTGGCACATCTTTAGAAGAATGAGTGAGGTTTTGAGAAGCATACGCTACAAGCCTGTCACCAGGCAGCCATTTAGCGGTCAGGTTAGCATGTTGGCAGTTCACATCAGGAATTCCCTACAAACAGATAATTTTGTTAGATACATTGGTGTAGAGGCCTAGACCTTCGCTAGGCTCTAAGCTTAGGACCTATATCATCTAATTACACTTGGCTAACCCCTAGGCCTACGCCTAGGCCATAGCTACGGCCTGGGATCTTGATTGCCCTGCAAGAACCCTACAGGGGCGGACTGGCATTAAAAAGGCCCGGGATGCTGGGTTTCGGGGGGCCCGCACGAGGTGGCGTGGCGCAGCTGGAGTCTGGGGCGAAGCCCCAGCCGCCGGAGGCAAATACGCCGAAGGCTCAAACTTTTTTTTGGGTTGCATTGAATTTTATGGCCTAAAATGCATTTTGAGGGCGCGATTAAGAGAGGCCACCCTACCAGTAGCAAAATAATTTCAATTATATTCAATTATCTCATTGAATATTTACAATAAATATTAAAATAAATTCAATTATAATTTCAAAATAATATTTATAGAGTGGATTTTTTTTAGCAATATACAGAGAAGTATTTGTATCAATAGGAACTTTCTGGTGGCCGCCCGGGGGCCCGGACTGCCAAGGGCCCGGATTTGCCCAGGAGCCCGGGATGCGATCACATCCCGGCATCCCTAGCCAGTCCGCGCCTGGCAATTCCCCTATCTTCCTCATTGTAAGATTGAAAAAACACACCTGTTTAGTGTTTACCAAAAACACGGTACAGTAGACCAAAATGTAATTACACATGACTAAATTATGTACCACATTGTAGATAATAAAACGCTGATTAAAACAGAGCTTTAAAAAGTAGTTGTAATCGAACTCGTTTTGGAGATTACACAATTCCCCAATTGTACTCATTGTATGAGTGAAAAAACCTACACCTGTTTACCAAAAACACGGTACAGTAGACCAACATGTAACTACACATGACTAAATTATGTATCACATTGTAGATAGTTAAACGCTGATTAAAACAGAGCTTTAAAAGTAGTTGTAATCAAACTCGTTTTGGAGATTACGCAATTCCCCAATTGTACTCATTGTATGAGTGAAAAAACCTACACCTGTTTACCAAAAACACGGTACAGTAGACCAACATGTAACTACACATGGTTAAATTATGTATCACATTGTAGATAATAAATCGCTGATTAAAACAGAGCTTTAAAAAGTAGTTGTAATCGAACTTGTTTTGGAGATTACACAATTCCCCTATCGGACCCATTGTAAGATTGAAAAAATACATCTGTTTACCAAAAACACGATACAGTAGACCAACATGTAATCACACATGTGACTAAATTATGTACCACATTGTAGATAATTAAACGCTGATTAAAACAGAGCTTTAAAAAGTAGTTGTAATCAAGCTCGTTTTGGAGATTACGCAATTTTCCTATCGTACGGCACTATCCATTGTAAGAGTGAAAAACCTACACCTGTTTACCAAACACACGGTACAGAAGACCAACATGTAATTACACATGATTAAATTATGTATCACATTGTAGATAATTAAACGATGATCAAAACAGAGCATTAAAAAGTAGATGTAATGGAACTCGTTTTGGAGATTACGCAATTTTCCTATCGTACGGCACTACCCATTGTAAGAGTGAAAAAACCTACACCTGTTTACCAAACACACGGTACAGTAGACCAACATGTAATTACACATGACTAAATTATGTATCACATTGTAGATAATTAAACGATGATTCAAACAGAGCTTTAAAAAGTAGATGTATTTGAACTCGTTTTGGAGATTACCCAATTTTCCTATCGTACGGCACTACCCATTGTAAGAGTGAAAAACCTACACCTGTTTACCAAACACATGGTACAGTAGACCAACATGTAATTACACATGATTAAATTATGTATCACATTGTAGATAATTAAACGATGATTAAAACAAAGCTTTAAAAAGTAGATGTATTTGAACTCGTTTTGGAGATTACGCAATTTTCCTATCGTATGGCACTACCCATTGTAAGAGTGAAAAACCTACACCTGTTTACCAAACACACGGTACAGTAGACCAACATGTAATTACACATGATTAAATTATGTATCACATTGTAGATAATTAAACGATGATTAAAACAAAGCTTTAAAAAGTAGATGTATTTGAACTCGTTTTGGAGATTACGCAATTTTCCTATCGTACGGCACTACCCATAGTAAGAGTGAAAAACCTACACCTGTTTACCAAACACACGGTACAGTAGACCAACATGTAATTACACATGATTAAATTATGTATCACATTGTAGATAATTAAACGATGATTAAAACAGAGCTTTAAAAAGTAGATGTAATTGAACTCGTTTTGGAGATTACGCAATTTTCCTATCGTACGGCACTACCCATTGTAAGAGTGAAAAACCTACACCTGTTTACCAAACACACGGTACAGTAGACCAAAATGTAATTACACATGATTAAATTATGTATCACATTGTAGATGATTAAACGATGATTAAAACAGAGCTTTAAAAAGTAGATGCAATTGAACTCGTTTTGGAGATTACGCAATTTTCCTATCGTACGGCACTACCCATTGTAAGAGTGAAAAACCTACACCTGTTTACCAAACACACGGTACAGTAGACCAACATGTAATTACACATGATTAAATTATGTATCACATTGTAGATAATTTAACGATGATTAAAACAGAGCTTCAAAAAGTAGATGTAATAGAACTCGTTTTGGAGATTATGCAATTTTCCTATCGTACGGCACTACCCATTGTAAGAGTGAAAAACCTACACCTGTTTACCAAACACACGATACAGTAGACCAACATGTAATTACACATGACTAAATTATGTACCACATTGTAGATAATTAAACGATGATTAAAACAGAGCTTTAAAAAGTAGATGTAATTGAACTTGTTTTGGAGATTACGCAATTTTCCTATCGTACGGCACTACCCATTGTAAGAGTGAAAAAACCTACACCTGTTTACCAAACACATGGTACAGTAGACCAACATGTAATTACACATGACTTAATTATGTACCACATTGTAGGATAATTAAACGCTGATTAAAACAGAGCTTTAAAAAGTAGTTGTAATCAAACTCGTTTTGGAGATAACGCAATTTCCCAATTGTACTCATTGTATGAGTGAAAAAACCTACACCTGTTTACCAAAAACACGGTACAGTAGACCAACATGTAACTACACATGATTAAATTATGTATTACATTGTAGATGATTAAACGATGATTAAAACAGAGCTTTAAAAAGTAGATGTATTTGAACTCGTTTAGGAGATTACGCAATTTTCCCATCGTACAGCACTACCCATTGTAAGAGTGAAAAACCTACACCTGTTTACCAAACACACGGTACAGTAGACCAACATGTAATTACACACGATTAAATTATGTATCAGTATCACACTGTAGATAATTAAACGCTGATTAGAATAAAGCTTTAAAAAGTAGATGTTATCAAACTCGTTTTGGAGATTTTGCAATTCCCAGGGGCGGACTTGCATAAAAAGGCCCGAGATGCTGGGTTTCGGGGGGCCCACATGAGGTGGCGTGGCGCAGCTGGGGTCTGGGGCAAAGCCCCAGCCTCTGGAGGCAAATACGCCGAAAGCGCAATTTTTTTTTGGTGTATTGAATTTTATGGTCAAAAATGCGATTTTAGGGCGCGATTATCAGAGGCCACCTTATCAGTAGCAAAATAATTTCAATTATATTCAATTAATTCATTGAATATTTACAATAAATATTACAATAAATTCAATTAGTATTTCAAAATAATACTTATAGAGTGGGGTTAAGATTCTTTTAGCAATATACAGAGAAGTATTTGTATCATAGAAACTTTCTGGTGGCCGCCCGGGGGCCCGGACTGCCAAAGGGCCTGGATTTGCAGCCAGTCCGCGCCTGGAAACCTACGTGTCTACGGCGGAGGCTAGGCCTATTTATGGAGTATGAGGTAAACCTAGGGCTAGACCTAACCAAAACCAGCTTAGAGCTATATCTAGGACATGCACAAATACTAGGCCTAGGCCTAGGGCTAGGCTCTAGGTAGGCCTAGGCTAGCCTAGCAGCTATCAGGCCAACCTTAACCTAAAAATCGCGTTTCAAACATTAAACTAGCCTACAACAAAGCTGGGAACTCTAATTAAATATACCACACGCTCAATATTGTTAGTTTTACTTACATATATTTTAGTTTCACCCATTTCAATTAAATAGCAAAGCCATTTACAGAAATATCAACAAAAATAAGCGTCAGGCATGCAACCCGCTTAAAAAGCACTGCCTACTACATTCGGCTCGGCTACCGGCCTTGAAACTCACAGCCTTATAACATGAAATTTTAACGCGCGTAATTTGAAAATTAGTTCAAAAAGTGGTGATGGTGAGATACTAATAATTCGAGTAAGCGGGTTCGATCCCCACCACCAACAATCCTGTTCCAAGGTTTTCTTCAGTCATAAGGCTCAGCTGCCATAGGGCTGTTGAGGCACAAACCACATTCTAGCCAAAAGCAAGCTTAGCTAGTTTCTGCATTTCTGTAATGAGCTTCTGCCAGTGTAACTTGAAGTAAGTTCAACTCGGGAGTTCGACGAGCCTCCGCTAGGCGGAGATCAAGTAGACCTTGGTCTACACTAGCTTGCCAAGTCTTGATATTTTGAATAATACCATGTTGGCCTATGTATGTAGTCTACAAATTAAATATTAGATGCACTGTCTTCACAACAAATTATCTTAACTACCATTTTTTAATCCAGTAGCCAAAAACACATTTAAATTACAAATTAATTGACATTTATTTGTAATACCTACCTCCCTTTGTTTCTCTTTCTCTCTTCTCTCGTCCTCTCGATAGGCAATGTATTACGTTATATTCTAAGTTAATTTGATTGAAGAAGTAATTCATCATGTTCTTCCACCCAGCACAATTTACTAACTATTCTTTGATACGCCCTTTTGGCAGGGCCGGCTTTAGGCGTAAGCGACGTACGCGACCGCGTACGGCGGCACAATTGCATAGGCGGCACTTCGGAGAAGTGCCGCCTATTTAAAAAATAATTTAAGACAAGGATTGAATAGAACATTTTAAAGTTACAAGGTAAAAACACATTTTGCATGACGGGTTTTAGCAAAGAGCGTGCCAATATCTTATTACAAGTTTTATTGTACGTACAACATCCCTTATATACACCTTGGAGGCTTGGAGACTGTGGTTTGGTCCAATGAGGCTATTAACAAAGTACGTGACTTTTTTTAAATACGACGGCTTTACCCAACACTCACTCTCCATTCATCCTTCGCTTTATTGAAGGGTTGATATGTTCCATGAGGTGCAGGTAACTAACAGGCGGCAAATTTGTACATACATATCAGGCGACATACACGGGTTTCCAAGACCCGCAACCTGTGCTATTCAGTCATCACTATTGCATTCTGTTGTTTCTTTGTTCAAGTAGGATGTGTTTTTCTTCAATTTAAGAAGTGCATACATGGATAGAAAACGTAAATAACCTTCGGGATGGGAGACGGCAAAAAAAAAGAAAGCTCGGACAGAAGAAGCTCTTATTTTAAAGAGCACGCAATGTCAAAATTTTTGATCGTTGGAGGGGGGGGGGGGGGGGGGGGGGGGAGGGGGCGCCGATAAACATGATTCTCACGTTGACGCCGACGCGGAGCACGATCTCGAGGGCGAGGATGACGGGACGGAGATGGCAGACATTCGAGATGACGGCCTCCTGAATACTCGTGATATAGGTGAGGGGTGTACTCGGGGAGGGCGGGCCAGGATGGTGCCTTTTGCCTTGCAACGTCTTTTAGAAAGCAGGGCATGCCTCAGTTACTTTCATAACATTCATCGGAAAATCACATTTTTCTTGTAAAGTTGTACAAGCCACATACGGTAATTTTAGACAGTATATGTTTTAGAGGTGTTTTGTAGGCATATACAAATACAATGTAACGTGTATCAATCCAAACTATAGCCTGGCATAATTATGTCTTAAATATATTATTATTACGTGTATATTTGATAGTTTTTTTTAATGTATTACACAGAATTCAATAACTTCTTCTAAAGGAGCATAATACTAATTGTGCTTGCCAAGTAAAATATTAGAATAACACAACCAGTTGAAAAAGCAGACCAACCCCTTCAAGTAGTTCATAAATTAACTCGCTGATGACACATAAATAGTTGCACATGCACAGTTGTTGCTTCCTCCGCACCAAATTTTTCATACATAAATGTGTAACGCGCGAGACTCTGGTTCAGGAGATCGCTGGTTCAATACCCACCACTGGGAATCATAATCAAGTTTTGCCAATATTTTCTACCATCGTTAGAGTGGATGCTAAGGGATGAGTCCACTCAAACTTCCTGTGTCCATTCTATCTAGTTATTCCTCACAATTAGGGCATGAATTATCTCCGAGCAGGTTTCCTTAGCAAAATAATACAAAAGCCTTTTGAAGTTTCTTGTTATCTCATCTTTAAAATAGGCGATTATCAACATGCTATTGTCAGGGGAAATATAACATATTATAGGCGGCATTTTCACTTCCCGCGTACACGAGATTTTACCCTTAAGCCGGGCCTGCCTTTTGGTGCAGATATTTCACTAGTAGATCAAGATTGATGTTGGACAATCATCAACAGACAATTGTTTACTGTAGGTAGTGTATTTGCTTGCTAGAATGCAAACTAGGAAATGCAGGAACTATAGTTTACGTATTACAGGTAATTGGCTAACGCTAAAATGTTAGTTGAGAAGAGGCAAGAAGCTGAAAGAAGGAGTGTTTGACTCAACTTTGAGTCATGGCGATCTCATTTTAGGTATAGAACAAGTCCAATTTTTAAACAGGAATGATGTGTACATTTATTGAACAACATGTTTGGCACATTTATATAAGAACATGTGTAGCGGACCCCGTTCTCCTACCCCCTGGCACGCGTCTAGGGGAAATAACAGTGGATGCTTTTACAAATCGGTAATGAGGGTAAAGGAAAGGAAACTACTATCAGAATCTTCCTTGCCTGCAATGTGTGTGTGAGGTGAGTGGTGTGGGGACGAATGTGGAATGCTTGCGTGCCCAACAATACCCTGTGTGCGTGTGTGAGCACGGGATGCTTAGGCACCCGACAATACTCTGTGCGTGTGTATGTGTGTGTATGTGAGTGTAATGTGCCCTGTCCAGCAAAGAGAACAAACAGAAATATGATATGATATGATAGAAATATGATATAGAAAATTGCTTGAAAGATCAGCACTGGTTACTCACTTATATTTCTATAAAAATTCTCCTAGTTCACTGTTATTTCTTCTAGACGCGTGCCAGGGGGTATAAGGGAACGGGTCCGCCACACATGTATTAAAGAAGAAGTTAAATTGCATCGACTTACAAGATCTGAATAAATTGCTAATAAATAGAAATGATCCCTGATGCTCATTGGAATGTGTGTGACAAGAACGTGTCGCTTCACTTGTCTGCAAGTTGTGGCGACGTTATGATACCGTTGTCCAGGTCTGGATAAAGTTCGGCGGCGACAATATCTAGCAGGGTGTACGCCAGCTGAAACAGAACAGAACGGTCCTTATCCTGAGTCAATCTTGTATGGAGCTGTCTACTTAGTGTTGATTGTCTCTACACTTGTATATATATACCCCTTCTTGTGCCAAGATGGCTTTTTCAGCCATTCTTTTGTCTTACTATATATATATATATATACCAGTGGCGTCGGCTACGCGCATGTTTACCTGTTTGTTCATCGCCGGGTTCTGCAGAGCCCGGAATATTGTCCCGATGCCACGCTTGTATCCCGGCCCGCACCAGCGAGTAAGAAAACTGGGAAACAGAGCCTCAAGTCGTTCCAAAGCCCTCGCAGCTCGAACAGACAAGTCTTGCTTTGTGGGCGGCTTTGCTTTCGGGTGGAATATTGCACCTAAAAGCACAAGCACACTTTAAGAAACAAGCATTTGTGAGATGGCAGCTTTATCTAGTTTATCTTTACTTTGAACAGTACGTATTTAAGAAATTAAAGAACAAACTATAACCCAAATTTATGAACGTAACTGGAACAGAACTCGCCTTGTAAGAGGTTGACTAGGTGAGCCAGTCGCGGAGCCGCCAGTAGTTTCTTGAGCTTGCGATCTAGGTAGAACTGTGCCAGAGAGTTGACCATGTCGTGGCAGACGGTTCTCACGGCCAATAGGAGGCGGACGACCGACTGCGAGGCTTCAAACACGCGCACCTTCACAACAAGACAACACAAATACTGCAAACACATTTGGACAAATAAGTACATACTCGAATAAACTACAGTAACACCTTGATAACCGAAAATATTCTCTGTTGGAAAAGGTGACTTATACATAAATGCCCGGGTTAAAAGTTCAATGTCGTTTTAATGCAATGTTCTTTATTTCACTTTCACAGATACTGTACAAGGTATTTGTTTGACTCTTCTAGAAAGTGAAATAAAAGTGTTAATTAATTGATCAGGTTAGTATTAAAAAAAGTTAGCTAGGCCTAATATGGAACTGGAGAATAAGAATGGGTAATTCCTTTTGTACAAGCAAGTCTATGAAAATGATGCGAAAAACCAACCATATTTTTATGTTCAGGCATAATAAAATAACCTATCTATAAAACTGCATTTTTGTAAATAAAATGGCAAAACAAATGGGTGCTATTAAGCACTAATATAGGAATAGGTTCTATTTCACAAAAAAAACAGCTTAAATTATGCTATAGGCCTAACGTATTTTACAGGGTCGAGACTCACCACTACGTAGAGAATGCAGTCGAACAGTCCCTGCACGGCAATGTTACGAGGCGAACGCAGGTTCACGGGATCTTGAGGCTTCACGCCGAAGTTATCCCCAAAGATGGACTTGGTGAGGCAACGTACCTTCCGCGGTTTCTCGCTACCGACGTCTTGATACTCGAATTTACTGGAACACGACAAGATTCCAACGCATGACACAACACAGGCACGCCAACCACACACACACACACACACACACACACACACACACACACACACACACACACACACACACACACACACACTCACACACACACTACAAAACACATTTTTAAAATGTCGGTGTTCCAATTACAACATTATAAGTTTAGTAGAGATATGTTTTTGAAGCTTTTAGGTTTTATATGCTAAATTGGTGGACATATTTTACTTGAAATGCTAAAAAATGCTTATTTAAAAAAAACGAAGTGTTCCCATTCCTATTGAAATTTAGCTAAGACTTGCATTTTATAACCATTTAAATAAGTAGGCCTACTTACAACTGAATTGATTTATAATATATTCACATCATTTCCATTAGAACTACAAGAAACCCCTTCATATTAAATGTTTTGACGAAAAGAAAAAATTAGATGCTACAAAATGACACCTTTAGAGAAAACTCATGCTAAAAAATGTGTCCATAGTCTATAAACACTCAAGACTAAGGCTTGAATGCATAGTTCAACCTTAAGCCTTCCTCAACTGAGCCTCTCCTCAGCCTCGCTCAACCACCAATCACGGAGCGGCATTGCCATGTGGACGGCTCTGTGATTGGTGGCTAGGTGAGGCTGAGGAGAGGCTGAGTTGATGAGGGCTTGAGTGTGAACTATGCGTTCAGGCGTAAATGTATCACCACAACATCGCACACCACCTACCTAGACTTGGTCTTGCTGGTCTCGAGGGAGGCGAGGAACGTGTTGAGGAACGGCTCAAGGTGCTGCCCCCTCTCCTTGCGCAGCTTGAGTGGGACGGTGCGACGTATGAGACGGCCGAACCCCTCCCCCCCCGCCCCCGGTATGAACTCCCCCGGCGAGCGCAGGAACGAGTGCAGTAGGTCGCTGCCACGCAGCGCGGGCTTCTGCAGTAGGCTCTGCAGGTACAGCTCGAACACCTGCAAGCAACAGGTCGTGTTCATTCATAGTTCCCACGTGTAGTCACGGCGGCCATGATGCGACACAATTGATTTAAGGTTTATAATCAATTCTAGTCTTAGGGCCAGTCTTACAATGTCCTGATAACTACTTATTCGTCGAATAGCTTGTTGTCTCCATGGTAACCACCAATCAAAACCCTTGAAATCCTCCCAATAGCTTAATTGCTACAAATAACTACCTATTACGCACCTATTTAGATGCGCCGCCCTCAAGAACGACATTGACTCCCTGCCCGACTCAATGAGCAGGACAGAAAAGGAGGCAGCCTATATTGGATAGCAAGAAAGATGAATGGCTGAAGAGGCCAACTCTGCACAGGAAAAAAAAAAAAAACTTTTTTATTAGGAGATTTAAGACCGGCCCTAGCCTAACTAAGATTAGTACTAGGTCACACGTAAAGTGCTATTTATATTTTAGATATTAAATCAAGTTTTTAAGAATGATGAAAGGATTTATACAATTCCATGTAATTGTCCTGTAATGTACACAATGCATGAAGGCCTATGCTATAATCCGGAATATAATAGAAACATGTTTGAATAAGAAATTGTAGGCCTAACTGGAATCCAACAAGAGTGTTGACTGGCACGTACCTCTCTCTTGGACTGCATGAACTCCAGTCCCCTGGGTCCGAACAGTAGCCGCTTGGGAGGCAGCTGAGTGTCGGTGAAGTCTCCGTGGAACTCTGTCAGCTTCGAGTCCAACAGGTAGAAGTCGTTGTAGCGCCTCTCAACCGTCCAGTGGCAGAGACCGGGGTCGTCTGCACGGTAAACCACGTTAACGAGATACATAACTAACATACCTACGTCGAGACTAGGGATGACATCGGGTATCTGGGTTACCCGAATCCAAAAATTACCCGAATCCGTTCTAAGGATTCGAATCTTGTTCTGGTACATTTTTAGTTGAATTGTTGTATGCTTTAACAATGCGCCAACAATGGTAATAACAAAATGACTTGTTTCCATTCCATAAAATACTTTCCCGCTCCGTTATGTACCCATTATCGGCTTGATTAAAAATAGACTAAGCCTATTTTATGTGGTGTAATTGCTGCGGGCGAGTTCTGGTATGCCTGTGCTTCCACTGGCTCTCGGCCTACCCCCACCTTTTCCCGACCGTCATCACTGGCTGACAAAACGCACGCTGGCAGCTTCTGCCACGGGCGGGCAATGGCCTTCAAATAACATGTTGAGCGACATGATTTACACTTCTAGGATTCGGGTTACCTGAATCCTTGAGGGGCTGGAATCGAATCCAGATTTTACTACCCGATGTCATCCCTAGTCGAGACAGTCGTCAAGTGATTCACATTTGAGACATTGACAACGAGTTACTCTCAGAAAACGTTCCACCTTTGAAATGGCTATTTTTACGGCTATTGGGTTTATAATTCTATCATCTTCTTTTACACATGCTAAATATGAGAGATTTGTTTTGTATTGAAGTACATTTGTCGAAATTGAGACTATTTCTATGCATCTCATCATTTTCATTTTTGTTAATTTTAATGCCATATAGTCTAATTGTTTAGTTTTTTAATATAAAATTTTCCCTAAAATCTAACAATTTTGTCAAATCAAATTGCTATTTCAGGCCTACTATACAGAAATGTGTAAAAAACAATTTCAGTTCTACATAAATCTGGAGCCTGTTGGTCACAATTCATTACTACTCAGCATAAACATTACAGTAGAAAGAAATGTTTCTTATACTAATAGAAAAAGAAATTATAGATACAGAGAGAAGAATGAAATTGTAGATTCTCACTAGTTTATAATTTGAAAAGCATCAATGTGCATGTACAATGTAGGTACATCTCAAGCTATCGAACGAATGTCTTACCATCCAGACTGATGTCTATTCTCTGCACTTCAATGTTGAAGACGGGAACTTGCTTGTTCGAGACGTCGGGCTTGTTCTCAACCGACGGTATCGAGACTCGCCAAGCGCTGAGATCTCGATACGTGGACTGCTCGAGTTGGAGCTCCTCCGCCTGTTACATCCAAACAACTTACTACCAACTAACTCACTAGTACTCAACTAGCATAGTGCCAACACGCGGCACATACATCACGGTTTTTCAATTGGTCAGTCGTGTGATGTCGGAGAGAGGAGAAGAAAGGGACAAGTGCGAAAACACGTTCAAAGAGGTAAGGGGAGAAAAAGGGATAATGGTTGTTGCTTACAACTAGTCATCACCCTGGGCCACTTCAGATAGAGGAAGCTACTGTAGCCCACTTGGGCAACATATTACATATAGGCTACTGTTAATTGTAAATGGCACGAATAAAAATGAAATAGCTTTATGGCTGCAGTGTGCTGATAGTCTCTGCATTGGAGTTAGCTGATGACTTACGAAGAGGAGTGTTAGAGACAGAAATCGAACCGGCGACCTCCCAAGTTAGTCTCGCATGCATGTTACCGCTTAGCCAACCCACTCTGCATGTTATATCATTCTACTGTTACTTTCAAGTAGGGTATGATGAGTGACTTTTACTTACATATTCTGTCTCTGCCAGGTCCAATGCCGTATCTGCTTCGAACGCACTGCCCTCTATCGGTTGAGCTCGTAGCGCCCCCTTGATCTTGTGTAGTCGGCTGCTGATTCTCGCCACAGCCCCTCCCTCCGTCCACTTCTTGCCCGCCCTGATACAGATTAGCGAGGTGACAGCACAAACCAGCCGTCAACACTTCAGATACTACACATCAGCGACACTGCCTAGACCTTCCAATAACTGCGGTATTGTTCTTGATCCCGACAGGCGTTGCATCTTTCAGACACAATATTGAATTACTCAAGATCCACAGAACTCTGTTCATAATAACTGAATACACACCTTAAATACACATCTACTAAACACACATCATTGAATGTACGTATTACTAAGGCGCTATTTAATAAATAAATATATACAAATAATACACTAGTCAATTCAATTACGAAGTGGCATTGTACACGGCAACCAATTGCAACATATATCATGATCCACAATCATGTTCAAAGATTTTAAACAACCCACTCTAGACTATACAATAACGATAGTTTTTGCAAACGAGTTCTAGAATTTAGTTAGATATAATTGTGCGCACTATTGCAGACAATCTTTAACAATAACATAAACGTTTCGTAGAAAAACTTGAGATTACTGAAAGACACAGGTTATGATTGATTGAGTTTGACTGATGGCCTATTGGATGCCATGGTAGATTAGGATATCAAGTTGTTCTTCAATACATACGTATTAACATGCACAACTATACCCCTACTGACTTCCTCGCCTACGTTCCTAAAGCAGGTCCCTCACATTTCAAGTCTCGTAGATAAACAAATTAAATTAGTACATTTATTTGCGCACTGAAATTGCCAATACACATTTGATACATGCGCGACTTAGGTATCGTATCCACACAGTCCGAATCCGGCTACACCAATACGAGCGCATGCAAAACGCAACAACACGAAACAACACCAACACACACGACGGTAATTGATGTGTCACCTACCTTGCTTTGGCCGGCGATCCCTGCAGCATTGGAGAGCTGACAACAACGCACACATCGTCAGCAAAGAGATTAAGAGGAGTGAATGGAGAGCATGCAACGTTGTTGGGTGTCGGTACGTGCAAGGGGGTGCGCATCGGGCGAACACATGTTAACACACAGGCGACAAGGGTTCACGCTATTAGTAACATTGCAACGTGGCAAGAACAAGTACAATATATTATACGTAAATACTGTAATGGAACTGGAACTGCAATATTTAAAAATTAAAATAAATAAATTTGTTTGTATTTCTAGTCTAACCACTGTTAGGCCTACAAGAACTGATTTTCAGTCGGGGACATTAATATACCATTTATTATGTGTTTCCATGTTATGACGGCTCCAAGGCAAAGTGTGTATTTAACGAGGAAATAAGCGAGGGTGGATGGAAGCAAGACTGGTGTAAAACCATGCGTGTAGGATTGTGTACTAATGCGAGTGTTAGTTAGTGCAAATCAGCCCCTCACCAGTTCTTTCTTCTCATTGTTATTGCTTGATTATACACACTTAAAGTACATGTACTTTTTTTTACAAAGCAATCATTTAGAATGAGAGGTTAGGGTTTGGTGGTGAAGTACAGACAAGTTACAACAGTAATGTACAATCACTCAGACTGAGCAAGTTCAAAATGGGGATCTTTTAAAGCTCAACCACCAGAGCGCAGCACCGAAAAATGCGGTCCACCTGTCAAAATGAAAATACGCTGATCGGCAAGGCGGTGTTAGAAAATACTGGCTTTGATAGAATGTGACTTGAAATACTAAAGCGGTGACTCCTGTCTGTTGCTAGGATACTTGTCGTGTTTCTTCGTCAGTTGATGGTCAGTTGTCTTTATTGCCGTGATCGTGTTTGACAGAAGTTAATTTCACGTGGGGCAAACATGGCGGCGTTTTTCTATAATATTTAAGACCCGTGTTCGGCTGATTTAGTTTGTAATATTATTTATGAAACTTTATTACCAAACATTACAAAGAGATCTTTCAGAGTAGTAATATGTGTTCCCTGTGCCTTTAGGATACGACAAATGCAGAGAGACAAGGGTAGGTCGTCCGCAGCTGTTAGTTACGGTCTGTTAGCCTTTGTTTTTATTGATGAATTTGTCTTAAAATAATATTGTTGTATAAATATGACTGTATAAAATCGGAGCCTCAGCAAACAATGCATTTAAATTAAAATTCAAATAAAATAACTAAATTAGGTGCTTCTTGCAACACACAGGCAATGTCATCTGTCAGCTAGATAGTGGTTGAAAAGTCGAGAGCTAAAGGCTGTGATTAACTTGAATAATGTAGCCCTATAATGATTAGGGCCAACACTAGGCGTTATAACTTATTAATTACATATTACTGTTTATTATATTTTAGGACATTATGCTCGTTACCAAATATATGTTGTAAATTTAAACTACCTGTCATCACGCTCGTTCCCGTTGCAATCCGCGTTTGTTTACTATTTTAAAACCGGGTTGTTCAATGCTGCACTCTGGTGAGAAATTTTGACTGAAAGACTCCCATTAAGGAATATTTTCTAAGAAAAAAAAGTATCAAGAAATAATTACAAAAATAACAACGTTTACCTAGTTTTTTTTATTCCAAGTCGAGTTCAGTGTCTGAAACCATCAAAATCGCGAGGTTTGTCTATCGAGTCAGTGTAACCATGCAACCCTATTTAACCAATTTAAAATGTTAATGTTAAGCCGCGTTCACATAAATGACTAGTGACTATTGACTATTGACTATTGACTATTGATTAGTGACTAAGCGAATTGAACCATAGGCGATACGTGCTGACGTTCACACAACTTTACTTTTGACTTATGACTCTTGACTATTGACTAACGAATTGAAGATATCTGGAAGTCATAGTTACAACCAATCACAATGTTCGCGTTCAGCCAATGAATGTGGAGCAACGGAAGTCAATACCACTATTCAATTACTGTCAAGTGTATATTTGTTTTTGACTATTTCCGGCGAATATTATTTATTTATTATTTTTATGAAGCTGTCAAACAATAAAACATTCTTATTTTGAAAACAAATCTTCAAAACAAACAAGAAACATACAAAACCTTCACAACTTGGTTAAGCCCATCATTAAACGTTTTAACTGGTGAACAGTTACTATCGCCATACCTCGTTTTCTTCATAATGTTGCAATTTTATTATTTTGACAGCTCGTTGTTTGTCAATCAGTTTGATTCATTTGTTCTAGGTGGCAGATCATACGTGTCAAAGAACTTAGTTGTGTAGTGTTCATATCTTTCTTTGGGTAGTCAATAATCACTAGTCAATAGTCAATAGTCAGTAATCAATAGTCATTTATGTGAATGCGGCTTTAATCACTTAATTAACAAATAAAGAGATGAACTATATATACCGTATATTGCTAAATAAGTTACAATTGTTTGTTTTGTATCTGTTGTGCTGTTGTCCCCTAAAATTGATATACATATTTAATATCAAACAGAAATAACAAAGACGAAAAATTATACAAACACTATGCATGGTATACATACATTACAATCCACAGTTTACTGGAAAGTATAAAGAGGTTTAAGATAAAAAACATAATTTGTACCAACTGCATGCAAGATACAATGCAAATGTAATACTGATACTGTACAAGAAGATATATTTTCACACACACTACAGACAGTACTCCTACTCAAATTGCTTAGTTAATAGTGTAAGCCCTACAGTTTTGTTGTTTTCTGTAAAGGGCCTGTGTAACTGGTGAGACAATTGACAGACTATTGGAAAGGAATTTGTAAAGATCAATGTCTTTGGTTGGACAAACATGGAGCAAATCATAATGCAGATAATATTTTCTGAGGAACTTGTTACGTCGGAAACTAATATAAAGAAGAGAAACAACACGGAACATGTTCCATAGCATCGGATAGCCTACAAAACATATATGTATGAGAAAATAGGTTGCACATACAAAATATTCCATAATTAACAAAGAAAAATATCTGACCAGCCGTTTAGGTTGTACATAATCACCAATTCTTGTGGACGAGCCAGAACCAAAATAAAAACATTGTTGCTTCTCAGCAGTAGTTGAGTGAATGAGGAAGGTCCTGTTTGGCCAAAACAGTTCACACAAGAGTTGCAATGTATTTTATGTACCGGTAAAAATCACCACTCACGCACCTCACAGTCACCGGTCAAGTAAGATGTTGGATTCCCTATCCTTGACTGGTGACCCTATTTTCAATCTCGTGACTAAGAAATCCAAATCCAATCCCCAGAATTGATGTATCTTTTTAACTGTTGATCTTTAACAATTTTTGGGGGATATACACTATACAGTCAAGCCCACTTATAAGGAACTAGTGTTGCCCAACGATATCGATTATTCGATACGATATCGATATCGTGGGAAAATCGCCGTTAATTTCGATATCGATATGGTAGTGTCATATCGAAAATATCGCGATATCGTGGTCAACTCAAAATATAAAAATATTTCCGCTATGGTCTGCAGTATGCGTTGCTGCAGTATGCATTGCTGCAGCGTTGTCACTGAGAACCTAACCCCCCCCCCCCCCACACCCTCGGGGATATCACGATATCATAGTCAACTTGAAGTATTTCTCCCGCGGTCTGCAGTACGCGTTGCTGCAGTTTGTAACCACACAGATGGCCGCACGGGCCGGCGGGTTCCCTTTGTTTGCGTCCAGACATTGGATCCATTCAACTATTTGTACCTGGAACCCCGAATTCTTTCCGAGAAGAATGTTGTTGTTCAGATGTTGTGTTGATACTTTTACGACTGTCAATAGGCGATGCCGGACAGGTGACTCGTCTCGTCATCACGCGACACCGCGAATTCGCGAATTCAAGCCTTAATCGCTATGCAGCAACTCATACTGCAGACCACGGGCGGAAAGTTTTCAAGTTGATGTTATTGTGATATCCCGGGGGGGGGGGGGGAGGGGGGGGGGGGCGGTATAGACGTGAAGGCACTAACTGCAGCAACGCGTACTGCAGGCCTTGGCGAAAACACTAAATTGACCACGATTTCTTATGTATTGTTTGATTACCGCCGAAAAAAATTCGATATCGCGATATCGATGTTGATTTTGATACGACGATATCGCGAGCGATATCGCCGAAATGGCGCCGATATCGATGTTGAAAAAAATATCGTTGTTAAAATCACCAGCCGTTTAGGTTGTACATAATCACCAATTCTTGTGGACGAGCCAGAACCAAAATAAAAACATTGTTGCTTCTCAGCAGTAGTTGAGTGAATGAGGAAGGTCCTGTTTGGCCAAAACAGTTCACACAAGAGTTGCAATGTATTTTATGTACCGGTAAAAATCACCACTCACGCACCTCACAGTCACCGGTCAAGTAAGATGTTGGATTCCCTATCCTTGACTGGTGACCCTATTTTCAATCTCGTGACTAAGAAATCCAAATCCAATCCCCAGAATTGATGTATCTTTTTAACTGTTGATCTTTAACAATTTTTGGGGGATATACACTATACAGTCAAGCCCACTTATAAGGAACCCAGTTTTAAGTAAGATGGTTTTTGAAGGAAGTTGTGTCTATTACTGCCTACCGGTAGTTTCCATTTTAAAAATTAACTCGCATGTAATATTAACCAACATATCAGGAAGTTCGGTGTTAGCAAAGTAATTTTGAATCTCCTTCATCGTCGTTAAAAGTGGACTTCAATGTAAATGAAACAACACAGCACAATGACAACTGATTAAGTTTTTGACATCTGTTGTCAATTGACGATATAAACTGGTGTTTCCTCCTACAATTTCCTTTAAACTTCTAAGAGCATATATTATTATTAGTAATTATTATTATTATTATTTTAATACATGGCATTATTAAGAATTAGGTGTTAGTTACAAAGTACAACATGTATCAATTATTGTCCTGTTTGCAAACAGTATTAATTTTTAAATAACATACTTGAGAGTGAAATCAGAGCAAAAGCAAAGTGATAATGCTGGTGATAAATTATTACGAAAAGCGTGCACGAAAATCCATGCCTTACACGGGATTCGAACCCATAATGCAATACAAATTTAATTGGTGTAGTAATAAATAGTTAAAAAAAATGCTGCTGATGAAAGATGACCATGACTATCTAAGCAAAAATCCTTTAAATATAGTCTTCTCAACGGGTCACACTCAGAACATTCAAACTTGATTTTCTACTGATAACGTTTTGCAAGCTATTAGAGAAAGATAAATTGTTACTCAGAGGAAATGAGAGAAACAAGTCAAAGTTGGTGTTGATTCAAAAACAGAAACATTATAGCCTACTGTACTTTAATTTTGTCTGCACATTTCCCTTTTAATAAAGAAACCAATAAATTGTCCATTGTCCAATAACACGATCTGTTAAATTTCCCATTAAATTTTGATTGGAACAGGAATCCTATCTCTACTGGCTAACTAGAAAACATATGATGACATGAAAAATTGTCAATTGTGGGCATATGAAAATAAGAAGGAATTTCCCTCTAGTATTCCTCCCATATACCCATATAGGCCTATATAACATTCTAAAAACTACCAACTGTGTTTAGGAAATGACACAAAATAAATTCTTCCCTTACAAAAAATCAAATTTCAGCACGACTACATTACCAGTAGTCAAACTAATATTTTTCGCTTTTATTTTATGGGTTATAATAACTATAATAGGGAATGTGCATGAATTTTCTACAGCTCTGAAGGTACGTGGAATATATTGTTATTCATCTAAAGACATCACAAACCTGATTTAAAAGTTTTAAAATTAATTCATTATACTTCTATACATGTTCAAAGATTTTGATTATCTGTTTCCCGCACTTTTTTTTTTAAACGGTATGTGACGTCACGATCCATGAAAATCACTGCTTATATGAATGACTTTGCATAAACCTCCTTGGAATTTGCCACCGCCTCTTAGACGAAACAATCAAATTTTCAAGGTTATCAAGCTAACCTTGTCAAAAATTTTACTCAAGCCGTTGTCAAGTCTGCTTCATATGAAGAACAACACCCAATATTTACTAATATTCTATGAAAATAGGTTTGGTATTGTTGTTTTTATAGTAATTGGGCTTCAAAATTTATTACTAGGCGTACTAGACATTAATTCGATTTTATATGATTATGGATATAATAATTTCCAAATAAGCGTTATTTTATTTATCATTTTATGATTGGTTGATTGCTGATACATGGAAGGTGACGTATGCCCCGTTTTTCCCGCCATAAATATGTGTGAAACTTTCAGCTCGTTTTTATAAATGAAACTGTATTCTATGTCATCGAAATAAAATATTTTTGTATTCAGGAAGTCAATCCTAATCTAGTAAAATGCTAAAAAAAAATTACGCATATTCCCCATTATTTATAATTTGTCTGCTTTCAAATGAATGGCAATTTTTATTACCGGTAACTCGTTTCCCCTCATACCCTGTTCACATTACAGTCCTTAACTGTAGTTACCGCGTTAACTCCAGTTACCAAGGCTATGTGAACGGAACGCAGTTAGGCTTAACTACAGTAAAGTGGGGTAACTACGTTCCTACAACTCAGTTAAGCATTTAACTGAGTTAACTTCAAGGTCATTGCCCAGTCGCGCCATGTAAAGTAATACAGGCAGTGGTCGTTGAGTGTGATCAAACATAAACTCAGTTATCTTAACTTCGGTTACGAAACGTAGTGTGAACGGGGTATAAAGGTAACATTCCATCTTCCCTTACGCCTGCACAACGCTAGTCAGCAAACCCTCGTAGGTACGCAAAGTTCAAACGTGCCGCACTGTGCGAGCAACAAGTGCCCCGCCCACCTACTCACCTGGCTCCGCTCCTGTTGTAGCCGGTGGAGAGTCGGGTGCCGCACAGTAGCGTGTAGAACTCGTCGCTCTGGTGGAACAGCGGACAGTAGGTCGTCTCCAGCTGGCCGTAGGCAAACTCGTACGCCTGGAAGAGCGGAGGGGTGGTTCGCAGCTTGGTCACGTCGCAGCTCGGGCCCAACACCACTGGGGACAAACGCGAGGTTACACACTAGGGTTGTACCGACGACTTTCTGCCTTTGGACAACGGTTTTGAACTAAACTGTGCCGACTGTGTGATCAGTCGAGGTGTGTCCCTCCTCCGCAAAAATTGCGGCAAGAGGGCTCTCGCGCTTTAGTTATCACATCAACCCAGCCTTCATCATCTTTCCTCTTCCAGTTTTCACATTCTTCTTTTTCTACATATGTGCCAGACCCATTTGTAACCGAAATCGGCCCACATCATATTATGACCTAGCTGTCGAATGCATTGTAAAATGCCAAATACTTACTAACAGTAGGTACTAATGGGCTACAAACCTCGTACCGTAGTCATTATCTTGTAGGGAATTGATATTTTATTAAGGGGTGTAGGCCTACAGTAAATCACTAATCATCTGACGGTTTTTAAATGGTATTGTGGTATCATAGCATGGTGTTGGCCAATTGTCAGTAACCATCCCAGTGAATGACTATTAATTAGAATATAATTTTTAAAATCTGAGTATTGGTACGGTATGTACATTCTTTTCTAGATTGCTCAATCTTAAAGTCGATCCATTGAAACTTCACTTACTTCATATTTGGCTGAAATTCACAACATACACTCTCCTAGGTGTGCTTTTTAATTATTTGCAAAAAAAAACGGGGGTCAACGGCAAACTTTTTGAGTTATTTTGGTCTAAAAAGTACGGAATTCTCCTATCTTCACCATTGTAAGAGCGCAAAAATCTACACCTGTTGACCAAAAACGCGATACAGTAGACCGACATCTCATCAATTATAATTCAATTATGTATCATGTTGTAGATAATTAAACATTGATTGCAACAAAAGTTTAAAACGTACATGTAATCGGACACGTTTTCGAGATATTCGTGGCTAAACACACGTAATAACAATGCGAAACGGGCGCGGCGCGAGGCGCGAGCGCGACCGCGGCAACACTGTGTGACGTCACGGCGGGGCCGACCAATGAAAGTGTAGGGAGCCAACTTCAAATAGTGGGTTTGCCGTTTGCGTGCCAGTCCGGGGGGGGGGGGGGGGGGTATAAAGACGGACGACCGCTTACCTCAGAGTGTAGGCCTAGGTGTTTTGTACTTAAAAAAATATATGCCTAGTAGGCAGTATATGACATAATATTATGATGAATGTATGGCCTACTCACAATTCACAAGCCTATAGGCCTAATTCACCTACTTGAAGACTACGCCTAGAGGCTTTCCTAGAAGCCTCCCAGGCCTAGGCCCTAGGCCTACACTTGCAGTTCTATGAACTACGACATGGCAAGCTGAGGCCCAGGCCTAGGCTCTAGCCTAGGCTACGCCTGTTTGGATTTCTCTTTAGGGCCTAGGCCTACCAAAATAATATAGAACCAGGCCTAGCCTAGGCCCTACTCACAAAACAACAGCGTGCTACATTGGCCTAGGCCACCATCCTACAAGCCTGCTTCCTAACTTTCCTAGGCCCTCACCATCAATCGTAATAAAGTTTGACACTTACCAATTGCATTGGAAGCACCACAACATTTCAGCTAAAACTTGAACGTCCACTATTCTCTGCCCACTGGTACCATTACATGACGAAACAGCATCGATCCTGGTACGTTTTTTAGTTACATCGGACACGGTAGCCCTTCTAGATAGTTCAGATTTCTTAATAAACTTGCCACGACATCGCACATCATGCCTACTAGTCCCGTCGGCCATGTTTACGTCGTCTTGTTGTTGCCGTCGTTTCCTCAGCTAGATTTACAGATTGACCAACTGTCAATATTTATCTTTACATTATTTTAACTTACGTTTTGTGTTACAAAATCAACGGTTTACTTTAATACTTTTCCCCAAATATATATTAAACACAGTTTTTGCCTGAAATGTAGGCAAAAACCCCGTTTAAATGTACCGATACAAGCGTTGTGTTGAGGAGAAGTTTCGTTTTCCAAGGTTTGTCAAGTTAGCAACTAAACGAATATGCCATGTTAATAACTATTTATTACTACAATATATCATTTAAAAATAAACCAGTATATATATTTAAATCAAAAGAACAACAGATTACATTTTGGCGGACATAAAAAGTATCAGGCAGTTACTATTTCATAGGTAGTAGCTAATTTATAAGTACTCTTTTGAGTCTGGAGGTACACTCAATGGATCGACTTTAATGTTTATTGAAAATGATACCTTGTACCGTATTTTCTAGGCAGATAAATTAAGGGTTAAGTCAATCAACAGCCCTAATTTATAATATTGAATGTTACTTTTTGATTAACTTGTCAAATAACAGAATGCGTAATCTAATAACTTGCTAGCTAATCTCACGGATGGGACTCGTATCGATGCTCACCCGAGTGCATCTCCCGGACAACCTGCGGATTGAAATGGAGACAGTCGGGAGACTCCGGACTGAAGTAGACGGAGAAGAGGTCCCACGCCTCCTTGTGCAGATTGTCAAGGTCGGCGGACGTCAGCTCGGGAGTCAGCATCTTGCGGTTGAACTCCTCTGCAAGGCGAGTTTCATTACGTTAGCGTTACACGCACGCTTACGTCACCAGGTGTGTAACAATGGTTTTATTTTACTGAGGTTTGTTTTTTAAATTTTGGGTTTATTGAGTAAAAGCTGTAGTTGAACACTTTTATCATATTCTCGTGCATTGCTATTATAAATGTATTGTAACAGACTGCTAAATGTTTAAAAACGTTTAAGGTGCATTCACAATCTTTACTAGTACTATGGTTTAATGATTAAGACTAAGCCACAGGCTTCTTTCATTGGCTGGGAGGGAGAATACTGTGCTCTGATTGGCTGTGACTAAGGTTTGTCTTAGTCTTTATCATTAAACCATAGTACTAGTAAAGATTATGAATGCACCTTTAATCACCCCATCCCTAAACTTAAATAGGAGCCTATTTCAGCTGGCCACATTCGTCAAGAGTCTACAGTCTTACCAACATCCAGACAGAACTGCAGAATGTTGACACATCCCTCTGCCTTCAGGAACTGCATGAACGGGTATAGAAGCTTTTGGTCCTTCAAGACGCTCGCCATATCTACGCACAAGGCCTGAAAAACGCGATTCAAACATAAATACGTAATACATACAGAGAATTCATTTGAACCTACCATGTTTCACACATAATGCACAGAGTAGCCTATCTGAAAACTCAATCGAAAATCATATACAAGATCAGGTATAATATTTGCATTGGGACTACAAGTAATATTCATGAATAGTACCTACTGTATTGACACACTTCTATTACACATTGAAATTTAAATAGTAGGCCTAACCTCAAGAAGGTGGTGAACACGGTAAGGGGTTCACGACAACTTTCACATAAAGCCAGATAGTCTTAAACGGCACCACATCATGTAACTTACAAGTGTACAAAATAATTTATTATAGACAAATTGTTTGAGCTCAGTCCTATTGATGTTCAAAACAGTTGCTAAAGTAATATTCTCGAGTTTCATTAAATAAATGTAGTAGATTAGAGAAATCAGACAGGCACAGGCGTTTTTGCATTCCTTCCACTATGTTCTAGGAACTCACCGAGCCGTGGGAGGGGGGAGGGGTGGCGACGAATCTAGCAAGGAACTCAACCGCATTGCCGGGCTTGTTCTGATAGTCGGTCAGTTGATGTTTCTCCAGGAGTAATATTAGTAGACTGTTGATGATGGCTGGATCAGCCAGGACATCCAATAGAGGCAGCAGAACCCAGCCGGCCAGCAGTTCCCTGATCAGGACGTGCAGGTTCCTAGAGCAAGAAACATCGATAACTGTAGGGTAGCTTACTTTGTGAAATGGGGAAAGGAGAAAGGAGACCAACAGCTAAAACCTGATTGAACCTGCCAAGAAACAGGACCCTTACTTGCAATGTAGTTGGCTCGGAGACAAGAGGCTTGGCATGAGAAGTTCAGTCAGGTTTCGAAGGTATGCCAACTCGTTCTCTCTTGTCTTGGCTGCGGGGTGAAGGCGAGGGCCCAGATATTGTACTGCTGCACACTCCAAGGGAACGGCTTGCCTCAGTGACAACCGCGAACAACTCAAGTAATCGTCCAGATGACTCATACCGGCTGGAATTAGCTTTTTTAAAATTATCTCGGCCAAATCAACCTGAAACACAAAATATGGTCAGGCCTTCTTGAGGTTGAGTTTGAAATAGGCCTACATGTTAGTGAAATTTTCTAACTTTATTGCTGCCTTAAAAAAATTCTGCTAGTATTGCTAGTTAGGGACACTATTTTGTCTAGAACTCAGATTTATTGAAACTAGCGAGTCTCTCGCTCTTTGAGGGCTTCATGCATAATTGTAAGCTATACGTCTAATAATAAAAAACCAAAATCAAATCATGTACACCTAGCATATGCTTACCTGTAAGCCTTTCTGTAGAAGGACTGATGCAGCAAAGCGAACAGACTGACGTAGCTCCAAGACAAAACTCTCATCAGTAGACAGAACTCCATACCAAGCGTAAACAAATTCTTTCAGAGTTCTGTTCAAAAACTAAACATTAAAATATCATTAGGAATAGGAATAGCTAGCGCAGACCTGAAGGCCATAAGTCATTTTCACGGCAACATATACATGGATTACACATGAACATAAACCAAACCTCATCACTTGCTTTGTGCTGGGCTGGCAAGTAGGCTAGAGTGAAATGGTGCTTACATCTTCAATAGCTTCATCCAATTCTTCTGGAAGGTTTAACCCCATCCATGGCTGCCGTAGTGGTACACTCGGTTTATGCCTGTTACATTTTCCATCTCCACAGACAACACATAACCTCAAAGCACCTGCATATGAAGTTCTACGAGTCTTCTCCACAAAGAACGAAAGAGGATTACGGGCCACCGACTGACAGCTGTAAAACATTAACACTGATGTCACAGATGAAGAGTAAAATTATAGTATAAATAGACTAGTCAAATATACATTGTCTACGGTTAGTCGTACTCTGGTAGGGCCTACCTAGCCTAGGCCTATATCTCGACATAGACCTAGGCCTAGGGCCTAGGCCCCTAGGTTAGGTAGGCCCTAGGCACACCAGCCTACGAATGCTTTGCATACCTGAACACAGAATTGAAGACAACAAATCCAGCAATGTAGGCCCCAAGAACGATGATGCCTGATAGCAAACTATTAAGAAAGAGACACAAATGATAACAAATATAACAACAAACAAGCTGAGTTGACGATAACAAAGTGCTAGGCCTAGGCCTAGGACTTAGCCTAAGCTCGTACCTGAGTGCCAGTGTCATAAACAAAAACAGAATAAATATGAGAAACACTGAAGTTCTAACCCACTTATCATTCCACATGTAAAATATCAACGTCTTTACTTCAGTTTCATCCATTTTAATTAGGTAATGTTATTAATGAATATCACAAAAAATATCGCCGAGGTCCTACCCCATGACCCTGTTTGACAGGCCATCGGGCAACAGCTGTCAGATTCAACGACAGTCATATGTTTTCAGTTACGGCATGACCCTAGACGGCGGTGGTTAGAAAGAAGCGGGAAAAACAAATATTTGTAATTTCAAATAATCATAAGTTCTTGCTGTTTGTACATTATAACATGAATGTAAAATAGCAAAATATACTTATAAGGAAAGATTAGTACCACGGCATAAGAAGCAAGGTGAGTCCAATCAGAGAAGCGATGGTCTTTCTTGATACCTGCTTGTTATTGTTGAGTGCACCAACTGTGACTAGGCCTAGAATGCACCCTCAAAATGCCTGCAGTGATTTCAAGTTGCAGGAGAGTGCTAAACAAGAGGATACTGAGATGAAATTAGATTTAGGTTGTTATTTATCACTATAACATAATCAATGATGACACCACCTTGCAAGTTAATGGGATGAGACTTTACTTTACCTTTTTACTTACAATACGTGTCCCGAGACAAACTTACCGATGCTTTCATCATGGACTAGAAACTTGTAGCCAATCAACAATGGGCATTTGCTCGGCTCGCCTCGGGAGCTTGCTGGTTGAATCATGAATAGCCATCTGGAAGGTTGTCTCGAATGAGTATGCCATTCGGTCGTCATGGTGATCGAAAGTGGCGACGCACTCGCTCGTCTTTATCGTCCACAGCTTGAGCATCATATCGGCCCCGGCGGAGATGATCTGGAGACCCTTCGACACAAAGTCTCCGCGCAGCACGATCGGATATCAATGTATCGCATAGATCAATAGATGCTAATAAATACAATACAATACAATACACAGAAACAAATATTGGCATATGCCAATTATATTTTCGTTAAATATATATTTTATAGTATTTCATTGAGCTGGGATAAAATAATAGTAATAATAAGAGGTAACAAACAAATTAAACTCTTACCGTGAAGTAATTCCAACACGTCGCATTCTTGTCTTCCGCTACTGATCCCCGCTTTCTTCTGTAGACCTACATGTACATGATCGAATCATCATAGCAACAAGCACATCATAATATAAATAATGTCCCACACTGAAAATCCTTAAAATGTTGTAACTGAATGAGGTGGATAACAAAGAAAAATGAAATAATTTAAAAAAATGTTTTTTATTTATTTTTTATAAATGAATGGTCAACACACAGCCCACTAGTTTTATTTAGAATGTGGCTGCATACATATGGTAGTATATTTCAACATCTGCGAGTCCTGCAACAGCTTGGTAAGTCTCTGAAAGTGTCTCTCCGTGTACGGTAGCGCGTCCTCGATCGCCGACGGAACCGAAGGTGTCTTTCCGACGGCAAAGTCTTCGATCAGTATCGACAGAACAAGCTGGGCCTCGTGACAGTTCTTCGTGTTTGTGTTCCACGTGTTGGCGCTCCTGAGCAGTGACTCCTTCTGGTCGCTGCGTAGTTTACTCACCGTCTCACGCAGGCTGGCCTCGTCTCCCTTCGTCAGGACCTCTGACAAACATACACGACATCGGTTTAGGTTAGGACAGAAACAATGGTAGGAAGGAAGGCTAGAAGTGCTCCTACTATGAGAGACCATAAGACAGTGCTGAAAGAATTACAAAGTTTAAGTTTAAGTTTTAGTAAAAGTTGTAATATTACTGTAGAAACGGTCTTTCTTAATGAAATAGATGTTTTTATACGTTTTGTAAAATTGTACATGAAACAAGACAAATAAATAAATAAATAAATAAATAAATAAATAAATAAATAAATAAATAAATAAATAAATAAATAAATAAATAAATAAATAAATAATAAATAAATAAATAAATAAATAAATAAATAAATAAATACCTAATTAAATAAATAAATAAATAAATAAATAAATAAATAAATAAATAAATAAATAAATAAATAAATAAATAAATAAATAAATAAATAAATAAATAAATAAATAAATAAATAAATAAATAAATAAGTAAATAAATAAATCAATATCGTGCGTGACACTCACGTCTGACGATGCGCAACACCTGCAGCGGCCGCTCCAAGGTGAGGGCGAGCCTCAGCGCCGCCAACATCTGGTCCGAGTGAATCAGGTTGGCCAACTCCTGTTCCTGCAGCACCAACTCCTGTCGCTCCTTGTTCTTCTCTAGTCGGCGTTGTTCCGTGACGTCGCGCCATCGCACCAGCTCAGAGTTGGACCCGCCGCTCACGAGGCGGGACTCGTCGCGCGACACTGCAATTCAATTAAATTCAATTAAATTAAATTCAATTCAATTTTGCTATATTATTCTTCTTAAACCTTAAATATATATTTTTTTATTAATGAATCCCTTACACAAGTTAGAAGCTTACATAAATATAACTGATTAATTTACTAGTTTGATCTTATGTTTACATGCTATTAAGGCACAACATGCAACACTACCTTTTGTGTTCTTTTTTCTATAGTAGGCCTACAGTAGTTTGTTTTGTTGTTTTATTATTGTGGCTATTTTATAATTTGTCATTATCATTTGTATACCTACACACTTCTATTGATTGTCCTTCTTTGTAAATCAGTTTTTTAATTGAATATGATAGACATTGTCATTAAATAAATAAATAAATAAATAAATAAATAAATAAATAAATAAATAAATAAATAAATAAATAAATAAATAAATAAATAAATAAATAAATAAATAAATAAATAAATAAATAAATAAATAAATAAATAAATAAATAAATAAATAAGTAAATATATATATCTTGACCCCGTTTCCAACATTAATTATCGGGTAGGGGGGAGTAGCAAAGTACTCCATGTCTTGGGCTAATGTCTTCGTTGCCGGCTAGCCAGGCCTGACACAACCACCTCCTCAACCTCTTCTTTGATCACTTCTTCCGTTACGTGAGGGATGGAGGGAACTACTAAATAAATAAATAAATAAATAAATAAATAAATAAATAAATGGTTGCAAGTATTCTCACCGGCGAGCGCCCAGACCCGGTCGTCATGGTGATCGAAAGTGGCGACGCACTCGCTCGTCTTTATCGTCCACAGCTTGAGCATCCCGTCGGCCCCAGCGGAGATGATCTGGAGACCCTTCGACACAAAGTCTCCGCGCAGCACGAAACACTCGTGACCCTCCAGAGTCTGGAAACAACGGTCGTCATCGTTACGTCGATAGATGCCCGTCATCGACTCTTAACTGACGCACTAAACAGTCTCAGAGAAGCCTGTCAATGTACTAAGCACATTGTTGTAACATACGGTACTTAAATGCTACCTAAATACCGTATGAGTACACTTTACACATCTAGATAATATAATATCAATAATTTATTTGAATTAAGATGTTTAATCATGTTGTTTTCTCGGATCAAATTATCTCAGATTTTAGGGTTCCTTAAAATTGGAATTAAAGGGAGACTACTGTAAATAAATAAATAAATAAATAAATAAATAAATAAATAAATAAAATATTTAAATAAATATATATATATATCTTGACCCCGTTTCCAACATTAATTTATCGGGTAGGGGGGAGTAGCAGAGTACTCCATGTCTTGGGCTAATGTCTTCGTTGCCGGCTAGCCAGGCCTGACACAACCACCTCCTCAACCTCAAACAAATAAATAAACCTCAAATAAATAAATAGATAAATACATACATAAAAAAAGAAAACACCCCCAATACTGTATTACATAGTTGCAGTCAGGAATGAGTTCAAAATAATCCGTGTCCTCCAACAGAATCCAAGCCGGCGAAAGCGAACGTGAGATCAGAGAGTTCACTAGTACGTAGTAGCTAGTGACAACAACCTGTTGGTCTGTGTACTGCAAGTGTAGAAACTAGAAATGTACCTTGAGGCATGTGAGCTCTCCCAGAGACCAGATCTTGAGCGTACAGTCAGCAGACGTGGTCAGCAATACTTCGTCCACCGGTGAGAACCTAACGCACCAGATGCCGCGCCTGTGACCCCGCAGGGTTCCGAGGAGAGAGAGGTCGGACGCTGACCAAATCTGTAACGTATTAATAGGTGGACTTCGTTATTTACATTAAGACACATCTTAAAAGAATGGCTTCAGAAACACAAGCAACAAAGTTCTTTACAAATATTAATTTAATAGTATCGAGACGACAACAAAATCTGTACTAATAACTTGTTAAACATTCAAGTTAATCAGGCCTACTCACTATCCCGTTTGCTTACATTAAATAATAAATAAGGGTGTTTATTCTTGCCAGTTGCTTCCAATGCAGAAGGTCCAGAGTTCGATTCCCGGTTCGAGCTAGGGTTTTAACTTTGGAGCCATCATATAGCAAACGAAGCACATAATAACTTTCATAAATGTCCCTCACTGAAAACCAGTTCTTGTAACTGAGTAGCTAGACTATAAATACATACAAATTTATTTACATAGGTACCTATTTATTTGAGTCATCTTCACTTTTCAAATGGCTACCAGAACTTCTACAGGTAAGCTGTTGTTGGTTTTATAAAATGCGTGTTTTAATTTAATGTGACTCTACTGTGTATTTTGCATTGAATGTGAATGTAATGTGACGAAATCAGTTGTATGTACAATCTGCAATGTATGAATTATAATTAAAATTGAAATAAACGAAAATCATTAAACTAGCCAATCCAATCGCACACGGAGCGAGTCCGCTCACCTTGGCAGTCTTGTCCTGCGAGCCGGTCGCGACGAGCTTGTCGTTGGGCGCGACGCACACAGAGTTGATGTCCTTGTCGTGCGCGACGGCCGTGTGCGCGACGGCGAGCGTGACGGTCGCGCCGTCGCGCACGTCGTAGCTCCACGCCTTGAGGCAGGTGTCCTGGCTGGCGGACACGAACCACGCCGCGGCCGTCCGACTGAACGCCACCGACCCGACCGAGCCGGTGTGGCGTGCGCCACTGCCCAGCGCAACCACGGAGCCAGACTCCGCGTCGAGAAGCCACAGCCGCACGGTGTTGTCCTGGGGGGAGACACAAACGCACTCTATACGCCACACGCGGCTTACGTTTAAACCTTCAAATCGTATATAATGTGAGGAAAGGATTCAACAGCTTACCTTCGTGTAGTAAGATGACGGATTTGCGAGTTTGAAGTACACATAAAAGACATAATACAAATATAACGAGACGTTTCTCTCGAGTGAGCAAGACCTCGGTCGAAACGTCTCGTTATATTTGTATTATGTCTTTTATGTGTACTCGCAAATCCGTCATCTTACTACACGAAGGTAAGCTGTTGAATCCTTTCCTCACATTATATACCATTCCAGCCGATTGGCACCTACTTTCATAACCTAAACCTTCAAATCGTTTTAAATGTATATTTACAATATTAACGATATATTTCAATATGTTACTAATTTATTGTATTTATTTAATGTCTAGAGGCCTATCCTATTCAGTTATAAAAACTGATTTACAAAGGAGGACCTTAAATAAAACTAGGTTATGCAAACAATTAATAATAATGAAATCATAAATAACAATAACAAACAAAAACAAAACAAACTACTGTAGGCCTACTACACAAAAAATGAGATGGAAGGAAGTGCTACGATGATGATATTTACTACGCTGGCCAGCAGAGATGAAATTCTTGTTCGTAGTGTGGCAGGTGTGACTAAGATAGATAAGAAGGATTGTGTGATCACTGATCAGGAAGGAAGTGGGAGTGCAGAGTGTAACTTTCAAGTTGGAAAATTATAGGCTATGACGATACAACGTCACTACAGAAGAATTACTGGTAACAAAATCCCCAAACAAGCATTTGAGATGAGAAATGAATTAAAAGAAGAGTGGCAGATGTGAAGGAGAGAGGAGAGGAGTGGGCAGTGGTTGGGGGTTGACTTTATTTTGGACATGATGAAGGACAGTGAAACCTTTCTTTTCATCCAACCGTTATAAAGATATAGCCTATACAGGGTACATTGTGTTAAAATACATATAAGACTAAAAATTAAGAACATACACAGTAGAAAAATACAATTAGAATTAGAATTGCAATTACAGACTACAGAGAGAGATATTTTGATATTTGATATTTATTGGCTTAAAGGCGTGCTACGTAGGGCTATTAAGCCCCTTTGAGTGTAGCCAACCTCTTCATTACAGATATTTTACAGACACTATAAACATATGAACATGAAATATATGAATGTGAGATAATACATATTGAATTGGCAATAATACCATTATAAACTAGTATAAAATACACTTTGTATACATATTTTATCTAACAGATGTTATGCAGAAGGCATCACTAATTCTATTGAACAAAAGAAAGAAGAAGAGAAAAAAAACGAGTTCACAAGCTAAAATTCTATTGCAAATTGTACTTTTTATACTATGCTTATTCTAATATTAATTCTAATAATAGTATTATTCTAGTCTAAATGTAATACTAACTCTAATTAGTAACCTAATGTATACTATGCCATTACTCAGATGTATATGAAACTATGTAGTTATAATGCAAATATTTATGACTGGAATTATAAATTGTAATATGTCAATGCTTAGTACCTACTTGCGCAAATTCAGATATATTTAATAAATTAATATACAAATCTAAACAGTTTTAGATCATCTTTTGAAACTGATCATATTTTTAATTATATGTGGAAAGGAGACGGTTGTGGATGCTACTTCTGAGCGTGGAGAGCGACGTTTTAGAATATGTTTGCAGAAGATATCTGTTCCAAAGGCGGCTAGCTGTAATTGTGAATGATTTGTTGCATTTTACTGTACGGTGTTTTGGTATTTGAACTGTATTTGATGTGTGTCTATTTGTGCGATTATGGACAGTTCCCATGCGAATAAAAGATTGAAAGAGGTACGGAGGGCATTGGGACTTCATTATTTTGGATACTAATACTACAATCGACAGAGTGCGCCTATCAACGAGTTTAAGCCATTTTAGCTTGACATAATATGGCGTAATATGTTCGTCACGTCTGACGTCGGAAATAAATCTAATGCATGCGTTTTGTACTCTCTGCAGCTTAATGTTGAGCGTCTCTGTCAAATCATTGTAGACTACAGATGCGTAGTCAATGATGGGAAATATGAGAGCCTGAATTACAACTTTGCGAACTGAGAGAGGAAGGAATGGGCAATTTCGTTTGAGTTGGTGCATACTTGAGATAACTTTCTTTGTTAGATTATTTATATGAGGAGTCCATGAGAGTGTTTCATCAACTAAAAGGCCTAGGTTGTTCACTGATTGCTGGTACGGTATGGCAATGTTGTTTATTGTGATGGGTGGGAGAAGCGACTTGTCTATGTTACTCAGCAATTTTTTATATCCAATTAATACCAGTTGAGTTTTTGCTACATTAAGTGTCAAGTTGTGGTCATTTGCATAAGTGAGCAAGTTACATATGTCGCTGTTCGTGCAGTTAATAGCGTGTACTATATCCTTTGACAGAACATGAATGTACATTTGTAGGTCATCAGCATACATATGGTGCTCAGAATGTTTGAAACAGGCAGATATGTCGTTTATATATATTGAAAACATCAAAGGACCTAAAACTGATCCTTGAGGAACTCCGATAGATATTGTGATCCAAGAAGAAGCAATGTTATCATAGACTACTTGTTGACCGCGATTAGACAAATAAGAAGAGAACCAGTGAATTGCCAAATCCGATACACCAATATTAGAGAGCTTAGTAAGGAGCAACTCGTGTTGCACACAATCAAAGGCTTTGCTAAAGTCAAACAAGGTTAACAGTGTCACTTCTTTTCTATCCATTGCAAAGCGGATATCATCAGTTACTTTAATGAGTGCTGTAGTTGTGCTATGTCCCTTCCGGAAGCCAGATTGAAGAGGGCTGAGAACATTATGTGTAGATAGGTAAGCTTGAAGTTGGCCATGTACTAGTTTTTCAAGAATTTTACCTAGTACACATAGGAGGCTAATGGGTCTGAAGTCACTGCAAGTGGCAGGTTTGGATATTTTTGGAATAGGTTTAACATGTGCCATCTTCCACTTGTTTGGAAAAACACCGGTCTGAAGTGAAACATTGAAAATATGCATGAGTGATGGTAAAATGATAGATATGCATTTTAGAATGAGTGTAATTGAAATATTATCTGGTCCCTTTGCTTTAGATTTAATGCTTTGGGCAGCTTTAATGACATCGTTCGGGCAGACGTGTGAAAAGTGAAAGGTTTCACGGTCAGGTTGCGGAATTCCCTTGTATCGATCAATTACGTTCCGAAGTCTAGCTGGATCAGTAACTCTAGCAATGGACGTAAAGTAGGTGTTTAGCGATTCAGCAGATACTGACACGTCGGGAGTCAATGTACTTTGTTTACCAATGCCTAGTGATCTGATTGTACTCCATAGGGTAGAGGGAGATTTTGATGTATTGAATAGGTTATGAGTAAATTTAATTTTTGCGTTTCGGATGGCTTGCTTTGTTTTGTTACGAAGTGTTCGATACGTTTCATAGTCGTCGCTATTTTTAGTTTTGATATGATGTCTTCTAGCAGAGTCGCGGTCTTTTATCAGTCGTTTAATGTCCAGTGTCATCCATGGGGCTGGCGGGTGCTTGATCCGTACTGTCTTGAGTGGAGCGTGTTTGTCATACAGTCCAGTGAGTAATGAAGAGAAAATGTCAACTTTTTCGTCAATGTCGTTGGTTTCAGTGATAACATGCCACTCAATGTTAAATGCATCAGCGGAAAATTCGTCATAGACAAACTTGGAGAAATCTCTATATGTTATTAGCTTAGGTGTGTATTTGGGTATAGTCAGAGAAAAAACAGCGTAAATTAGGTCGTGGCTTGAAAATCCGGAAGCAGGGCACTGGCCAAACGTTTGAACTAGATTGGGGCAGTTTGAGGCTATAACGTCGAGATTACTATCTGTTGTGGAAGTATGAAATGTATTACTGAATGGTATGCGAGTAAGATTGCACATATTAAGAACGTCAATAATGTTTTCAGTTTCAAATGCACTGGAACCAAAGCGTGCGTTCATATCGCCAGCAACTATTAAGTTTTTATAATGGAATATGTGACTGTACATGTCATTCACGAATAGATCCATAAAACCTATTTTTGGAGCTCTGTATATACATGAGAAGAGCAATTGAGTACTTAGGAAAGAGATTTCCAATATTAAATATTCGGGAGTGTAGTCGTACATAAGATCTGCTTTCCTGGGAGCGCAAGGTAATATTTTAGTCTTAAAACTTTCCCGTACATACACGGCTACTCCACCCCCACGTTTTACTTTGCGATCTTTTCTGTATACAGAATACCCGGGCAGTTCAATACATGAATCAGGTATAGTTGATTTTAGAAAAGTTTCACTTATTGCTATGATGTCAAATTTTGAGTCTCCAAACATGCTATGAAATTCCGCGAAGTGGTCCGCATCAACTAACGATTGAGCATTAATATGCGCGATTTTAAGACTAGATGAGTATTGTTTAGCAATACCACATAAAACTCCATGAGTAGAGGCATCAGTATCCATTATGAATATCCAATAAGACTAAAATATTAAAACTAGATGAATTACTTAAACTAAAAACAAAACTTAAAACTAAAAGTATACCAGTATGTATGGATTTTAAGATTAGTACAAATAAGTAGGCTAATAAAACCAAAAACAAGCTAATAAGAGCAGACACTGCAGGTAGGTCTTCGTCCTGGCAAGTACCGAGTTCTTACTATAGGGGGTTCAACTGATTTAGTGCAAACTAGTGTTCGATTTGGCGAAGACTGCTGAGTCGGGTGATTCGGTGGCGTACGTCACCATCGACTATCATTACGACGCCGTCTTGTGACCACACATTTCGGACGCCGTACCTGTCGATGGCGGCGCGCAGAACTTGGAGCCGTGCTGCGGTGAGGTCCTCCCTCACAGTTGTCCCGGAACCTTTCAAGAGCCGTTTGGCGCCGAAAAACATGGCTCGCTTTTTGTACGATACAAATTTGACAATTATTGGTCGTGGTCGTCCAGATTTCTGCCCGACTCTGTGAGATCGATCGATATCCTCCTTATCTATAGGGATCCGGAGCTTAGACGCGATTGACAGCACAATGTTGTCTGTATTCTCCCCGTTCACCTCAGGTACGCCGAAGATGCGTACGTTGTTACGACGCTGATATTGCTCCAGATCGTCCGTACGCACCTCCATATCTTCGCGCAAGGACCGCACTTCCCCCTCGCGAGCGACCAACTTTGTTTGAAGGTCTTCGGCTACCTTCAGGCTGGCGTCAACCGCTTCTTGCAGCTTGGATGTGGCCTTCTGAACGAGGGTGTCAATCACTTGACTAAGGATGTCTGGCTGCTTTAGAAATTCCGCGATAACCTCGCGAACGATCCCTCGAATGCCCTCTGTTGAGAGACCAGGTATACCACCTGGCAGCGTCTCGGCTTCCGTTATCTCGTTGATCGAAAGAGTGCGCGGGCGTTCGCTGCTGATGCTACCCACGCTACCACCACGGCCTCCACGGTAGGCTCCTTTAGGCGTCTTCTTGACCATATTGTTTATGATGAATATATGCAATATCTACTTACAGTTAGCGCAAGATATTATGTTGCCTCTCGACTCGGTGACACCGGATAATCACTAGTACAGTTCGTACGATCTAGCCCCCTTCGTAAACTACTCCTTCAAGTAAATATGTTCGGACGCGACACGCTGTGCCACTAGTCTGCGGACGCCATCTTCGCCAGAGAGAGAGAGAGAGAGAGAGAGAGAGAGAGAGAGAGAGATTGATAATGGTGAATAAATGAAACTAAATTAAAGAGAGAGAAAGAGTGGGAGATTAGGAGATTAAATGTATTCGATCCTCTTCGGTAAGCGTTTACAAGACGAGCAAACTGGGACTCCCAGCGTAAATCCCCCACGTACCTTGGAGCTGGAGAGCAGCAGGTTGGGGTTGGTGGGCGCGCACGCCAGAGCCAAGACCATGTCTGTGTGTCCCCGCAACAGTTGGCAGCCCATGGTCGCGGCCTCGTACAGTTTTATGTCCGCGCTGTTGGTGGCGACCGCGATGTGAGAGTCTGCCGCGCCCATCAGAACGACGTCCAGGATCTCGTCGCTGAACCCGACCAGCTGAAAGTTGGGAAAGTTCAAAGGGCTTGTTCCAAGCTAGTTCAACAATCACATACGCGCAGCGCTGGCGTCTAGGTGGCGGTACAAACATTGAAAGATGGCGTAGGAATGTTTACGTTTGATCGAGGTGACAGCATGTTTTAAATAATCTCCCTACCCCAATTCTGACTGAGGCGTATGTTTATAATATTTACCTAAGCTTATATAGGTCTAGCTACTTTGTCACAGGAATGAATTTGAAGTGGTTGGGTAGCATAGAAATCTTGAAACATTAGAAGATATTTAGCAGCCGTCACTTGTCAGACTGCAATGTTTGTACCGTCCCCCGTGCTGCGATCTCGTGAGTAAAAACAGAACTAACAGCGATGACGTAAATAGGAACAAGCCTTATTAAAGTATATAGTACATTATTTTAAGTTTTAGAGCCTGAATTATGAAATATTTCGTAAGCTACTAACTTGATTTATCCATGGCACTGGTTGTTGCCACATGGTGAAAACAAGTAAGTAGCCTCCTAAGTATTTCATAATACTGGGCCTTAGTCTTATTTATTATATTTGCGGTCGTTTAACTCTTTACAAAAACACGGATTCATAAACAGTGTTGACTATGTCAAGTCAAACAATAAATACAGGCATGCTCATACATAATAACTAATAATAATGAATGCACTGATGTGCATTGTAACTCTAACATTTAACTGAAAGTTGACTAACTTTAATAGGCCTACAGGGAACAGAAAATTACAATACAACAAAGTCTTACTAGGTACTACGTGTTTCCCATGTTAGTGTTAATATGACATGGTTTTTAATATAGAGGGGGGATGTTAATTCCTGACAAAAAACCTGCCTGAAAATAGTTGTGCCTAATAATAGTAGGTTGTGAATTGAATTTTTAGCCCCGAAATAACACGACAAATAGGTGCGCTCACGTCATTGAGCCAATGCGACACCTAAGACGTGAGGAGATAGGCCCACCTGTTTGACGCAGTGGAACGTCTCCAGCTGGTGGATGATGACGTTGTGGTCCACCGTGACGACACCGAGCGTGTTGTCGCCACCGTTGAAGAGTAGTTGGGTGATCGACAGGCTTCCCGCTTCTGTCGCCTTGGCGACCAGCGAATTGTGCTGCGAATATAATTCCTTGCCAGTTGTCATGTCCCATACTCGAACCAAACCTGCGAGAATTTAAACCGTCACAATAATTAGGGTTATATCTTCTGTGTTGCACACACAATATCTCCTAGACACGATGTTGAGAGATGATAGTAACATACAGTGGGACTGCACTATCATGTTATTCATGGTGTAGCATTTAAATATCAAATAACAGTTATATCTCCCTTTAATTCAAATTTCAAGGGACCCTAAAAGCTCCAATTTGAATTAAACAATTTTGAATTAAAAGAACTTTAACACTAAGCATCATACCTAAATCTTCTTCTGGGACTCTATCAATAGTTTGAATTATACATAATTTTGAATTAACCGAGTTTGAATTAACGAGGGACTACTGTAGTAGCCTATAATAAATAGTGTAAGGAGAGGATCTAAAAAAACTAGGGCTGCCCAACGATAAAAAAAATCATATCGATATCGCGGGAAGAAATATCGATATCGCGTCGCGATATCGAAGTTTTCAAGTGACGTATCGATATCGGCGATATCGCCACATCAAAACTTTTCTCGTCTGTTTTTAGGATTTACAGGCCAGCTAGAGGTAATTCTTTAAACAATATTACGTAAAGTAATATTTTAGCTTTGAAATGTCTTACTATGTGTGTCAATTTGTTTGTTTTACTATTCAAATTGTAAAATATCCACACAAAACAGCGGTGGTGTGGTTGGCGTGACGTGATACGTAATCGGTTTTTTGTACCAAATAGCTTATTAGGCACAAGTTCGATATCGCGATATGTACGATATATTAATTCTATATCGATATCGAATAATTTATCTATTATCGATATTGTATCGAATTATCGATATCGTTGGGCAGCCCTAAAAAAAACTATTTTCTAAAGTTAATGGAAGCTGATGAAGTTGAGAGATGACACTAAAGGTGACATAAATACAGTGGGAACACACTTTTTCATGGTGCAAAATTTAAAAAGTACCTAACAAAAAAGGGAAAACACAACATGGAAATAGTATAAATGAAAGATAAGATGAATATATGCCTATCAAGATCGATTTAAATTTAAAATCTTGTATACAGAGAAAAGTGTACAATTGATATAAATGTTAACGATACTCTACCATAAAGAAACAACACAAATACAGTCGTCGGCCGAAGCGTCCGACAAGAAGAAGAAGTGAAGCGTTACCGTTCTCTCCGGCCGATGCCACGTGGACTCCGCCCTCAATCTCGCTCGTGTTGGGCAGCCTGAACGTCCTGGGCAGGAGTACCAACCCCTCGAGCGTCTCGTAGGCCGGCAGAGTGCGGACGGCCAAGGCTTTCACCAGGTCCCACATGATGAGCACGCGGTCCCGACCGCAACTGTGGGAACAACCCGACAGGTGTTGATGTTATGGCGGTGGTATGTATTTTTTGTGTGTGATTTTGACATTAAATTACACCAGGCAGTCAGACACATTTTAAGATTCAAAAGGAATCGATAAACGATATGTATAGAGTGATGTAGGCCTGTAAGTATGAACACATAAGTGATATTGTACAGGACAGAATATAATATTTGCACAACAATACTGTAAAATACAGTTGGAAAAATAAATTTTCTAATTAAAAAGGCAAATTTAATTAACACAGAAAAAGGCTAAAAGGTAAAACGACGATTTCGCGATCAAAATTTCGCTATCAAGTGAAGCCCACTTATAACAAACTTGAAGGGAACTGATTTACTTTGTCAAAAAAATAACTTTGTTAAAACAGAACCAATTTGCATGGATTTTTGTTTAAGATGAATCAAATTCAAAAGGTACTACTTTGTTAAATCTAGAATTGTGCTAAAACAGAGTTCTTTAAAAGTGGACCCGACATAATATTTACATTTCGATGCTAAGACTGGAAATGGAGCATTTCACAAATTTTACAATGGAATTTCGGTGTTTTTGAGGTACTAATCGACAGGTAGGCTATACACTTTGTTTACCCCCTTTCATTAGCCAGCACTTTTCAACAACATCCCTACCTATCTTCAGTTTTACCAGCAGCTATGCCTACCTAACAAGGTGTTGGTTGTCCCAATGGAAAACAATGCCCGTGACCTTGCTAAAGTGTCCGGTCAGTGGAGGTCTCTGTAGGCCGGTGACTGTACTCCAAGATCTTATGGCGGTGTCGTCGGCAGAGGCGAAAACTTCTCTTTCCTTCTTGCTGATCATTGGTCGAAACTTCAGAATACTAAACACATGAAAATCAAGTTTCATCAAATGACAACATTGTTTTTGTTTGTTGGTATTCATTATAGGCTACTTTGTACAGTAAACGGCAGGTATTATGGACACCTGGCGCAACCTGGCTTTCCAGCCACTGAGCACTGCCTGCTAAAAGTAACCTCTCGAGGAGGCAGTGCACTATTCATTAGGTATTGGAAAAATATACATTGATTCCAAAGAAGTAAAAAGTGTTAGCAACAAATTGCAAATTCGTGTTACTGGTACGGTAATTCTTAAAGTTGAAGTGTAGTCAACTAATATCCAGTGACTGTGGGCCGGACCACTCACAACACTCTCTGAACCAATAGGAAATTATTATACCACCCCATAATCATTACATATAGGCCTATGCATTATTGAAAGTGTACAAAATAAATAACAAGGTGTTATTGCTGTTGAACAAGAAAGTAGCGTTGGAGGTCATCTTCAAAGTCACGACCACTCAACCCACACACCTGACGACTCCGGACAGTCCCTTGAGACTGTGCGTGCACGTGTGAAGGTCCAGGTCCCATAGTCTTATACTCGAGTCTGATCCACCTGAAGCCAACAACGTGCCGTCGAGTTCCAACTGCGCCACCGGGCCCTTGTGGATGCTCTTCCATTGCTTGACGACGGTGCCCTCTGAAAACATTGTACGGACGTAATTAGTCATTTAAATGACAACCGACTCAAAACCAACAGGCTCCGTGAATACTCTTCCGTTGCCTCGTGACCACAGAGCAAGACAAAACTGTGGTGTGTGTGTGTCTAAATAAATAAGCATATGCCAAAAACATGGATATAAGTTGCAATTCAATAATTAACGTTTGATAGTTTTGCTCACCCTTCCACTTCCACAACTTCAAAAGACCCGATTTATGGCTCGTCACTATTGACTCGCCATCCGAATTTAACGTGAACGTAGTGATGACGTCGACGTCTTCATCATCTGCCGCTTTATTGAGGGAAGATGTTACGCTGCCCAGAGCAACGTCTAACACGTTGACATGTCCGCCACACTGGCAAAGTATCTGCGACCCATCCGATGTCCATTGCACTTGGCCTCCGGTGTAGAAGGCGCCATGCTTCGACTCGACCTCAAAACTGTGCGGAAAAGTACAACCTTGTGAAAAACTCAAGCGCATAGATGCACAGGTCCAGGACCAGGCAAAATGCCTAGGCCTAGGCCTAGCCTAGGAATTGGTTACTTAGGCAGGTGACAAAATAGAGAACGCAATAGGCCTATCCTGGATTTCAATAGTTCCCGGCACGGATGCTAACCGTGAGTGGCAAGTACATTAAACAGGCAAATTAAGCTAATTTAGCCTGATTCTTTGATCTCGTGTGGCAACAAACCATTTTGAAGGCCCGTCATAACCTCACTTTTGTCAGTAGGCTTATAAATACCACCTCAGTTCACCGTACAATCAATACATAATGCATATAAAATCTAAATAAACTTACGCCTCTTTCAAATTGGTGTATGATCCCATCACCGGAAGCAATACTAAAAACAATTAAATAAATACGAACAAATATTCAGATACAATGTGCGTTTTAAACGCCATGCCTGTTTATTTCTTGTGGTTTTACAGGTGTACCAACTCTCAAAACACAAAACAAACTTCCAAATTTCAAAATGGCAGATGGAAATGTACCTGGAGATTTTTTAGGCCAATACAGAGGAATTTCTAATAAACTCAAGAAGTAAGTTCTTTACTGATGGTTCTAAACCTACATTAGATATGCATGATTTACCTGACATAGGGTTTGATCCACAGTTGTAAATCTTTGGAAACCAGAATATTTATATAACCTGACATTTATAGGTTATGTTGTTAGGCCTTGTCATTGAATGTGTTTTTATTGTTAAAACTCTCCTCTTTCAGGCGGTTTTTGAGAAAGCCAAATGTAACAGAAGCAAGTGAGCAATTTGGTAAGTGTGAAGATATCTGCATGTAATGTCATAGGCCTAGGTCCTAAGCGTTCCTTGAAAGAAGAAGGGCCGAGTCTTGACCTTAGCATAAGCCGAGCCTACTAGGGCCTAGGCCTAGGCCTAGGTTTTAGAGCTAGGCCTAGCATTAAGCTAGATTCCATTGTAAAATAACATGCTCGATGTGCTTTCAGGGAGTTTAGCCCTACAGTGTGAAAACGCAGAGCTACCTCAGTATGCTGGTTTATGCTGGTCTGCTGCTGCGAGATGTGAAGGTTCGCTTGGAAATGCTCCCGGAGAAGCATGGACTCTGTTACGTGCTGGCCGCCAGTTTCTAAGTGCAGAGACTAGAAGTACAGAACTTGGCTGTTTAGGTGGAGAGCATTTACAGGTAGTTATAATGAAACGTGATGGACTGATACCTTGGGGACTATGATGAGTAGGCCTACCATATTATTGAAATTGAATTTGGCTAGCCTATGTCTTTTCATAAGTTCACCATGTTCTTTGGATAGGCTACCGTAGATTAATTCTAAAATTTGAAACTTGCTCAGCTTGTACCGTAAGCTAAACGATTGGCCTAGTGTTTCAAAACCTGATTCTCAAGCATTTCAATTGTGCTCAAGACAACTTTATTTTCTTCAGCCGTTCCATGTCAGTGCCTTCATATCCCATAATATATCATTTCTGTAGCTCAGATCTCGGTAGTTAGGCCTATACCGTTTTCAGTATTAAAAATGTCTATAGGCCTACATGATTTGTTTTCAGGGTGCAATCAGCTGTTTTACTCACGCTGCAAACAGATGGCAGCACCATCACAACTCCGAACAAGCAAGTTTGACGACGTCCACCCCATCCCCCCTAGCAGCGGGAATCACCCTAGAACTAGCCGACTCATTACGAAACCTAGACCACCTCTCGGAAGCCGCCACACAGTACAAACATGCCTCTGGCCTTCAAACGGGGCTAGAAAAATTGAATACATTAGGACACTTAGCAACGTGCAAAGTACAACTCGGCGACTATGACGGAGCGCTAAATATATTTAACGAAATGGTTCCATTGGCCGCGACCGGTATAGAATGTAGAGGTGTTTATAGAGATATTCTTCATCGTTGCGAAGTTTCCCGAGTTTTACTGTTGTTGATTCTGCAACCAACAGGTCAGAAGCTAAATTCAGACCTGGCAAAAGTTTTAGAAAAATATGCGTGGGGTCAGATGGAAAAGGATCCGTTAGAAGAGAAAGAAGGTCTACTGAGCGAAGATTTATTTATTCTCATGCAATCGCTAGTCATGGCCACGCAATCGCGAGACTTGGAATCACTGAGTTTCCTTGAAGTGGAGCTGTGGAGTCACATTTCGGTAGAGCAGAAGGACTTGTTAAGAACGCTTGTTAGGCAAATAAAATGAATATTGTTCTATGCTGATAATTGATGTAAGTTAGGCATACTATAAGCATTCTTGAAAATGATTATATTATATATTTACATTGTTATCTGTTGTGCCACAAATTACGAGTATTCAACTTATAAATGTTGTGCAAGAATGTGACCTATAGTCTATACAAAAGTTCAGCAACCTCTCGGCACTTGCTACTCAATTTTCACTCAATTGCAGATAATGCATTTTGAAAGAGAGAAAAAACTATACTTTACATTCTGTTTGAAAGTTACATGATACCTATAAACTACAGTTGGATTGTAAAATTTCCCTCGACTTTGATTCCTGTTAATTTTAGTGCAGTTGTTAATAAAACTTAACCAGGAATTCACTTTAAGGATTAATTTATTTTTTTGTCATGGCATGTATGCTCAGTTATTAATAATACCGTACTTCACTGCCACAGTTTGTGAGTTTGTGTAACTCGGGGCAAGGTGTTCTCGCCACAAGACCAGAATGAAAGCAACTCTCCAAAGCTGTATAAGTTTCCACTATAAAACTTAACCAGGAATTCACTTTAAGGATTAATTTATTTTTTTGTCATGGCATGTATGCTCAGTTATTAATAATACCGTACTTCACTGCCACAGTTTGTGAGTTTGTGTAACTCGGGGCAAGGTGTTCTCGCCACAAGACCAGAATGAAAGCAACTCTCCAAAGCTGTATAAGTTTCCACTATAAAACTTAACCAGGAATTCACTTTAAGGATTAATTTATTTTTTTGTCATGGCATGTATGCTCAGTTATTAATAATACCGTACTTCACTGCCACAGTTTGTGAGTTTGTGTAACTCGGGGCAAGGTGTTCTCGCCACAAGACCAGAATGAAAGCAACTCTCCAAAGCTGTATAAGTTTCCACTATAAAACTTAACTTCGCATACTCGCATGTTCCTGTGACGTGCACATGAGTGTTTTAAGGAAGGCTATGTAAATAAATAAATAAATAAATAATTCTTTGGTTTAGATAAAGAGTAAACACAAGAGCTTACCTTAAAATAGCAATGGTAAGCAACCAGTGAAATCTTCATTATATTTCAGGAAGCCACCCACATTCATACAAATTATGGAAAGTCGAGTAGATGTGCAAACTACTCCTCGTATATGTGATAGTGATATGTGGAAGGCCTACATCAACAAAAAATGCAAGTCTAATCAGTGTTAAATACTAGGCCTACATCAAAAACATTAAATACATATTGTTGTGAAGGTTTATTTTTGTCGGTGATTTTTGAGTTCCGTCTGCGTGAGGAGTCTTGGCAGGACAGGATAAAACGAGTCTTGGATTGAGGTAACTTTATAGATTACGACATGGCTGGCAGTGTATCAGCCAGCCCTCAAGTCAACAGTGGTTTGTGTTTTTACTTTTTACCTTCTGTTGCTTTCTGTACTTTTATCTGTGATCAATTTTACCCTATTTGGAGTCAAATTGTGTAGCCTTAACAGTTAACAAATGTACCACCATACCATCCTAAACAATACGTAGGTAAAAGTACTATAACTAGTGATGATGAATTCTAGTGTATAAAGTATCATCATCAGCGTAATCATGTCATACAAGTACAACCAGTACTGAATGTTTAAATACACAAACTAGACAAGTCGTATCTTTTTTCTATTGTAAAACTTTCAGTTGAAGGTACAACGATTTTTCACCCCCCCCCCAGTAATTTGTTATTTCATCTGTACAATGTTCATATTTCATACAGATTATACAAGTCAAGTATTGCAATTTCTTTCATCTAGGTACATTTTTCAAAGTTCAATGGAAAATTAAAAATTCCGACTTTTCCGCTGCATCCGACACGTCCACAGTTTGATAATAATTACATTGACTTCATACATTGAAGAGCAACATTCATAACCATCCCAACAGGGTACACAATCGAGTACGCTACAATCATTCATTAATCATTAGCAGTATACATATTATCAGAGTCCACAATAATTCTAAAATCATACAATCGTATTTTAAAGATTGCATGTGTATGGAATGTTTCAAAATATACCGTTACATAGATCGACAGCAAGGCTATGCTCACTACTCTTCTCTTTAAACCTCTTTAGGAAATACATATATAAATCATTTCATTGTCACACGAACTTTCTCTTCGAAGTGGTTTCCATTGTTTGCTTCACAATTTCCAAGTGAATACAATTTCTTGCATAATACTTAATAAACATTACAACTCTGGTACTAGCACACATATTTTGAGTATGTATCTTGCTACAGTAGAATATTTGATGATCAAATTACTATTACCGGTAGCCAAATACATATAGCTCAAGACTTTTTTTATAATTTGGTTATATTGTCTCTTTTATAAAGACAACTATATCTATAGGCCTACATTGAAATTTATTACTGGTTTATTTATTGAATTTATATTTATTTTATGTATTAAATATCATGTTTATGAGAACATTATTGTATTTGGCCCAACTCAAGCCAAGATACTAAATAAAATAAATATTGAACAAAACACGTTTTTAATTTTCCACTGTAGACTGGTACCTCCTTTTCTACGTTCTGTAGAAGATGCACTGATGTGTATGAACGAATGTATGAGTGGATGATCGTTTGTTTGAGCAACAATAGAAAACAAAAACATTAGCGAGCTGTTTCAGGAAACCACGTTTCTGTCGTTGATTCTCACCCGCATCTGTAAGCAGAGTGCCTCAGCGGAGACATGCATGTCTGAAGACTGGGTATCACAATGGTAGTTATAGGTGATCATGGCACAAACAATAGGCATTGTAAAAATATCTTTATTTTAATTATAAGGATAAAATATTGCATACATCATGGTAATAAATAAGCTAACTACATTCTAAACTCTATAATAATCAGTCACAATATAAAAAAACAGGGCAATTTGTTTACAAACAAATTGACATTTTAACAAATACAATCTTGAAAATTGTAGGCATTTCACAAAATTTACATATACCTACAATATACCTAATGTATACAATTGTTATCCTAGCACAAATAATCTCACAAAACCTCAGCTATGTATGGATTGGAAACAAACACATTTCACTTTTCATCAGCAGTGGTTTGAAAGTGTAGCTTATTTCGATTGGTCGTCTACGGCGAACTACTGCAACATATAGTCTACACACTAAACTAACCGGACTCCAGAGCAACTGTAGATATATAAGCTTGCTTACATTAAATGAGCGGCATGGCACTGAGAAACTAATGCATCCATATTAGCCATTGCTTAGTTTATAAATATTTAGTAATATCTACACAATTATAATCAATGTATTGTCTTTGAAACTCACAATTTCACAATGAAGGTTGGTTTACACTCTTTCCTAAGATTTAAGATTTAATATCTTGTTCCTAGACGTGTATTTTCCTGGTTTACTCAGGATTGCTACCATTGGCTGGGCTCAGAATTAGAAGTTGCTATGGTTTCCTTAGCTCTTAAATATTAGGAAGTTATGTGAATGCCTTAATGTTACTGGCTTGATTCAATATTAAGCCTTAAACAGTAGCAAAGTGTATAAACCGACCTTGAATTACAACCTTACACATAAAATTAACACTTAGAAATGACTGTTTAGTGTAGCATCAAGATATATACCATGTGGTTATATTCAATTCTAGCCTACAGTTACATAATGGTAACAATAACTGACATGCTACACGTAGTACATAAGAAATACTCACGAGAAAAGTACAGAAGAGCGAATGGCAACAACGTTTTCAACAACTGAAAAACATCACGGGTTACTTACAGCTTCATCTTTTGATCGTTGATGAAAATTTCACAAATTCATCATGATTTTTAATGACTACCCACCTAACTTTGCAGGTAGCATGTTTTGGAAAAAAAAAAATACAAGACTAACAAACTATTTTCTGTAGTTTTGATACCAGAAAGGAAGCCGTCTTTCTGGACAATTAAGGCAGCTGATTAGCCCCATATTAAGCTAAAAACCAATGCAATAGGGCTTATTTAAATTTAAATTTTTTGTCTAGAAGTAAAGGTCCATAATATGGGCTATGGAGGCCCACTAAAAAAAAAAATGCTGCTATCTTTCCAGGTTGGTATACCTCTTCATGTAACTTATAATAGTCAGAAGAGTTTAAAATATGAGAATGAGTTTCTGGCCTTGAAATCATCCTGAACGCAGCTGCCCAGCGGCTAGAGTCGAGTTCACCCGACGAAGCGCGTGAGGGGAGGGGGCCTGAACCCTCCCCTGGATGCGGATGCCCTCAGACCGGGGGGTGGGGGCACAAGGTCGCGTGGAAGCAAGCTTCGTGCCCTCGAGCGCGGTGAGTCTGTTGTGAAGGTCGTTTCTACGTCTGAGTTGAGCAGGAAGCCGCACTGGGCAGCACAGACGTCGTCGCGTAGTATCGCGTCGCGACTGAACTCTCGCAGGAGTTGGGCACAGTCCGTCACTCGCAGCGAGGCGCACTGCGTCTGTTGGCCATACATGCGTGTGCGTTAGTATGCTACTTATGATTTGTCTATCCCGTTTATAGAGATGTGTTTAATTTTAATTAGTGTTAACTTTTAAAGACATTTTTAAAGTTATGAATAATAAACTAATGAGCATTTATAAATAAATCAGTAGAAACATCCATTTTAATACAAATTTTGACTTAGTTCTTCTTGTTTTACTTAGAGGTAGGCTTACTCACCAAATTGTATCAAATATAAATACGAAATTGATGAGCCTTTTAAATTATTTTCTGTAGGCCTACAATAAGTCTTAACATTTCTATTTTTTTTTTTTTTAATATCTGCTCCCTGTGTCCAACAATGAAGTCGGGTAGGGGATAGGAAATTAATCCCATCATATTCTGGCCCCTAGGTACATCGAAGCCGGCTGGCCATGCCTGACGCTTTTCATTTCTATATTAGAAAGAATTAGCAGAATGAGCTGCTTTAAGTGGAAATGAGCAAAAACAACCTATTTCAGCACCCATGTAGTGTAGTGTACTCACCCCCTCTGCAGTGCAAATACAGCTTGTGCACGGTGTAGGGAAGCCTGACTCCCCGATAGCGACGGGCCGGCCAGAGATCTGGCAACCCTGGGGCGTCTCTCGCCACGCTGCCAGATTTATCTCGGGGATCGATTGGCAGGACACTCGCGGGTTACTGAAACAATGCCAAACATGAAGGTCTCCCTACGTTAACATTTAGATATTATTACCGGTATGTATCATCGATGTTTTAAAACACCACTAGATCGCAGCAGCATGCATGCATGTATGTATAGCTATTATATAATTATGTGTGCATTTTTGGGATGTTTTATCTATCTTTTTAACTTAAAAAAAATCATAAAAGTGAAAGATTAAAATTTAATTCTGGGTTGGGAGGAAGTCTTTAAATAACAATAAAAAAAAGTTAGGCCAGCAAATAAAGTGATTTAATTTTTGGGGTGTTTTTGAGTAATTTTCCACACAGAGTTTTCAATGACGCAGCAGCAAAAGGGTTAATGGCCGTCTATGTTCTAGCAGGTACTCACAGGAAGTTGCTCGGTTGGTCGAAGGATGAACGCTGGATGTCGCCGGTGATGTCCATGTTCTCGCACAAGATCTTCGACAATGTCATCTTCCTGATCTCAGAGAGTTGAGCTTCTGTGAACCTTAGCGCCGGGTTATCGTTCTCATACCTACAAACCATCAGAGAATATTGATCAACAGATTCTACTCAAGATATTCAGTAAATAAATAATTAATTAAAAAATAAATTTTGAATAAAAATAAAAACATTGTGAAGAAGTGATAGAAATGGACGTGGAAAGAAGAAACGCAACTTGAGAAGAGGTCAATCAGAAAGAGCAGAGGAAGAAGAAAGTGAAGAGGAGGAGCCAGAGGAAGTTAACATCAGGGAAGCGTCAGGCATGGCCAGCTGGCTTCGATGTACCTAGGGACCAGAACATGATGGGATTAATTTCCTATACCCTACCCGACTTCATTGTTGGACACAGGGAGCAGATATATATAATAAAAACATTATAATATCTCACCAGAATCTGTCACACTTCCTGAGCTGTCGGAACTGTATCCCAATAATGCACGCGAACGTGGGCCCCACCAGCCCCCCCTGCAACGGCCGCTCGCTCATCCCCCCCGGGAAAAGGTCTATGTCGTCCACCGTCGCGTAGATGCGCTTGAGTCTCGCAATCACCTCGGGCGGGATCTCTCGCTGGAGGTCTTCGAAGGTGGTCGCGCGCTTCAGGTTGCACAGGGCTCGGTAGTCGTTGTACGGACGGAGTGCGTGGTCTCGACCTGAAACAACAACAAGCACGTGTGGTCACTGATCTGAGTGGTTCACAGTCTACTCGCCACAGCTAAATGTTATCAAATATTTAGAAGGCGGTGAGAGCCCGCCAATAGAGTGGTACATAGTGTAGTTGGGAGCCCTGTGTGAGTGTAGCAAGAACCTTGTGTGAGTGCAGGTGAACCTCTGTGTGAGCAAATAAATACATATAGGCCTAGGTAAAAAGTGAACAACGCCCCTTTCAATTGTTTCTACTATCAGCTACAATGTGTAATACCCTTTTAACATACTTTAAAGCAGGGATTGTCAGGAATCACGTCACCCCCTACAGTAAAAAAATACTAGAGGGAGACGCCACAATTTGCCGATACCAATTCTGTTCTTTTATGAAGCGATTCCAATATTGATGCCAATGTAAAATATTGACAACTATTATTTTTGGGCACAGAGTACACACAAATGAGAACGTACGTACAATATTTTTTGCAGTGATAGCAACTTAATGATGTTACAGAGTTGTTATTCTCAGTAGATGTGAAACAGCTGAAACTGACATCTTATTATCAGTATCGGTAAAATGTTCTGATACTGATTCTACCGATACCACAGGTATCGGTCCATCTCTACAAAAAATGGTGTGGGTCTGCAGGCTTTGCCACCAGAGATTTTTTGAAACCACGGGTTATTTTTGCATGTATAGTTTGAGCAACTTTATGCACGGTTGTTGATTTGCTGTTTTATTTTATAATGCAGAGACAAAGTTATACCAGTAGGGATATTGTGAAGGCAGTCGAATTAGGTGGAGATATCGAAATGCTTTATGTAGTGGACAATACACATAATAGGAATAAATTATTAAATGAAACAAAAAATGAATTGAATTAAATTCCAACTGGAAAGGTAGAGGAATAAAGTCCTTGTACAACAACTTTCGTAATGCTTTCGTCATCAATCAATGGCGTGTTGACGGTGTTGACGGTCTCGGCTAACCCGAGCAGGTATCTGAATTGGCCACAGCCGCTGGTTGGCTGCCGCTTCCCCACTCGTGACAGAAGAATTATTCATTCATTCATTTTATTAGCATCCAAGGACTTGACTTGACATAAGTACAAAGTATAGGATTTGTCATGACTTAAATCTAAAATATAATTAAAACTAAAATTAAAATTTTCCAGCAAAATAGGCATATGTAAAATGTACATAAATACACAATAATAGTGATAAATATTCAAACATTTACATAAATAAGTTTAATACAGTAAAAGGTCTAGGCCTATAAGAAGATCAGTAGATAGCAGCCTACCGAAGTTGTTGCACAACGAACAAACATCAATCACTCACTTCGCTGTATGTTGAGCGCGATGAGATCTACTCCGGAATGCGGGATCCGTCTGTCCTCGAACAGGTGATTGGTGATCTCGCCCGTGATGAACTGATCCAGATTCTCCATCGGGGTTGAAACGAGGCCGCGAGTTATCTCGTCCACAATGCCGGCCTGGAACCAGTTGTTACATTCATGCATTACCAGACGCAGCAGACATTTTATAATAGTGATAACTGCAAAATCTTGAAAAAAAGGAGTTATATGCTATTGCTAAGCTATGGCTTTACTGCGCAATTTTGACTGCCTGTACAGTTGTTCTAAGTATGACTAAGTTGTCTTGAGTATGGCTGCAGAGAGGCAGTAATATTGTACAGACGTGATGCCAAAAGTATCAAGAGTTTCTAACTGTTAAGTGTTAAGTCTAGGCCTTATGGTGTTTTATTATAATCAATTCCAGCTAACAAGAATTTTTTATATTACAGCCAGATGCTTATCGCTGTATTTCTATACTTAATTTTAAGTTACATTTTGTATTAGTTAGTTTTTTAGGACTACATATTACTCTATATTGGTCATATGAATAAAGAATATTATTATTATTGTTATTATTATTATTATTATTATTAATATTATTAATTTTATTATTATTATTGATATTATTATTGGTGGGAGCAGTTTCCCTCGTACCTGGTAGACCTTGTCGGGATTAAAGAACCCATCCCTGAGGAGGAGTGGGGGGTCGATAGCCTGGTAGGTGGCGCTCATCCTCGGAATGTGGGGTCGGAGAAGGCTGTGGCCGATACGGAAGGCAGCAGCAGCAAACTCGTTGACGATTGCGGGATTGCACTTCGGGTTGTAGCCTGAAACAACATTCATTCACATATGTTGGAGTAACTAGTAGTAAATAAACATATACATAAATAAATAAATAAATAAATAAATAAATAAATAAATAAATATATAAATAAATAAATAAATAAATAAATAAATATGTAAATAAATAAATAAATAAATAAATAAATAAATAAATAAATAAATAAATAAATAAATAAATAAATAAATAAATAAATAAATAAATAAATAAATAAATAAATAAATAAATAAATAAATAAATAAATAAAAAAATAAATAAATAAATAAATAAATAAAATAAATAAATAAATAAATAAATAAATAAATAAATATTAAAAATGTTCAATACAAATAGAGACATAGTCCTACCCTTGTAGTAACCCTGCGGCCTCAGTTTCAGCTCGTAGAGATTGACCGCGTTCCAGCCGAGCACTCGGGGCAGGAACTCGTTGTACGAGATGTGTTGTTGCACGGCCATCAGGATACGTCTGCCGTGTTGGTACAACCGCTCGTCGTCCCAGTGAGGGTTCAGTGCTCTGAGTCCGTCCACCAGCCGGTTGTGTTGACGCATGTAGAGCGTGTGGATCACTGTCAGCGCTACCTGCTCGCTGGCACGGCCGTCACCTGAGGGAAAACACACAATATCACACTTGAATTTCTAGAAGATAAAAACTTAAAATTATAAAACACTGAGTTAGGCCTGATTGGAGCTTTTTTCTTTTTTTTTAATTACCACACATCAATTAAGTTCAAAAACAGACTGAATTTCAAAGAACTCTTCTTCTCTAATTCTCTTATGCCCACATTGACACATTTATGTCATGCATCTCGCCAACCAATAGAGACAAGCCTCCTTCTCCTTCCTGTCCAGCCCTCCTGGCATTCCTTCGTTGTGCTTTCAGTATCGAGCAATGGAATAGATGTTGCCTGTCCTGTATGCCATTCCCACAGAGCTTTTTTGGGAGAACTAATTGCTGTGTTTTTTACCACAACATACTTATTGTTTCTCCATAGCAACATCAATTCGTGGCAATACAAGGACAGGACTATGGGCAGTACGCCATAGTGGTTACAGTATTAAGGAAGCAAGCAATGTTTGGGAGGCCTCACCGGCAATGAAGCAGTAGCCCGATGGCGCCTTGCACTCTGGATGGTTAGGACTGTTGGGCAGTAGATCCTTCCCCTTGACCGGATGTCGCGTCACGTTGAGTCGACCGTCGAAGCTTCTCAGTTCGCGAGCCTGACACGAGTGTTCGCCGTAGACTTGCGACGTGTCGAGGAACGCAGAGTTCTGGTTGATCTGTTCCCGAGGACCTGCGGACAAAGACACATCAGCATTCATTATATACACGAGGGGAATACCAGCACTATTTTAATCTGTTTACATTTCTTTATTCTCATTGATTTGTACACGGTAGGAATATTCTTCTCCAGAGAGAGCATAAATTCCATAGTGTAGTTGCCAAGATGTGCAAATCCTCAAACTGCAGTTTCCATTTTAACTCCCCAAAATATTCCTGTGCTTTTATTAGACAATTAATAGACAATTAATAGACAATTAATAGACAATTAATAGACAATAATAATAATCACAAGAAAACGCATGACCCAAAAAAATAATACATGAAATGTAAAAACTTTGTGATAACATTGGAACGACAAGACTGAAATAGTTTGAATGCATGAGAAGGATGAGCGTAGAAAGACTGCAAAGAAAAATGTATGAGTTACAAATGGTAGGAGGCACAGAGGAAGACAGTCGAAGAGGAGACAGAAGGAGACAGTAGGCAGAGACATATAGAAGAGAGGTGAGCAAATGAGGGATGTGTAAGAGAGAAGAGCATGGACAGATATGGAAGTCTATCGAGACAAATCGACCCTGCCAGAGGTGGGAAACGGGTGATGACTTACCGAGCGTCTGTTGACCGGGCAGCGACCTCATGAAGGGCAGACACATTCTCTCCCCGGACGTGTGGTTGACGGTGGGATAGTAGTGATCGCCCTGAGGGACGGGTATGGGCATACACTCCGGGTGTACGGTGCGTGGAGAGTCACATGATCGACAGTCGGGGATCGACGCAAAGAAACCTGGAAACATAACCGTTAAACAACACGTATGTTACCCATGGGAATATTATAACAATGTTCTATTTCCTCTAACAATCTAACAATCTATACCTATATCAGAGATTGACCAGGAAAAGAAGAAGAGTAAGTAAGAGTATTATTTCAATAGCTTTGGAATTGAGAAGCAACAACAGACAATCAAGTAACAGAAAATTGTTAAGTTGTTAAAAAAAGGCATTTGTAAGTGAACGAATCTGTTTAATTTATATATATTAGGAATGTTTGAACTGTAATAAAATAGATGTTTATCAACGACTTTAGTGTACATTCAATGAATTAATGCATTAGGTACGTGATGATTGAAGGTTTATTGTGAAAGCTGGCAACCAAGCAGAGGACACACAACAACGTACCTCTGTACACGGGCGTAAAGGTGATGTCGTGGTCCAGGAACTGTGCAAACTGCATCAGCATCAGCGAGTATCGATTGTGTAGATTGCTGATGTCTGCGTGAACCATCGTAGAGACTAGACGTGGGGACGGCAGAGGTACACCGGTCACAGAGTTCAGCCGGGGGCGTGAGACACCTGCAAGGAAAGACAACAGGTTTACAAGGGGGTGGTGGAGGAATTAAACAAACTATTGTTAAGTAATTTTGGCTGATTTAAACTAATGTTGACGTTAATTTGTACCTAGTTCATGAATGAATCAATAGCTTATGGGAATGAAATTGTTAGTATTAGTATTAGTATTTATTTGGAGCCATAGATTACACAATTACACGGTGTTATACAATTCATGAACTTAGTAGTACCTAGTTTTGATTTACTAGTAGTAATAGTATAAAGCATAGTTTTAGTTTGTCTGTGAAGGCACTACCTGATGAATAAATATTTGTGCCCTGTATAAATTCTTGGATGAATAAACAATAGGAACAGAAACAGAAAAAGAATCATACCGTTTTCATATGCGGGCTGTAGCAGCCTCGCGAACGTGGTAACGATCTTCCCCAGTGTGGGATTGCGCAGATTGTTGCAGTGCCCGGAGATACTCCGGAAGGGTGACTGGGGGTCGCACGGTGCCTTGTCCTCCAGTGAGTCACAGTCGTTGAGGTCGGCGGGGGTCGTCACGAAGGGTCGGATGTCCACGTCCTGAAGACCGACGTCCAAGAAGTCGTCCCCGAGGTCAGACGGGAAGTTGAGTCCGTTGCCGCGGTTGAAGTCGCCGAACGCTTGGCGACGTCTGCGTCTTAGACCGGCGCTGGAACCACACGCGGACAACAGGGTGGATCATTGTTTTGACAAATTTAAAAAAAATCATCAAAAAATCATTTTCAAAAAATAATTTAAAAAAATCATCATCAAAAAAATCATTTTTTAAGTTTATATCAAAGTTTTGATTCTTTTCAATCGCGTAAACGCTCTCCATCTGTGTCAATATGAGCTATGTCTACTCTGGTAGCCATAATATGAGCGGTCGGTAAAGTAGTGATTACTGAACGTAGCTCCAAACGACATACAATGCATTTTAGGCACGTGAAAAAATAACGCTTTCAATTTTTTAAATTTAAATCAATGTTTTCCCTGACGGAAACCATCGGTCTTTGCGTACACTTCTCTGCTTGGAACACTTACCTCTTGAACACTTTGTGCATTGTTGAGATGCGGCGGCTCGGCCTCGTGGTTCACACCTCGACCACAAATGCATCATTCTACAATTAATCTTGGTATGTGGTGTCTAGTTAACTTCTATAGCCAATTGATTGTAAAATTAATATGAGGAAAATAGATAGTTGAGCTTGTAGGTATACAATGTCATACTAGCTTGTTCCCAATATTTTAAGAAACAAAATTGTTTTCTCTAGTACCTGTACATATAGTCCTCAGATAGTTCGACCTGTCATAAGAGGAAAAAATAAGGCAACATAAAATGGCCGATAACGGCGTGGATCTCCAAATAATAATAAAACAATTTTTAATAGCATTTAATATAAGAATTAACTCAAGTGAGTGACTTATTATATCGAGGTTGGAAATGTACATGTTCTGAACAGTACCACAGTAAAGGTTAATACAAATTAATACAAAACTGACGCCTCAAGTAGGCTAAGCATGTTAAGGTCAGGTTTAAACAGCTTTCATTTTTTAAGTTTTGATATGAGACGACCTTTATAAATTCGTTTGACTTACCGGTACCATGTAATAAAAAGCTCGATTCTAGGGTACCATCACGTTTGTTTCATGTGGATTAAATTAACTGAATACCAATGTAAAAGATTTGCTATTTTTGACACCAGACCAAACACTGTAAATTCATACATTTTTTCCTGAAGACCTTGATGCCATACTACCAACTTTGCATTGGTTTTAAATGCCATGGTTGAATTATTTTAAGAAGTCGACAAGGAGATGTGATTCCAACAGCTTAGCTAGGATTAGATGTTAGGATGTCATCCTGTCGTATAGCCTAACACAAAAGAATAATATGAAGTAAAAGTTCTACAAATCCAGAAAACTCTTGATATGATATTTAAATAGACTTCAAATGGTCTTCATATTGTCAGTCATCACATTGCCCTCAAAATGGCTAGGATCAGGCTAACCTGCTAATTACAGTGAAATTAGCACTGCAATCCCATTGCATGTAAAATATCATAAGAAATTCTGTCCCTTCAATAAGCAAACACATTAATCTATGCGAGTAGGCTTACGTACAGATCCTACGTGTATGTTATTAGCTGCACATTCAACATTTAAGTATGTAGGCATAGTAATGAATACATCCCAATAGACTGAACAAAAGCCCAAAAGTTCAACATGCGGGCATAGCATTATTGCATTTTTTGTTTGTCTGGCTCCACTTTGGATGAACAAAGCTTTGCTAGTCTGTAACATTCCACTAGAGATCCCCAGACCAAACTTAAACAAAGACAAAATATTGAGAAAGTTATTTATTTCAATTTATACATACAGTAGGCAGATGAAATTTTACATTATATATATTTAAGTAAACACATTCTCATTGCTCCACATATATGGTATGGTAATTAATTTTTTTGTGTTTAAATAACTACCAGTACGGCTATACCGTATACCAATTACCACAGAAGGCTAGTACGGTACACATTTAAAAGAACAAATTGCCTACACACATGAGTGACCCAGGGTCCACAATAATATGATGAAAGTTCAATACCGACGCACGTCAATTCCGCACTGGACACTTTTTTTATTTGGAGTACATGAAAGTTTGTTTGAATCAGTTCAAAAACCCTTTTAGTTTGATGGACGGCAAGTCGGAAGGGTGTTTCGGCACCCACTCTCAATTGTCAAAAGAAATGTGCAGCCATAAAGTGGTTAGATAGCCTTTTTTCTGTGTTTGTGTTTTAAAACTTCACCAACGATAGTGTCAATAATGCCTGTGTGCATGTCAGTGGTCTTAAAAGAAATAAATTTTAAACTTACATCAATTGCAGCATTTCTCCAAATTAAATGTACAGTACGAACACCGGAGACATTCACGTACAGCTACTGGAGCTTCTTTGTGTAGAGTCGTTATTCCTACTCCACTCTATATGTCCTAATTGGAAACAGCGCTTGCAAACTAGGCCTACATCATTGACAGTAAAATTTACATTATATTATTTGAATCTACAAATAATATACGACGAAATACATTTCAATATAATATATTCTAAGTGTAGTATTTGAAATTTCAAAGACAAAGATAAAATACATTTTAGAGAGATTTTTTTGGTTAGCTTGCGCTTACTTCTTACGCGTCTTTAGCATGCGCTTGGGTTTTTTGGCATCTTGACTGTCTTTTGACGTGTCATCTAACTTTCTCTTAGGGGTTGAAATGGCACAAGCAGCATCTTTGCATTTATGTTCTTTTATTGGCGAATCAGGTTTTACTTCTTTGGACGCTCCTGGTTTGGAAGATTCTCCCAAAACCTCGGGCGACATAGAAGATCCAACTTTCAACAAAGCACTTTCATCCAACTTCTTGACAGTTGAATCCCATTCCAAGTTCCAATCATCATTGCCAGCAGGAGGAAGTGGCATCAGGTTAGCAAGTTCAGCATCAGGGATAGCTTCTCCACCAAAATAAAACCATGGCAAAGGCTGGTTAGGCTGTTCTTCATTAGTAGCAGGAGCTGGAAATGGTCTACCACAATTGCTACAAGCCATCGAGACTGTAGGAACTTTGAAGCGCCAGTATTGAAGTTCTGTTTTGCATTTGTTTAGTTCTTGTAGCAGCGTGCTAAACTTACGAGAAGTTTCTTCGTTTTTCTTATCGTGGTCATCCAAACGACTCGAAATATCCGACAACAGTTTCTGCTGCTCGGTGGCCCTACCCTTGTGGTTGCGAATATCTCTGCGTACAATTGATAGCTGGTTATTGTATTTCTTCATACCCTGTTTGATGCGACGAATGCGCTTGCGAAGGACCATAGTCGAACGGGGGGGCGGGGCCTTGCGACTCCTCTTGTACGACTCCATAACTGGCGAGTCATCTAATCCGAATCCACTCGTCGACGCGTTGAACGGATTAGCGTAGTCCAAGAAATCGGATGTAAAACAAGAAATCTCCGGAAGGGTCGGTTCAATACGCTCCTTGAAGTATTCCATCGCCATGGTCGACAAGTCAAACAGTTCGTCGGTGACCTTGTAGGGGCGAGCAAGCGTAGGTGTGGCCGCAACGTAGTGGAGGATACGATACACTTCGTCCAAAATATCTCCCGCAAAGAAGCACACGTGCTTTCGCTCGATGTGCTTTCCGAAAGTCATCTGCAACAGCGTCAGTCTCATGTGCAGAGTTTCGATTATCTCGGACTCGCAAGCAAGCGGATGGTTGCGCCTTGAAGACTCGCGACGAGGCATCTGAGCTTTGAGGTTTTGGAATCGTGAAAGCATAGAGGTTTGGAGTCGATGAAATGACACATTGAGATGCCCACAACAGATTTCATTCATTTTTCGAGACACAGCTCGTAAATGACAAACTGTACGATATGGAACAAAGCTCAAAATTTTTTCAACAATCTCTGTAGGGAGATGGAGTAGGCTCACTGCAGAGGTTGACGTTTTGTTTGAGTCATATATCCCTGTCGTAGATTTGTTTGAATCGTATATTGCCACAGTTCCCTCTTGTAACTTTTCATTGTATTGGCGTAGGCCTAGGCCTAAGGCTACGGATTTTGATGGACCAGCATCAGTCTCTGTAGATGTACCTGCCACATTCTCTCCGCTACCCGTAACAACATGACTCATCAAACGCGTGTGCACCATTGCAAGTGTTTAGCCTAGGTCTAGGCCTAATGTGGCCTCTCGATCTAGCTGCAGCTTTGTTGCTGAATGCCTAGCTAGCCTAGCCAAGGCTACGGCCTGGACACTTCTTGGAGCCAATTAACTGACTATTAAACGCCAAATTTTACTTTCACTTTACTTTAAATGACTTTGTGCACCGCATTGCGTACTCTTTTCGTATTAGACCAATCTATATAATAATATTTTACTAAATAAAAATGCTACTTTGCTTACGACTTCACAAAGAAAATTATGCAAACTGTCACTTGTCAGTTCACTAGCGATATTGGTTTTAGAATGTTGGCCAACTTTTGCACAGCCTTGTAAACGCTCGAACCGAGCGCTCCCGCAATGATTTGCCGCTTTTTCTCCCAACCAATCCACCAATCTCGGACGAGCTATTTGAAATATATAGCGGGAATGGTTTTTTATTTGAGAAATATGATTTGGAGTTTGAAAACTCTAAAATAGGACTACAATGAAAAAGAAACCCACTGAGAAACATTAACATTAACAATTATAGTAAGCTTCAATTTTAATACGGTTAACCAAGGAAAACAGCACACAACGACCAACGACCTACATAACAGCCTACCGCCTTCTAAAGTCTGTTCACGTTGATGGATGAGCGAAAAGCCACGTGAAAATATTTATTTCCAAACTTCGCATTGTAATTTTAAAATGAGTCATAATTAAGTGCCGATATTTTATTCTGTTCCTGTTTTCGAGTGCCCCGAGTGTCCCTCTGTATGTTACATTGTTGCCACAAAGAAATCTCATCGGGTAGCGTGAGAACGAAACTTGCACAAACGAGTTGTGATAGCTCAATTTGAAGCTTGTTTCTACAGCTTCGCAACCGAGTAGAACATAGATAACGATCCACGTATTTTAGTACGAAGAAAATATTAAGCATAACAAAATGCCAACTAGATATCAATGTCTTGCATTGTAAAGGTTTAGAAAACACAAATATATGTGTGACGCACAAACGTTGATCGAAAATACACATCTATTTATAGTACCCTTTTCGCCGCGGAAATCTTACAAGTGAAAGGTGTATGAAATATAACATGTTCACAGAAATAGAAGGACTGTACTGTGTCAAATAGTTACCAGTGATATGAACTTTCTATCTCTTTCCATGCGTTCCTGTTTTTGGTGACTTACTTTTGTAGATAATTCGTATTGTAACTGTTAATTGAAATATATGCGTACAGAAAAGTAATTCATTCCTTGTCCCAAAGAATTCAAAAATAGCATCAATTCTTTGAACTATGATTATTCTATTACACAAACGCAAAAAGTACGCATTCTAGTTTGATGCACTAATTTCAGTAATGGTGAATTCACGACCTTGCGTTGCGTTGCTCTGAGCGTTGGACTTTGTTGCGTTGCATTGCGTTGACTTCATCATCTGTTCACGACCTTGCTTTAAACTACAGCCTTCTCGACAGGTCAAACCGCGGATTCAAGGTCTACTTGATCTCCGATCAAGTGGACCTTGCGTGGATTGAACCCAAGATCCGTCGATCTCCTGACGGAGGTTTGGTAAACCTCAATGTAAAGACTTGGGAGTTTGACGAGTCCCCGCCAGGGGATTTACGGACCTTGGATTGAACCGACGTTCGAGAAAGCTGTGCTTTAAACCGAGTATCCCGGATCATACATGCCGCGAGGATCAAGAAGGCTTTGCTTTGCGTTATTGCGTTGGAAAGTTGAACTAGAACAATGTTTGCAGCATCGCACAGTCGCGCACTGATGATGCTCATGATTGGTTGCTAGGACTTCGAAGTTCAAAGTTGCGTAGCGCAACGCAAGGTCGTGAATTCACCATAACTCATAAGTATTCTTCAAAATCATTATTTTAATTAGAAATAAGGCATTAATGCATTACTCACAAAGATGGCAAAAATGAGTAAGGACCACGGTCCACGCAAAAAAAAAACATTTCACACTTCAAACAGCGCTGCTACGCAAAGCGGCTTTATAAGTTACATTGATTCACAATCTGGAGGATATGAATCTGGATCTCTAAATGGCTGGGTTGTCACAACCAGCTCACAATGGGTGCGTTCCCATTCGACCGGTCTGAGTTGCTCGTCAGTCACCCACCTTTGGTCACGTAAAATAAAGGAACAATACTGTGACCGGTCGTCGAAATGGCATAAAAACGAGATTTGATTTACTTTGTGCTTGATGAAGAAATGTATTCTCTCTAATTCAGTATAGAACATCATTTTCAGGGCTACACAAACGTATGTCTAGGTATTGTCCCGCCATGGGAGTAAAGTGAGTAAACCTCACGTATCCTTAATAGACCTTTTTCAGAATTCATCTAGAACCCTTAGATAGAGCTAATCGTCCCTCTAGACCTTCAATGACAACAGTGCACAATAGTGAAAAATGCATCTTAACAGAACTACCAAGGACCCTTAGATAGAGCAAATCATGTCAATTCTGAAAATCATCAATTCTCACAGGCCAGGGAAAACTTCTATATCGACTCTATCATAGGCCTACGGCCGCGCAGTGCAATTTATTATCTGTGATAACGGCTTGACCTAGGTGACGTGACGTGAAATTTTGACAGGCTATAAAATAACGATCAACACAGTAACTACCTGTCTTAGATCTCTCTGCACCTTTTTTTATGTTCATGAGGATGAAAATTTCCTTTTCACAAGATACGATGAATTGTTGGTTGCACTTGCACACCACAGAAAGTTATTTTTTTGTCTGTGGTTGCACATTGAAGAACCGTTTGCGTGAACATGTTATTCAAATTTCGCGCGCCTTTGCACTTTCGGCCAGCGAGCTCGGCGGTAATCTTCGATCGTGTGGCATTGCGGAATGCACTTTTTGTCCGACCGTTGGCGACCAGACTCAATAACGGAGTGCTCAGATTGCGACCGGTTCTGACCGGACGAATAAGGGAACACTCCCAATGTATGGCGGGTATTGTTACCATTTTAGGGCCACAAGAGGACTGATATTAGAGCCTCACCGCTAGGATCGCTACCAAAATGGTGTCGCCAACAAAACAGAGAGTTTCCTGTCTAAACGGTAGGAGTGGGTCAAAGAACTCATTACTTTGTTGATTGATCGATTGGTCTCATATTTGTGCAACAATGGCTAATCGAGACGATGAGCGGGTGATAATAAAGATGAGAAAGATGATGATAAAGAATAGAGCCACATCCGAATCAGATTCATTGTACGTCGCGTGAGTCGTCATACGGGAGTCCAGCAAGAATGGGAAGGGCCAAGTGGGAGGAGAAATATTCAGTGGGACAGGGGGGGGGTCTCCTTTCGTCATCTCTTATGCCTAGCAGAGTCACTCTGGGCCTATTCTTCCCCGGGCCCAGACGGGCCATCACTTTGTTGTATAGGGACTTTGTGTAGGGAGGACTATGCTATTTCTTCTCTAGTTCCTATAATATCTACTTGAAACAGATCCATAGTGATAATTTACGACTGTATATAGGGAACCTGGGAATTCCAAAGACAGCGGGCCTGACTAGTGAGGATTGTGCACTCTACTAAGCGGAACACCGCCTTTACGAACGAGTGAAAGAACACCAGGTATATGTTGATTTCCGTTGAAACAGAGTGTATGACAGAGGCGATAGGTTAGAATCTGAAGTCGGCATGAGAAAAGTTACGTTGGGACTATGTCATATACTTTAGTATCGATGAAATCACCTTCTCCAACCAGAGTATTTCATCCAGGTGATTCTTAGTCATCACACATCTTGCAATGTCATGCAAGAACCGTGTGTGATACACATTCAGTCACTGAACTAAGATAATTCAAGCAGCATCCAATGCAGAAGGTCTCGGGTTCAAATCCCGGTTCAGGCAGAAGTTTTTATCTTCTAATAAGGAACTTGTTCCATTACTTTTTAAATGGTAGCTTTAGAGCCGTCCTAGCAACGAAGCATTCAATAAATTCGAAGTTGTTCTGAATCGGCCTTGTTGATTCTGGCATTTGTCCGCAGGTGTTCGCACTGTCCAATCACTGATTTATATGCTCGTTTTTGAAATATCGATCTTTGATTGGTAATCGCTCACTCGTCGATGGTGTTCGGAGCCTGCAGGGTTGGTTTAGTCACTTTAAATTAAAGTCCCTCACTGATAATCAGTTTCATTACTGAGTGGGTAGACTCTAAATGTGAATTTATTTATTTATTTATAATTTAATGTAACTTCAACCTTACCTTGTGTTGCTACGTGCATCGTCTTCGTGCCTTGTGTTGCACATTCATGATAGTCAATCTTATCATATACGAACACGGTATTATGTAGCCCAATTAAACATATCTCTGAATTAACGGGAATCATGCAGACAACAACAGAAATTATAAAATAAACGCAGCTAATTGTAGGAGTAATCATAACCACGCACCAAATATCTTGTTCCTATTACAAATGTGTACTATTTTGATTTTTTTAGAAACGTGCGTAACGGACGATTTGTTCAATGTTTAGTCTGTGTATTTGTATACAAATTAAATGGGAAAACGTAAAAGTGTATACAGTCATTTTTTTTGTATTGTAGATGTGTACGTAGTTTCTGTATGGAATAAGGACATCCCATATCTGTAGACCATGAAAACAGATTTTTACAGAGTTCTACCTGTCCCTGGGAAAACTAACCAGTAACTCACAGGCTAATCGGGACCTATGCTATTATTGTTCTAAATTAACAAATATCTAGGGAGCCGTGGCGAGTCGACATGGGAATCTTATGGAACACTTCGGTTACGCTTCACGTTGAGTCCGCGGTTGACTTACAGAATGCAAACACAAAATAATTCAATGGTTGGAAATACATACATTCACATTTTAGTTTCCTTTCTCATTGGGCATGGAGGATTTCACAAGTGGTTCTACATCAATATCAATTTATTGTCTACCTACTCACTCAGGAAAGAATAGGCCTATGGCTTTGTTTCATTTCGGCGTTATTTGATGGTACGATAAGTTGATAGATATGTGCAGAAAAAAATTGAAAAGGATATAGATTGATAATCGTGCCGGTTTGATCAACCTAATCCAGTATTAGACATAATTATTTATATATAAGATATTTTATTTACTATATTTCATTGTTTTAATGAGTTGGTGGTGGTGCCAGGTCCAAATATAATGAATGTATGTATTCGTTCTAAAGTGGATTTTTACCTGACACATTCACTTTTCCACATATGGTCGGTCCACACAACTGTTTAAGGATTTAAGGTTTATGATTTAAGATTCTATCCTAAGAAACGAATTTCTCTAAACTCCTTTAGTAGGATGGCTACAAGTGGCCAAATTTATAAAAGGTCACCTCTCATTGGCTGGTCTAAGAATTCCAGGTCTAAAGTTGAATCTTAGTCAACTTTGTTAAACCTTAAAAACTGGCTCTTAAAACAAGCACTGGTTGTGAACACTAACGTTGTTTTCCTATAGTTCAATCTTAAATCTTAAACCTTAAACATTTGTGTGAACCGACCAATAGCTACACAATGCCAACCGACATAATAGAAACTTGAGTGTCGTGGCCGACTTTGGTGGAGGCGCCGAGTAGAAATAACCATGCGCTCAATCGTAGTTTGCATCGTTGCTTTGCATCTCTATATGAAGTAGCAGGGGCGCCAACTCCGTGGGTGCAGGAGGGCCAAAGCACCCACAGGTAGATTTGTGTGGGTGCGGAGCACCCACACAAATAGAAAACGCGAAACCCAAACAACACGAAAAACCCACCCAAAAAAATATAAGGCATTCAGTGGCGTATCCAAGGGGGAGGGGTGTTCGGTGATTTGGACCACCCGAAATCCCAGCTTTACTTTTATTTGGAAATGTTCTTAAGATTATGGTAAATGTGTCCCGTTCAACAAAAGATCTTAATTTCTTCTAAAACACATTAGAACCTCTTCAAAAATACGTATTTGTCAAAAAAAATGCCTGCGGCGCTATTGCGAGAGATGACCCCCCCCCCCCACCCTCCGTCCATTGCGTCTCGGTGGTGTAGCACATTTTCACAGGTTTGTTCTACTCTGCGCAACCCCCCCCCCCAAGCAACTATGTAGCCTATGTGCTTTCGGTAGTATATTATGTCGATTTGACAAGGTAGGACCTATTAAATAATTGAATGATTTTTTATTGAATAATTTAGAATGCAGCAATTTGGTAAAATCTGGCTAAAATTATGTTCTCTATAATTTAGACTGTTAAATAATTTTCCCGGGTATTCTACGGAGACCTTGTAGTAAATTTTTAGTTATTACTTGTAAGCTACTTGACATTACATTGTATATAGGTACTTCATAATATTTATGTACTCTTCACTTATCCTATGTCTTGTATGTATGTACTAAAAGATCGATTGAAGGCTAATAAAAACAAACAACAAACAACATTCACTTCATTGTTTAAGATACGATGTGGTTTTGAATATCAGTCCTCTCCTATGTTCATAATCTACTCCAATACCACAATTGGTGAATGAAATTCCAACCCCCCCCCCCCCCCCCCCCCCCGGGGGCCATAGAGGCCGTAGAGTTTGCCTAAGTTTTGAGCACCCACAGTAATTCTGAAAAGTTGGCGCCCCTGTGAAGTAGTAGTTAAACACAAAATAATAACAACAATAATAATAATACTACTTATAATAATAACACAGCAAAGCACAAGACTCAATTGAGGGGGTTGTGACATCACAGGAGGACAAACAATGTGTTGCTAGGTAACGCCATTGTTGTATCTTTCTTTGATTGGTGCATATTTAATGTCTGTCCGAAACAAAACACGACCACAGGGCTATTTTTGGAATTGAGTCATGCTGTAGGGAACCCGCAACTGACGTCACATCCGGACTACAACAATGGAACAAATGAATTGAACTGATGGACAAACAATCAGCTGTCAAAATAATAAAATTGCAACCATACAAATAAAAAACAAGTGTAGCAATAGTAACTGCTCGCCATTTAAAACTTTTAATGATGGACACAAGTTTTGTATGTGTATTTGTTTGTTTTTGTTTTGTTTTCCAAAACTAGAGGAAATTATTTTTTGACAGCTTGTTGTATGTCCATCGATTCAATTCATTTGTTTCATTGTTGTCTTTTGTTGTTGCTAGTAGCCTATAATAATAGTAATAATAATGATGATGATGATGATGATGATGATGATGATGATGATGATGATGATGATGATGAGCGTAACTAAGGCAGTGGAGACTCACCTTTGCAGTGAGTTCATCAGCTCCTCGGACGCGTACTCCAGCAGGATGGAGGTGTTGGCAATCATGAGGGCCTGCTTATTGGCCTTGCTGAACGCGGCCGCGGTCCCCATGGGAGACTTGGGGTCCACGCCCCCATCTGCAACAATACAGGCAACGCGTTCAGCCACATATAGATATGTTATCGATTAAGTATAATCAATAGCCCCGTTTACATGGCAGGTATTTGAAATAGAAATAGCTTGCGTTTACAGAGGACTCAAAACTAACATAGATAGCGCTGCTAAGCAGCCTCCTTTCAGCGCCATTGATGAATAATAACAATAAAACAACAATGAAAATTGGCAGTTAAACCACTCCTAATAGAAGTTTATTTTCTTGCCACCAGAATGCATCTAGTCTATTTTGAGTGCTCTTTCTTTTCTTTACTCCCATACTACATGACCCATGAGGCGGCTTAGCGATAAGACGCGAGACTCTAATTCGGGAGGTCGCCGGTTCGAAACCGGCCACGAGCAGACCTAACACACAAGGTGAATGCTGGGATTGAGTCATACTAAGAGCCCTCGGACATTCACCTTTCCAACTAAGTCTTATTCCAAATACCGCCATACCTAGTTAGTAAGAGGTACATGAATTACGTTCCCTACGAAAAATTATTATCATCATTACTTACGTTTCGACCACTGTTGGAATTCAGTCTTCCTTCTCTGCTTGAGGTCTTGTTCGGCCTTTTCCACAGCTTGCATCACTAGCTCATCGGGTATCCGCATTGTCTCCTCTTGTCTCCATGGTGACAGATCTAGGGCCGGCTGCAGCTGGCACACAATACGCACGTTCCTGAAACAGACCATAGCAGTTCCTCAAGGATGTGTCTTGTCTCCACTTGTATTTAGCACCGAGTGTTATACCAAAGACCTTAGTAACCAATGGTTAAGATCGGAAACTGTGAGAATAGAATTATTTGATTCGCATCCTAGTGGATATGAATTATATATGGCTGGGTGGTGACAGACAGTTTCATAATGGCCATTTCCACTACTGAGGGGGCTTCAGGAGGACTCAGTTTGGAGTCTCACAGCCAGTGGCGGCCCGACCCCCTTGATATGCCCGGGGCCAAATTCGTAGCATACACCACCCACCACCGACGGCGTGGAAATCGACTTCGGGTGCGAATGAATGGGGGGTGTGGGGGGGATGCCCCCTACAACAGCGCCGCAGGCTAAAATTTTTTATAGAGTTTTTTTAATGTGGATTTAAGCGTTTGTAGAGGAGTAGAGGCAGTCTGGAAATGTGCAACGTGTTTGCTTTTCAGGTTTTCTTCCATTGTAAGTGTCATGCATAGATGCATGGCTCTTAAATAATTTCATATTTTCGATTCTTTGAAATTGAATAGGATTGAGAGGGAGGGGTGGAAAATATTCATAACACGTTATTAGTTTAGAATGAAATAAAAAGAAAAGTTGTTTCAATAAAATTATGTGTTGTTAATTAACACAAATGTGTTACTAAAAACATAATTATAATTGAAACGTTGGTGAGCCGACAGTAAGCAAGCGCCAAATACGATTACTGACTTCACCAATATACATGGTAATATTTAAATTCTAAATGATTAATTTTATTCGTGTTATGTAATATTGACTATTAATTTATTGTAGACAATTAATATGAGATTTAAAACAAGATAACTGGATTTTATCAGTATATACGCATTTAGGTATTCTAGACAGTATTCATAATGGCGTAATGGGATGGGGTGAAGATTCGAAGTCAGGAGAGTTGTGGGGCGATGCCACGGCCACCAGAGGTGGTTATTTCACGTTTTATACACACCTTTAAAAATTGAAACTTAAGTTATCGGCGTAACAAAATGAATATGTTTAATATTTACAAATGACATTGCTAAACTTGAATCTGATTTTACCTGATTATGAAAAAAAGTAAATGGTATTTTATAAACATAATGGCACTACGCTTATGATAATATTTCTTTCATGTTGGTGCAGGTCTATATTTCGTAATGTTAAACGCAGGTTAAAAGTTCACTCATGAAAACTCTGATATTTTCATAAGTATGGCAAAGTATACAAGTTGGCCAAACAGAAGGAGCACTTGTGATTTTGACACTTATTTAAACAGCAGAATTTTGGAGAGCAGTGTAGACCTGGAAGTGAACTCATCAATTGCAGCGTCGATGTCGATCTTAATGTCTTTTTCACATGATAGTATCATTAGGGTAGTCCATTAGAAGTGGACAGTAATAGGACGCTCGCTACAGGCACGGCCCTCTATTTTCTTTTAAGCGCGCAATTAGAATGTTTTGTTTGTAAATCGTTTTGGCTTTTAAGGAAAGATGATTTTGTACTCTATTTTACGCAAAGTTGTTGTATTAGAAGTGTTTCTGCATTAGTATTCTGTAGATAGGCATTATCATATTCTTTACAACTCCTTTTGTTTTACAATAACCTTTTTAATTTATGGATTCGACCAACTATACCTACCTACCCACCCACCCACCCAACCACCCACCCACCCACCCACCCACCCCTTAACGCTCGCGGGGCCATGGCCCCAAATTTGTATGGTCGGGCCGCCACTGCTCACAGCTAAAATCACCACCAAAAATGTGTCGACAGTCACAAATTGAGTTTTCTGTCTTTAACGTAGGTGTTTGGTATTACAAAGTGCGTACTATACAAGGCAGTGACTTGTACTTACAGGTAAGGGTCTTCTTGAACGAAAGCCTGTGATTGGATCTCATTCAGGCTTGGAGTATTCGCGCACAGAAGACCGGCCAATGTGACTCGGCGAATCTCCGTGAGTTGTTCTAAAACACACGTAAGAGAAAAACAGTTGGGTTGAAACTTGATTGGTGGAGCGATGCCTAAAATATGTTTTCAGATTTCTTGTTCAGGTTGTAGTTTTGGGTTTGTTAAGCTACTCTTCAAAGTTATTATTTCTGTTGATTTTCTGGTAATTTGCACTGGGTGAAAAGTGATTGGTTTCAAGTGTATGGGAAACTTTCTAAATGTTCCATAATCAGAACAATTTGGAGGGTTTTCTGAATAAATTAAAAATGGATTGAGGATGGAAAATAAAAATACATGCATTTACGGTTTGTTTTGGATATTTCTCCTGCCAAAATGAAGTTTCAGTAAAAGGAAAAAATTAAAATATCTCATTTTGAATCCAAATAGACAATTGTCTTTACCTCTGTTGAAGGAGGATGGCGGAATGTCGTTCTCGTACCAGAACCGATCACTGTTGCGCGTCTTCACGAACTGTTCGGCCAAAAGGCAGGCGAACGTCGGGCCGACCACAGCGCCGTTGGCGGGACTTTCAAGCACTGCGCCGGCCAGCAGGTCCACGTCGGACAGTTGTCTAAAACACGAGATGGCGGTGGAACACTCAGTGGCTCATGACTGCCGTTGTAGTTGCAGACGAACATGACAGGTAGCGCCAAACGAAGGCAGGCCAGCACGTCGTAATGAGACGGGTGGCGCTATCAGTGTAGTAACGCGGAGCTGGTAGTTCCAGAGTTACACGACAGGTAGCGCCAAACGTCAGTGGGCCACATAGGATTCATGCATGGTAAAAGGTGTGGCTCATTTTGTGTGGTTACGGCGGAACTGTCAACGTTATTGGAACGAGATTTTCGCCGCCTTGTAAGACCTGGTTAATATTCGAATGTAGTTATACCCCTCAATAATTGATTTCTAGCAAACATCCATAATCCCCTGGCGGATTCTCATAAAATTAATTAAGAACACGCTCTATATCTCACTCAACACAGTACCAGCCTGAAAAGCGAGATACCTGGGTTTGATTACTATCAGGTCTCTAAGTTCTGTCTTACATCCCTTCTTACGCAAGGCTAGAACTCATAGTCGTCCTTTACCCTTAGGGGCGCCCGTTGTTGATAAGGATTTGTTTCCTATATGAAAATAACACGGAGAAAATTGTTACCTGGCAACAATGGGAGCCCCTAGGAGTGGAGGACGACTATGAATACGGATACATATATTTTCAGCTAAACTTTAAACTGAATTTTAACTCGATAAGAAGTGACAATAATTCAAAAGAGTACTGGTTTATATTTCACACTGTACAGTGTGACATCATACCTGTAAACAGTCTTGAGAAGTTTCACCCGCTCGTCAGTCATTTTGCTGTGCAGCTCCGTGAAGTTGGCACCACTATTTGAACACTGTTGTAGGTACTGTTGGTAGCTGGCAACACCGTGATCTCTGGCCATGTGAATCAAGAGGGCACTGGAATCCCAGCCAGGCTGCAGTTTCGTTGCCACGTGTATACTGGGCTCGAGCGCCGGGGTAGACAAGAGCGTGTGTACTAGGTCTTGGTCGTTGTCTGTAGTGTTGCTCGCCTGTACAGACACATACGAGGAATAGCTCTACATTAGGGAAGACATTTGTTGTTAAGGCTGTATTTTCACCTATCCTGCGTAGCCCCCGATTTACGTACGTTAAAATTAAAATTGTCACAAAGAAATGCAAAATACGTCGTCCCCTAATAGATTTTAGTGCTTTCTCTTATGATTTCCTAGTTAGGAAATTAATTTGGGGTACAGCACCCCTAAGTTAATTCGATATTAATAATCAGTAGGCATGTCCTCTTCCCTGGTAGTTAACGGACTAAAAAAGACAAATCTCGATAGTTATAGTCGTCTAGTAGAAGAAGCAAATAGACCATACCACTGAGTTAATCACAGTCCTCGAATTCTTCAATGTCAACAATGCACAACAATTATAAATAAACCTGGACATAACAAAAACATTGACAAAGTAGTTTTTATTGTGGTGAATTGTTGTAATTGAATTAAGGGTCCTTGATAAATTTTGAAAATGATCTATTGATTTCTAGTAACGACTCGAAAAATAGTATATTATTATGTTACCTAGTTTCACTGCTTTAACTTTCGTTTCACTAACATATCGGAACTACTAATTAGTTCAGTCTTATGTCAGATATGAATCACGCCAATTATTTAGTAACTGACAGTAATCTAATCACCGACATGTTGTAATGATATGCAATCGGTAATTAACCACGATGTTAAAATACCGTAATATTAATAATGATTATAGGTATTTAATTTTTCAAATTACGGAAGGTATTTTTAGCAGGTTTCCATGTCACAGAGCCGTGACTTTGGAGCCGTCATAGCAACGATATAGGGCCTACACATGCCCCCCACTGAAAGTCAGTTCACCTTGAGTATGTAGACAGTAATTACAATTTATTATATGTATCTATAATTTATTAATTTACATAATTCTGATTTTAAAGGTAACTATCTACATCTAGAATCGTGTAGCAAATTCTAGAGTCTTCTGAACAATACCGATTCATCGATTCATCCAAAGCCATAGGAGGAAAAGTCCTACCAGACCGCTCCAGTAGAAATTGTTTCAAATTGAATGCCACCGTTTTGGTGGTAAATGGGACAGTTTTCATACAATTCAGTTCATACAATGACACAAATATAATCTTAAAATAATTTATTCTATTTTATTATTGATATTTTGTATCAGTGGCGTATCCAGGAATTGACAATGGGGGGGGTCGAACATCCCAAGCAGGCAGGGGTCTGGGGCGAAAGCCCCAGCCGCCGGAGGCCAATTCGCCGAAGGCGAAATTTTTTTCTTCATTTATGACGTTTTAAACGCCTGGAAACACGTTTCAGAATAAGAAAATGTCATAGAATAGGTTTAAGAGAATGTTAGAATGACTACAAAGAAAATTAAAAAACCAGTCACAGAACAACAAAATACTGCAAAAATAAATATCTTTCCTATATTTTTTTTTAATTGTTAGCAAGTCTCCTCGTAACTGGTAGTGTTGTATTTTGTGGTAGTATCTATAAATTTTACACGTTTCTGACGAATGTTTTAGCACTTATTTGCGTTAATTTCTGTTTGTAGCCAGCTTATAAATATGCAAAAAGCTATTGGTTAATGTTTTGACAATTTTTTTTTATCATTAAGTTCTGTTAATTCATGTGTTCTTTCATTAGAACTAAAAATACAATAGACACACCTTTTATAAAGACAAACGTGCATTGAAATACAATTTACAAAACCCGGGGTGTATTTGGCCTAGGGTATACGAAGATTCAATATATTTAGGATTCAATGTAGTTTCTTATACACAGTGCCAATCGTCAGAGGAGAGAGAAGGGTACCCCCTGACCTAGGGGTCAGGGGGTACTCTTACAGTACCCTAAATGCACCCATTAGCATTTTTAAATATATTCCTCCAACTTGTCCAATTCCTCAAACTTCCTTCCCTATTGTCCCCGGAAGTCAATAGGTCCTAAAGGCAGCTCTTCCTGACGACCAAGAGCCCAAAGTCGTATGATTTAACGGTTGAGTATGTTATTAAACAATAATCAAAATAGTAGTTTCCTCTTCCCGCCTCCTTTCCTTCCTTCTCTCCGCATGTATTTTTTTTTTGGGGGCATGGGGGGGGGTTTGAACCCCATAACCCCCCCCTTGGATACGCCACTGTTTTGTATTGATCTTCATGTTTATTTAATGCAACTATCACCGTCCGACTTGTTGCGAGATATATTGTACGACTCAAGTAGTGCGATCCCAGGCGTAAGCTTGCCACCAAGATGGTTGCCAACTATTGTATATCGATGCGACATCTAAAGTTGTCGTCATCTAAAGAGTTCATTCGAGTTATTCGGTATGTCTTCCCCTCTTACCCCCACCAGTGCCCGCGCACGGCTGAAGAGAGGCAGTGAAAGATCTAATCTCTATAATAGACCGTCGAACTGTCAACCAAAGCTGTCAACGATCTTCCAACTAAACAAGCTATCTTTCAATACAAATGAATTCCTTTATTCTAATTACATGTAATTCTATCATTATTAATTTTACGTAGATCTTTCTCTGCCTCTCTTCGTCCATGCGCGGGTACTGGCATGGGTGTAAGAGGGGAAGGCATTTCGCAGAACTCGGATGAACTCTTTAGGTGACGGCCACTTTAGCCCTGCAATAATTGATAGTAATTGTGTCTGCTTACCAGTGACTGGGGTATCATAGAGAGGAAGACCCTGAGAGCGGCCGTTGCCACGCTGTTGAAAGTGCCCGCGTGGTTGGAACTGGAGTAGCTTGTGTAGTAGCCCTGGTCTCGTAGTTTGAGTTCCGTCCCTTCCACCATCGCCTACAAGAGAAGACAAAATATGTGACCATCTAGTGGTGGTTTCTGGAAATTTCCTTGGAGACACTTCACGCCCACCTAGGGGTTGGACCATCACAATGTTGAAGGTACGAACAAAAAACCGTTAATTCCCGCACTTTTTAAGCAAAGTGTGTTCACTTCTAATCATGCTTCAATAATATTTATAATTCCACTTGTTAATTTCGGTTTAAACACTTTTTAAGATTTAAGATTAATTAAGGTTTTATTTTCCAAACTGTTTCACTTAAGATCTCTACCATTGGCCGGATTTATAAAACGAGGCCTCTCATTGGCTGGGCTAAGAATTTTTGGTATAACAGCGAACGTTGCTATGGTTTCCTCCCCACTCCCTTATCCTCCCCCTTCCCTTTTCCTCCCCGCCCTCCCACTGGTCCTTTACCACTTAACACCCCCCATCATCTTCATATTTCACCCACGCATTGTCTTGATTAGCCACGTTGCAAAAAACAAATTAGCCACGTTGCAAAATACAAAAAAAATAGACGTTAAGCCCAAATATCTATATTTATCTATCTCCTCAAATCTTAAACCTTAGGAAAGTGTGTAAACGCCATAATGCTTTTGGCTTGATTTGATTTTGTTAAACCTTAAACATTAAATTTTAAACAGTGTATACACCGCCCTTTAATTAACAAACATGTTTGTCTTCAATACTCACAGTTTAAAGCAATTTTCAAGTAGGTTATTACAAATTTCCTTATAAACTTCTTTAGACCCTCTGTAGGCACATACATAATAATCAACTATATTGTCAGTCCTTGTTCAACACATCACCCGCTCATTAATGAACACTGTCGGCCTGTTGCTCTTGTAACGACTAAACAAGAAAGACACTCGGTCAGCTGTCTCGCTTTGTTTTGGCTTCGACGACGTTCCGAGTATACAATAGGTCTTATTGCTGACACCGCGGGCTGATCGGGAGCAGTTAGGAGGAAGCTGTGGGCGGAGAGACAAAGAGAGAGAGAGAGAGAGAGAGAGAGAGAGAGAGAGAGAGAGAGAGAGAGACAGACAGACAGAGAGACAGACAGACAGACAGACAGACAGACAGACAGACAGACAGACAGACAGACAGACAGACAGACAGACAGACAGACAGACAGACAGACAGACAGACAGACAGACAGACAGACAGACAGACAGACAGACAGACAGACAGACAGACAGACAGACAGACAGACAGACAGACAGACAGACAGACAGACAGACAGACAGACAGACAGACAGACAGACAGACAGACAGACAGACAGACAGACAGACAGAGAGAGAGGGAGAGAGAGAGACAGAGACAGAGAGAGACTTCGGACCTCTTCAGAATCCAGACTACTAAGTAATATGAAGAAGTTATACTAATTCCTGGTGGGAACAAAGACGCATTGATCGTACTACCGTGCTGGACATACTACCGTGCTGGACTTACCTCCCCCAAGACAATCGGCAGCATCTCGTTGTACGTAACGTGCTGGACGTACTACCGTGCTGGACATACTATCGTGCTAGACTCACCTCCCCGAGGACTATCGGCAGCATCTCGTTGTACGTAACGTGCTGGATCTCGGCTACGACGACTCTCTTGGCCTCCTGGAAGAGCTCGTCATCCTCCCAGTGCTCGTTGAGGCGCGCGAGGTGGCCGGCGACGCGGTTGTGTTCCCTCAGGAGGGTCGCGTACAGGAACCCCAGGCCGGTCTTGTCGGCGACGCAGGGGGCGCACGCCTCCACATTCACCTCGCCCCCCCTGTAGGTGCGCAGGCCCTGGGCGCCCAACTCCGTGGAGCCGTACACCGCTGAGCCGTCAAGGGATGACGTAGCCACGTTCATCTGCTCGCGGTGCTCTGCAACAAGTATAACACTTACATCTCGTATGACAGGCAGGGCTACAGCCGTATACCGCTACGTTCATCTGCTCGCGGTGCTCTGCAACACATTGAGCGACGCACTTTACATCTCGTACGATACGCAGAGCTACTGCGGGCACAGGCGGGGTGTGTGGCACGTGCAGGGGGAAGCGTTTGCGCTAGAACCCCCCTCCACGCCACTCAGAACACAATATGGCTGACGTTCTAGCAATCATGTGTTGAATGTAACTGGGCAACAGTTGGGGCTCTGTCCCAAACATAACCAACATTCCCAGGCCACTGAATTAACTTAAAATTTTATGAGATGAATGTATAAGCAAGTATAAAAACGAAAGAAAAATACATAATAGTAGTTCGACAGTCAAATACAAAATCAAATACGCAAATAAGCAACATCATAAATAATTAACATCAAAGAAACCTTTAGATTCAAATAAAAATGTACGTCATCCCAGCCGTTACGTTTAAGCCCCCCACCCTTTGCATCGAATTTAATAGCTGCTCTTTATTTCGTAGCTGTATTCTGCATAAGAAGGACACGATTGATTGATATTCGAGCTTAACGTCTTATATTTTTGCAACTAGGCTAATCAAGACGATGAGTGGGTGATAATGAAGATGAAATTGGGGGCTCTTTGGAGGAAAGGCGCAAGTAGGAGGGCGCGTGAGGAAAGGGGAAAGGGGAGGAAAGGGGATTGGGGTGTGGACTGCACTTCGTCAGACTTCTCCTCCTCGACCAGTCCGGCTAGGATGGCCCTACCAGAAGCATACGCTTCCGCCGGCATAGCTCTCGGGATCACAAAAGCACGCAAACCTCCCCACCACGATAAGGTAGCATTCCCTGGGCAGGAAGAAGCGAGACGGGAGACATGAATCTAACAACGACGTAACAAGCATCCTGCAGGAAAACTACAATAAAGATTGCACGTGTAATTCACTCAACAATCTAGAATGTTATCCGAATCTGCATCTTTATAATCTGTATTGCACCAGATTATTATTCTTGCATCATGTTGAATAACTTACTATAAAATGCGAACACAGCATATAACACTCTAATTAAAAACCTTTAAAAAAAAATACGAGTTTTGATCTAAGATAACCAGAATCTTGTTTCGAACAATGGATATTAGTTGCTTGGTTGGCCGCTAGAGCTCAGGCTCTATAGATATCTATAGAGAGCATCCCTTGTACTCTCTTTACAGCTACACGAATAAGAGGAATCGAATCTAGGATCGAAATCGAAGGAGGAATCGAGTCGTGATGTGGAAATATTATGCTAGTCTACGACAACGCTAAATCAAAAAATGCGACAGGTGACTATGATGGGTTCCGGGTTCTAAGCCCGGTAAGGGCAAACTTGTGTTAGTCCCATTATATTCACAAAGTGGTTAAAACATATTGCCCCAAACAATCAACACCTGTAATTTAGACCATAGCAGTAGTCGGAGCGAGTGAAAGATTTCCCATTCACCACGCTGGATGTTTAAAATGGGGAGGGGGGAGGGGGGGGGGGGTGCCCCTTCACACTCCTGTGCATAGTGTTCAAATATCCATGTTTATCAATATTGCGACATATGTTTAAAAAAACGAGAAGCAGTGGATATTTGAATTTTCAAAATTCTTTGGTTACAGTTTTTCGCTAAACCTTTGAGTATAAACCCACCTACGTCGGCTAGAGGCCCAACGCCACAAGTCGTTTGCTACCTCCTCGTACAGGAATTGTAATGCTAAATTCTTACAGTTTAATATATACTAAGGTGTTTGGATTGAGATCGCTTACCGAATGTGCAGGTCTCGGCCGCGGCTGGAATGGACCGCATGTACTCCCGACATACCCCGTCCTCCACGTCTATGCTGCATTCTGGGTGTTGGTAGCTGCAGCAGTGTACGGAGGCTGGGGGAGAGAACAGTCGCCATCTTGTTATATGCGTTTGACAGGTCTATCTCTTGCTTGAGAATGTTTAGGTGGAATTATTAATAATTGTTAACAATATAAAATGAAGTAGTTTGCTTGTCGTAAGAAACTTGATAGAATGTATCATTGTTTCGCTGATATATTTGATCAAAACTGTAAGTTTTAACAAGGTCTACTCGATCTCCGCCTAGCGGAGGCTCGTCGAACTCCCACGTTAGTAGACCTTCAGAATTGATCTAGAAAGCCGTTATTTGCTCTATCTAAGAGTCCTTGATAGTTATGGAGGCGCATTTTTCACTGTTGTGCTTTGTTGTCATTGAAGATCTAGAGGTTCTAGATCAATTCTGAAAAAGGTATATTACTGTCTGTGGTCTATTCTAACTTTGAAAGAAAAGTATTTACGTTATCTGTGGTATTTACACAGTAAATTTACGAGTAAATAATTACATAATTTCCATCGTGAGGCTATACAACTGTGTGAACTACCATTTTAAAGATTTAGATAACATTTGCCTGTTTTTACTTCTCCGTCTAGAACAAGCGGGCAGCGTTTCTTGCGAACCCCTTTCTTTCCAAGTGTGACATTAATTACGTTTGCGGAAGTGAAGTAGAGAACCAATTCAATTACACACCAACTTGTAAAACAAAACATTGGAAATTAATGCAAAAAGTGGTAATTTCACTTCGTGGTGGATTTTAAACGCTGCTTAACGTCCGTTTCCTCGCTAATCTTGAATAACACGTTTACGCCTGATCTTGGACAAGCTTGGAAATCATTACAAATTAATTACACTCTTAACTTTCGTTCAAGAGATGTGTTTCTTCCACGTTTTGTATTGGCTTCTTGCAACTTGCTTTACAACAATGAAACAAATGAAATGAATCGATGGACAAACATCGAGCTGTGAAACAATAAGATATTCTGATTTTGAAAACAAATCTTCAAAACAAACAAGAAATATACAAAACTTTCATAACTTGGTTGCCCATCATTAAACGTTTTAACTGGTGAGCAGTTACTATCACCATACCTCGTTTTCTTTATAATGTTGCAATTTTATTATTTTGACAGCTCGTTGTTTGTCCATCAGTTCGATTCATTTGCTACATTGTTGTAGTTCAGCTGTGACGTCAGTTGCAAGTTCCCTATACATCATTCCGTTTATATTTAGCTTCTTGAAACCTCCATTTAACATGACAAATCAAGGATTAACCGTGAGAAATTTTGTACCGACGTTTTAAATTATCTGTCCAAAAAATTATGATTATACTGTGAAAAACAAAAATAGAAATAAAACTTATCGTTTAATCAAAATATCTCTAACAAGTTACAGCGCAGTTAAGATTGATAGAGCTCTTGGTAAAGGCGAGGATAAGAAAAGCTGTCAGGTGCAACATCGCTACAGGATGCAAATACATTGGATGGAAGATAAACCAAGCGAAAGTTGGACAGCATACTCACTCAATCTTAGTTTACTAACAAGGAAACACATATATTGTGGTTTTAACATTATTACCATTTCCGTTGTTAAAGTAATTGTCTACATATCCGTTCTATTCTTTACTCACACTCATTTATGTTATTCTAAACGAATTCTACTTTCTTTATAAACAAACTAAAAAACAAAACATATTTACAATTATTTGGGTGGAGCGCTACACCAATATTAAAATATCACAACATTAATAACGCTATAATGTCTTGAGAACGGTAAACAATATTGAAAATGTTATTAATAGCCACGATGGGTTACATAAGGACCGTAGGAACTTGGTTGAAATGTTCAAATATTGCAATCGTTACAGTTGTTGTTGTGGAATTTAATAAACTGCATTCTTTAAATTATTTTCCGCAAGAACAGTAACCATTAAAATAATTGAAAGTGTTTGAATCAAGTTTTTATTTCTTTCGAAAGCACAGTATGTGGGTGTTAATAAATTGAAAGTAGCGTATAAGAATATTACTTAAATTAAATTAGTGTGGAGTTAACTGTATTAAACACAAATAGTTAGAAAAGCAGGAGAGTGTAAGTTTTGTACTTGGATCCTAACTTAAAGTGACATTCAGTATAAAAATATTGGAATAATTCGGGGATAAATATTATTATGATCTGCAGATATTCTAAAAAAAAAAGAAAACGTACAAAATTGATGTGTGTAGATAAAATTAGACAATTTCATAAATATATCAAAATGTCTAATTTGATCCAAGCGCGTTGCATTTTAAATCCCGTTTGTTCTCTAAATATCTTAGTAATATCTAGCCTTGCACCATTCAAAAATTGTGATATTGAATGTCATTTTAAAGATATGAAGAAAATACCTTAAATTTTGCTCTTTCAATTGTTTATGCCGAACATTCAAAGTAATCAATACACATTTATCGGAGTTCTTAAATAATTCCTGTTCATTAATATTTGTAAAATAATCTATATTGATGTAGGACTCACCTGCATTGACGGTTTGCGCCAGGTCGCGAGCCAGCATCTCACCCCAGACTCCCACCAGGCTGGTCACGTGATCATGAGGTCGGCCTTGAGACGACCTTGACCTCTGGATGGCGCTGACCACCTCGGAGGCGGAGGGGAGACGGTGAGCGTCCACAGACTGGCGGGGCGTCGCGACGCCTGCAACAATCACAAGCAGAGGTGTGACTTATCAGCCCTAATACAATCTAAATTATTTAGCTAGGTACAGCCTGTGGTACAACCATGGTAAAGCTGGTGTGCGTCTTACAGCGGGGACTCCTAGATTTCGCAACGGTTGACAATAGTCCCCTCCATTCGCTGGCAAGATATATCAAATAAATACACAATTTTACTTCCTTCCTTGTTGACCCTTGTTTCTAATTGATGTTTTGATAAAAAAAAAAAAACAACTAGCAGTATGTTCATAGAATGATTATAAAATTTAAACACAATACAGTCTATACAATTCACAGTATGCCATAAAAAAGCCTATATCATTTATTGTATCAAATATTACACAATGCAGAAAAAAACAATTATATGTAGCCCATTAAAATACATTCTAAAATTGACTTATCATCGAGTGCTATGATATTGGCATACATACAGAGGCATAATAACAGCCGTCATAGCAACGAAGCACATACAATTATTATATATTCACCGAAAATCAGTTCTATTACATGAGTGGGAAAACAATTTGTGGCAATCGGGGGCAAAGGCCCCGCATTTACAATTTGTTTAATTTCTTCTTTGTGAGTACCCGGAATATATTATATTTGCATCAGGAGCGCCGACTATGTGGGTGCTTAGGGGCCGAAGCACCCATAGGATTGTCTGGAAAGGTACGCAGCACCCCTCCAAATACCCTGACTAAAAGAATAATGAGATCAATATACATATATATACATATCAGAGTTTTGAGGTCTCAATTTTCAAAAAACGTTTTTTAATTTTGTTTTTACGATCTGTTTCTACTTTCATCTTCGATACAATGAAAGTGATTAAAATAATGTTGTTTTGGCATTATTATATGTATATTATTACATATTTTAAATGCATTATTGCGTTCACGCCACTTTTTTCTAGAACGCACTAAACACACTCTAAAAACGGGGTTCAAAAATGTTTCACCTGCGGCGCTATTATTGGGAGGGTCCGCCCCTCAAACCCCCCATGCTTGGTCCCTTTTCCGCAAAGTTGAGCACTCTTCAGAATTTGGAAAACCCGGCGCCCCTGATTTGCATTCAGAATAAAGTATAAACATGCCCCCCCCCCCGCCCGCACACACGCCCTTGTTCTACACAATATAGACGAGTAGCCGATACGAGAGCGCACATACGTGCATTCATCTCACCTACAATAAAGTGATCACATCGACACATTCAACACTTTTGGTTTCACCTCCTGCGATCTTGAACAGCTAAACAAGAGAAAGTGTTTTCGGGCTCGGACGTAGATAGGCTACCTACCTGTAAGAGTGTAAGTTATGCAGTGTTAACAGCCGCGCACGGTCGCCGATCATCGGCTTAGAAGGAGAAAGTGGTTTGTTTTATATTCAACACCGGCCTAGGCTCCGCGTGTTGTGTTTGTAGTAAATCATCATCGCTAATCGCTGCAGCATTCGTTCGGTGGCCGCAGGAGCTAAATGTTATCAACGGCGTCATTATTTAACCCATCCCTCTTTCACCTATAAGCTTTATATACATGTATACCGTATACAACACCAATCTATAAACGTTTGCACCAAATGTTTCTATATATTGTATGCACCAAAATGCAAACAGTAAACCCTGACTAAATTGTGTTAAGCGATTTTATGTCATACCATTCCTAATAACACGATTGTATTGTAACTTGACAATGTATACTGCCAATAAAATTGAATTGAATTGAATTGTTTACGTATATGATGTTTTTCTGATGATTAGGTGTGTAATATAATTTATTTATATGCACACATTTCCTTACGCTGATCAATATTTTTGCGTTGGCGTTTTAAGAACGATCAACAGTCATCAGTGATTCAGTATTGTGTCGATTCAGCGCAAATAGCTTGAAACACGTATGTCCCTCACAGATATTCTTACAAACAAAAATTTTAAATATACTACTTTTGGATCAAACTATAGACAATTTCAGATGTTAATGAAATTGTCGAATTTACGATCAATTTGAATTTTGGTTTGAGAATACTGGAAGAGCGTGATTACATCTAGCTGTGCATCACTCTAATTTTATATTTGATGTCATTTTAAAAATACGATCTTAAAATTCCATAGATTCTTCGTCTTAACTTCATTTCCATGAGAAAACCATGACATTTAAACATGTCCCACGCTTGGAGTCGTCTCAGGTCCGAATTCACCAAACTTTTTAATCGGCCGATTTACTAATCTGTGATTGGTTGCCATGGTATCAACAAACATTACATACAAAATGCATGGTGGCTTCTACCGGGCGCCATTTTTGATCCCCGACTAACAGAAAATCGCCGGATTAACGTTTGGTGAAACTGGCCCTCAGTGATGATTAGGGAAGTAACGCCTCCCTCCCCACCGCCACCTGACGAAGGTTTTCACTGCGTCTTTGACCCGACCTTGGCTCTCACCTCACAACAACCGAATAAAACAAAAACACTTGCTTGCTACAGAGCCCCGAGTTTCTCTCTCTGTTATTGTATTGTTGCGCTAATGAGGGGACGAACCTGTTGAATTGGGACGAGTACTTTTTTATCAGTTTCGATTTCTTCACAGCCCCTCGTCACCACCACTTTAGCAACTAAAACGCGCGACCGATGAAGTAAGTAACGATATTTATCACAGTTGGTTGCAAATAAAAAGCAATGGCGCTTAGGTAGTTTGAAGAGAGTTGGACGTACATAAATATGTTTGTAGATGTTCATGCGTAGTTTTAAGTTTAAATATGCAACTATAGATATTTCGATACATGCACAAAGATTGAAAAATTGTTGAGGAACTGCACATTCTTGCAAATCTGTGTAGCCTTAAATTTTTACTCGACGAATAAATAATGTATTTCGTAATTCGAAAAACGTTTTCATAATTACGGATTGTTGTTATTGATGCTATGAATTCATTCACATGCAGAAGAACGACAATAGCGAACAGCACTAATCAGCTGAGAAATAAAGTTATTTGACTGCGTTGATGATTGATGACGTACGTGAGAGCTCTGAGATCGAAGCCCGTTCAGCCGGAACCCAGACAGACAGACAGACAGACAGACAGACAGACAGACTATAACTGTACGTGTACACGTCATCACTATACAGTGTCTGGTCTCACGTCCGAAGCTCACCACACTCTTTCGTGTTGAGGAAGTATCGAGACCAATATTAATACGTCATTACTGCATTTTTTGATTTTATGTAAGCAACAGTTGGTCGCTACAATAGAACTGATCGATCTTTGGTATTATTTTGTATGCCCTTCCTAACTCACCATTCCATATATTCTGGCATCGTATTGTTAGACCTATCTATCCTCACACTACAGTTTATCAAATAGTATTGTATATTGATAAATGTTCAAAGATTACCCTATACTCCACAGTATTCCGTTTTCATAGATTTTTGCAAGTTTTATAGTGCATTTTAAAAAAAGTGTTGATTCATATCAAATCCAGTAATTGTTATCTTATAGATAAGACAAATTATGGATTGAATAAAAAAAATTTCATCCGTTGATGAATGTGAATTACTGTTGAAAACTGTAACCCCATGACTTCGAGCTATCAACAATAATCTGGCAGATAATTGATTGACATTATTGTACCACCTAATATCTCTCCCTTACTTCAGTAAGAAGTGAAACACGAAAGCTCTCCCTGAGGTATAGTTTCTAGACTCTAATATAGTCAATCATACATGTACTTAGTTTGCTAATGGGTATTTAAAAAACTCATAATTACCACGCTTTGTTTTTCTGACATTAAAACTGTTTGTAATTTATGCAACGACAGGTGATATTTTAACTAGTATTTCCGCGGGTTTTGACGGGTATATTAGAAGGCGGCATAATTCCAAAGCCAAACTCTCTCACGAAAAATGTTTTTCTACATATTTTTACACCAGTACGTGTATAATAATTATATAGCGTTGTTCGACTTTCCGTTGCGACTTATGTCTCATTAGAAGAAGCCAATTAACTGTTTCGATTTTTTGGTTTTAGTTTCTCAAACATTATGTAAATAGAGCTCGTTACCGTGAAGTGTCCATATTTTTGCACGCTAATCAAATGTTTATAGTTTATTATTGAGTATATATACTCATTGTCTAGCTGCCGAGCCAGTGGTTAAGCGGTATGAGCCGTTATGCATACCGTTACTAAAAATACCGACGGTATACTATACCGGCACTAATTTGTATCGATTGTAAACATATTGACGAATTATGTAGAACATTTTGGTGTATAGGTACTTAGTATTTATATTTTCTTATCCAATGTTTTTATCAATTTTTATGCTTTCAACATAAATGTACGTCAAAACAAGCGTGGACTCATCTCCAAAGTAATTTAAACATGTTCGAGAAACAACACCATAAAACATATCTCTATGTGGCTATAAACTGGGGGGCGCAGCCCCCCAGATGCCCCGACATACCCGCTTTGTCTGCTTTACACAGCATTAGTGCATACCGTCACTTCTCCGAGAGCATCTCAAATAGGTTAACTAACACTTTCATCGTCTTAATTAATCTTGTCTAATGGATCGTCTCACGACCTTGCCCGAGACGAGAGCGAATAAAATAGTTATTTATCCATCATTAGTAGACGATGCGTTTAGTTAGAGGATTTCACTGTAGCACACAGCAAGATTTTCTACAGATGATGATGATGATATTTGGGATTTACGTCTCATATTTTGTTACAAGGATGATAATCAAGACGATGAGTCGATGGTGTATGATGGGGAAGACCAAACATTCATGCCGTGGCAAAGATTCGAACAGTCCTATAGAAATCACCTTTTTTTAGTGTGATTCGTTGGTATTGTGAGCTTAATTCATACCAGAAGGTATTTGGTTGATTCTCCCGGTTAGGGCTTGAAAATTAAATATATCTGTTTGGCACTTGCGTACGAACTATGACTTTGGAACCGTCTTAGCAACGAAGCACACTGTGTAAACTATAGTTACCTGAGTGAGAATATAGTAAAAATGTATAAATTTATAATGCCTCTAACTTCAATGTCCAGTTAAAGTGTTAAGTAAATTTAACTGTCAGGTAAGCCAAGTTTGGTGTATTTCTATTGGCTGTTGTCATTGAAAACGATTTAACTGAAAAGAAGATTTTAACAGGACATTGAAATACCTGCCCTAACTCATATTCTACTCCGCAAGCTATACTGTTACAGATACAAGGAGGAAAACCGATATATTCCTTCTAAAACAACTTCTGACATCGAAATCTATTATTTAGTGTAGAAAAATGTAAATTGCAATGCAAGGAGATGAAACACGAACTATATAAGAGGGGTTAAAGACACTTAAGTTGGGCTGTATACTTGATAAGGACTTAGTGAAAAAAGATGAAATAATGGGAGCTGTTTCAAACTCATCCATGAATTGAAAACACGATGATAAATGAACGCTGAGAAAACAGATCAACATACACTTTCCTCGGAATAAAATTACGTTCTTAAATAGAGCGATTCGTGAACTTCACATAAATGTAAATAACACTTATAGTAGTAGTAGTTCTGCAAGTAGGAGCCCTGGATTCGAGTCCCGATCACGGTTGATATTAGCTTCCGACTATTCGATCGTCTCATGTCTACCCGTGGGTGGGTGAGTTAAATACAGTAATATCACAAGAGGATTAATTCATTAGAAAGCTTTTGGGTAATCCCTTCCTTCCAGTTGACGCAATTGAGCTGATCGCCCCAGCGGTACGGCCCCACACGCACTTCCGGTATACCGTCACGCACTACGCACTTCCTTCACACACACCCCACACACACATGGCGAAATAACGTGCATTATTTTACATTGCTAATAATATATATTTAATATCTTCAATAGGGGAAAATAACCGATTTTTTCGAAGCGGTCTCAGAATTTCTGTAGAGCTTAAATAAATAAACAAATTCGCATTTAGAGTCTACCCACTCAGTAACGAAACAGATTTGCAGTGGGGGACTTTAATTTACAGCGACTAAACCAACCCTGTAGGCTCCGAACATCATCGACGAGTGAACGATAACCATCAAAGATCGATATTTCAATACGAAACATATTATGAATCAGTGCTTGGTGGACACCTGCAAACAAATGTCAGAATCAAAAAGGCCGATTCAGAACAACTTTGAATTTATTGAGTGCTTTGTTGCTAGGACGGCTCTAAAGTCACCGTTTACTTATTTCTAAGACAAGAAATAATGGAACTGAATCCTTAATAGAAGCTAAAAAAACTTCTGCCTGAACCGGGATTTTAATTGATTCATTGAGGAAACCCTTAGAAAAACTCTTCAGTGGCCGGTATTGAACCGGCGACCTTCCAAATGAGAGTCTTGCGTGTTACCACTGAGCACAGTAAGAATTAAAGAACGAAAGCGAACTAATTAACGTCCATGTTTAAACGACCAGGAAAACGAAAAAAACAGATTCTGGAGTGAAATCCCCCAACAAGCGGCTTCGAGTGAAACTGTCGTGAAATTGTTGATACCAGTTGTGTTTCAAAACAGCCGCCGACACTTAATGCTCTGGGAATTGCGTGTTGCGCACATTCGGGGAAGAACCAAACAATGGGATGTTGTGATTGTTCGAACATAAAAAATAGTACAGTCGTATATTTAGTTTCGCTGGTCCTGATTGTGAACTGACTGAGTCGTTGCTTCATCTCTGCGTGGACGGAACACGGGACAATCGCACTATAGGTCTCTCACAGCAAGAAGTAAGATAGTATCAGGACCGCCCACATTTAGTTTCCAACTTAACGAGCGCGAATCACTGACGTTTTTCCCGATTACCTAGTACAATTTGGTTGCGGTAAGTTTTTCGACGGTAACGCACAAGAAAACGTGCAAGCAGGTTCTCGTCAAAGAACTTAACGCAACAATACAAAAGCATACAATAATCATTTTCGTACACTTTATCGGGGGATATACGTGTTCAAACTTGTCATATTTCCCCGTAAACAATATTATTCGTTTTCTATTGACAGCTGAATAAAACTTGAAATAGTACTTTAGGTGGCCTCCAATATGGCCGATGTGACGTCACGTGAATACTCTCCATAATACCTATAGACTGTATTAGTGATGACGTCAGATTAAATGGCGGATGAGCTATCTGACACCAAACAACTTTCCTGAAACGTTGTTATTATTTAAAGTAGTAATTGTTTCATTGCAATACTTGATCAGTTTACTTCTTTTTCACTGTTTCGTGTTAAGGAAAACGAAATATCTGAACGGATAACCCTCTCTACAATGTTTGCAAAAACAAAACTATCTGTCAACTGTCATGATTGTTTGGAGTCACAAATACGGTTCGTCATTGGTTGACACGGGAATCGTGACGTCACACTAATATACTCAATACGACTATCGAAACACTTCCTCAGCGCGGAAAAGGTAACAATTGTTTTGTTCAATGTTGACGATTACAACGCATGCACGAAGTCTCTTTAGATCCGCCTCTCGCCCACATAACAAGGATCCACGGCTGAGCGCGTCTGTCACCGATACAATGATTATTTGTGTCTCGTCTCGTGTCTACCGAGACTTATGTAACGCGAAGCGCGAGACTCGTCGTAACGTAATGCGTTGGTTCTACTCTACTAAGTGCTGCCGTGCACAACGCCCACAAACAAGACACTTTCATTTCGCATCATCGGTAAACATCTTCGAGGGGGCGGTGGAACGTCGTGACGTCATTCGTCGTGTCGGCGGTGGATTTATACATCATTCACTCATGTCGGCAATGGGGCTTTGCACTGCCACATTCTCCCACTCGCAGCGCCAGCGTAGTGCCAGCCCTCAGACAAGGTCTACTTGATCTCCGCATAGCTTAGCCATGAAAAAAGGGCTGATTTACCCATCCAGAAGGCTCAGGACTTGAGCTCGAACTATGGTGGCGCTACTTCTATTCCAATGTCTTTGGCAAAAGCTGCCATCACAGCCTGCTGGATGGGTCAAGTAGACCTTGTCCGCGCTGATTTACTCATCCAGCAAGTCATGGATTTGGGCTTGGACGGTGGTGGCGCATTCTACGTCAAGCTTTGCGTGCAAAGCCCCATTCCCAGAATAGCCGTGTTGCCGTGTTTTGTTTAGGATAAATATCGAACATGCACCAATCAAAGAAAGATACAACAATGCAGTTGCCTAGCAACACATTGTTTGTCCGCCCTATATGGTCTAAGGTCCGCCTGTGATGTCACAGCCCCCTCAATTGAGTCTTGTGCTATTTATACATCATTCACTCATGTTGATGGTGTATTTATACATCATTCACTCATGTCGGCGGTGTATTTTTACCTCGCTAGTCGTGTCGGTGGTTTATTTGTACCCGACTAGAAATGTACACACTATTCTTTATTCATAGGTTGCACGTACGTCGTCACTTCTTTGCGCGTGGCGGCCACATTTGTGATCAAACCATGATCAAACTTTGTCGGTGCCATGGAGAAACAATTGAAGGCTGTGTGGTGGTACAACACAGAAATTCTTACTTCTTCAAAAATTCAGCCTGTTTTTGAAATAAATTTGTATGTGTAATATTTTTATATATTTTTTTTTATTTATGTTTACTTTTAAATTCTTAATTAGGCTTATTTATTAAATTTGAATAGTATTTGCCAATGATCTAGGATTGGTCCTCATCAATTGTGTCGCAATCATGACCGCTGTGACGTCACGTGGGAACTATGAATATTCTCGTGACGTCATGGACATTGTTGGCGGCCATCTGCCCTTACACTAAGTGATTGTTGTAGACAAATGATAATATTTGGGTTTTACGTCGCATATTTTTGCAACTTGGCTAATCGAGATTATGAATGGGTGAAAGATGAAGATGTTTGTTTGTTTGTTGGAAACGAGAAATTGTAGGAGGGAGGGGACGAAAATTGAAAAGAGGAAAATGAAAAAGGTGTGGAAATTAGTATATTGTTGCATACCCATAATAAAGTGTTTGCAATATATATATATATATATATATATATATATATATATATATATATATATATATATATATATATAAATTCTGTTCTCAGCCTCTGAAACGACAACGGATCATCCTGAAGATGGTAAATGCGATTTTGCCGAAACGTCGAGACAATGACAATGGCCCGTTTCTGGGCCAGCAACCAGTCTCTAGAGATCAAGTTACGTGGACAAAAACTCGAAAACCTATTACTACATCTTCTTCAGTTCGTGAAAACCTACAGAACAACACATATATATAGAAACAAGAGCGGAATTGGATGTCAAATCTGTTTCCTAGTTCGGGCATATCCGCGCGTGCTCGTTCACGCTCGTCGCGTGCGTGGTACGCGTGACATTGCGACAAGCGTGTTGTGGGTATAGGAAGCTTCTGTCCTTCCGTCCTCACTTTCTATAGATAGACAATATTATATGGATCTAACTAGAAGACACTCGCACGTTGTGCAAACACTTGTTGCGAAGCTTCGACTCAGAAGGTCGATGGTTTATTTATTATATCATGTTCAGTAAACTGATGTACAAAAAGAGGACAAAAAACTAAATAATTTACTATGAAACAATAGCTAAACACTGAACAATACTAATAATAATAATAATAATAATAATAATAATAATAATAATAATAATAATAATAATAATAATAAAAATAATAATAGTAAATAATAATAATAATAATAATAATAATAATAATAATAATAATAATAATAATAATAATAATAATAATAATAATAATAATAATAATAATAATAATAGTGTTTTTCTTTTACATAAAAAATACAACCGCACTGGTACATGAAAAAATACATTAGGAAATAATTTATTATGAAAAGAAAAAGAAAATGGGTGAATTTAAGTACATCTGTACTTTTCTTACAACTAACTCTTAATTAACCCTTAATTAACAATACAAAATATCAGAAAATAACACAACGAAATAAACTACTAGAGGAAAAAGTATATGACAAATGTATCAGAGAAAACAGACTCGGCGTTCTAACAAGGTATTTGTACGAGTTAGTGGTGAGAGACCCCCCCCCCCCCCCCCGATTAAACGCACCCCTCGATGCGTCTTCACACGCCTTTATAATGCTCCCCGCATACAGGACATAAAAGTTAAAACTATTTTAAAACGGTTGGGTCGCCCAATGTTCACTTCACCAAGCCGGTCGTAGAACCTAAAAGGTTGAGAACAACCACTTCTCTAATGGTCAAGCGCCAGTTTAGCACGTATGAGACCTGGGTTCAATTCCTCGTCGGTATCTTGTTTACACGCTGATGGTTTCGACCAAGAAAGTGTTTCTATAATAATAATAAATATAATGATTATAAATAATTTAACGATTTCTGTCATGAAGCGAAAGGTGTTTGGGTAAATCTTGTGATTTACTCCGTCTCAGATGTTTTCAGGTCAGTGGAACTGATTTCTGTCTGTCTCTCTCTCTCTTTCGTATTAGGGAGTAAGTCCGGCCAAAGCGTCACGACACAAGTTTTCCATCACCTTTGACTTAGTAATTGCGCGTGAGCAAGTTAGCTGTGAGAATAGTCTAAAGCTGCGTACACACTCGCGCATTTCCGCGCTGTGGGAATAGTCTATAAAGCCGCATATACACACTTGTGCATTTCCGCGCAACTGCGCCGCGATCTAAAACTGGGGTTTCATCTTTTGTTGACACTTGTCAACAGTAAAACATCATTTTTAAGTATGCTTTTCAATTTATTCATTTTTTGAGTCGCACATAGATGATTTTCTAAATGGATCTATAGGATTCTTAGACGGAGTTAATACGGCCTTCTAAATAGTCAATTACAACAATGTACAACAATAACAACTATAGTTATCAAATGTTATGTTAATGTGCAATTGTTGTCGTTGACGATTTTGAAGACCGTAATTAACTCCGTCTAACCCCTACACTAACAAACTCAATGGTATAACGGTCCTAGATCAATTTTGAAAATCATCTATTAAATGCGACCACTCATCGTTAAACCACTAATGACAGTCATGAAATGACAGTGAATGCTCCCGCGCCACGTAAATCAGTTTTTATAACTGAATAGGATAGACATTAAATAAATAAATAAATAAATAAATAAACAGTAACAAAGAAGTTCTGTGGGACTCGAAACATGAAAAAATTCAAAAGAAAATTCAGAGATCTCATATTGAAATTAGCTGTTCTGTTAAAAAATTAAATATCAGTTGAATCGCGGCGTAGTTGCACGAAAATGCGCAAGTGTGTTCTGATCTGTATGGTCATCTTGCTCCCACCTGTGGAGTGGCAGCTACCTTGCGATGCGGTCCGAGAGACATGTCCAACAACTACGCAATGACGATAAGATAATACGCATGTATTATTCTAATTTATCACAGTCATTATTATTATATTTCATATGCAACGCTTTCTTTTGTTGTTGATGATGTTCATCAATTGAACTCAACAACTAGTCAGGGAAGTCTTCAGATTACGGCCACCCTTCTGCGCCGCAAATATAGATTATATTTCTTTTATTGAAATTAAAGGCCAGTGTAGGGTACAGTGCCCTCTTTAGCTTGATACTTGATGAACGATAATGAGGAAGAGAGGAGGGGAAGACTGGTACCGGCACGTAGCCTTCTTCTGTCGAAAAGTACCAAGGGCACCATCCGCTGAAATTTTACGGCACGCAAAAACTTACATGTAAAATAAACTTAAAGTAAATCTTTAAGCAAGAATAAGACTTTTTTACTTTACATCCCATCCGAAAAGGACGGTGTAACTTTGACCAGTCATATATAAGTTTATATACTATATATACTTGCAAAACTCTTTAACAAGTTACGCCAGTTTGGATGAAACAATGTTACAGATGCTTTAGTCATAGATGTGTGGTTCGTTCGTGGCCGACCAGCGAGTCCCTATTTTCAAAATACCGTCAGCTGATTGGCCACTATCCCTCGTCAATCACGAAAGCATCTGTAATGTTGTTTCGGTACAAGTATTTCAGTTATATCTACGGAATGATCCAATGCGCAATGTGTTTATTTTTTATTAATGTATACATTACACTAAAACTTTTATAACCAGCGTTTCCGACACTGCAAGTAGCTTAAAAAGCGTGAACATTTCATGTTTTATTTGTCATACATTGATATTTTTAAATGTTATTTTTTTTAGTAGAGAAAACAGAGTTAAAATGGAAGAAATTTAAGGAAAATTAATACCCGAGCAGTTTAATGTTGAATGAAATGTGCGCCTGCAAAAACAATGCGGTGTTTAAGCCATGCGCACGCCCATTGCTGTGAATCTCTCGTGAACAGCGAGAGAACAGGCGAGAACTTGCGTGATGAGTTGTTAACTTTCGTGTTTCGTGTCCCCTTTTTCGTGTCCCTCCATATTCGACTTTTCCCTAACATTAAAAGTTACACGTTACTCAAATGAAAGTTGTTGCAAACATAAAAACAAATAAACGAATTAAATTTAAAAAAAAAGTAGCTGGTTCAAAAATAGATACAGTTTGTTTTAATTAACTGCAACCGCAGACGATGCTTTTGACCTTTAGGGTGTATTGACGTATTGCGCATGGTGGCCACAATGGCATGTGATTGGTAGTTCATTGTTACTATGTTTCAGCTGGCGTTTGAAGCAAAATTCACTGTTCTCTAACTTTGGTTTGCTATTATCACTTAAAATCAACATAAACAAACTCTTTTGTCTCGATTACTCTTTTAAACGTTTACAAAAGCATACAATAGTCATTTTCGTACACTAAATCGGGGGATATACCTGTTCAAACTTATCATATTTCCCCGTACGCAATATTATTCGTTTTCTATTGACAGCTAAATGAAACTTGAAATAGTACTATAGGTGGCCACCAATATGGCCGATGTGATGTCACGTGAATACTCCCTATTCGTTACCGGGGTCAAACAAGGTCAATATTCCACATTTTATACTCATAGTTGTACAAAGGAAGGCTACTCGAAGTCAAACGAAGTGTATAAAGTGTCCCCAACATAACTTTAGTCTCATGCTTACGAAATATATAAGTCCAATATTACCAACTTAATCTTCTCATCTTCTCTTAAGTCCCTACCATCTAATTGAAAGAGGTAAGAAGGTGCATTAGGGATAATTCACTTTGGATCGGATACCAGGGAATTCCAAACACAGCGGTCGTGACTAATGAATGAGGCTTATGCGCTAATCTGAATATCCGAATGCGTGAAATATCGCCAGGAATATGTCGATTTCCGTTGAAACAGCGTGCATGACTATAGCGTATACCGGTACATGGGTTTACTCTCCAATAAATAAATAAATTCACATTTAGAGTCTACTCACTCAGTAATGAAACTGATTTTCAGTGGAGGACTTTAATTTAAAGCGACTAAACCAACCCTTTAGGCTCCGAACACCATCGGCGAGTGAGCGATAACCAATCAAAGATCGATATTTCAAATACGAAACATATGAATCAGTGAATCATCCTCTCATCGTCACAATAACCCTCGTGCAACGCGAGTTGATTGAACACATCGTCGCTGTCACACATACACACATCTATAAGTTAATTAACATTTCATTTCCCGCTATCGACCGACTTATGTTAATTAACCCATGCCTGGGTAGGTAGGCAGCAGATAACGCTGTGTTTATATTCATATACACACGAGCCGGCTCCCCAAAATTAATCAGGAGAAAGTGATAGAAAGTGTTTCAACAAACATCTTTGTTTTGATAGCGTGGACGGTGTCCAAGTATTGGTCGGCGTCTTTAGATGTGTCGATGTGAGAGTTAGATGCGTCTTTAGATGCGTCTTTAGATGAGTCGATGTGTGAGCTAGATGCGTCTTTAGATGCGTCTTTAGATGTGTCTTTATGTGTCAGTGTGTGAGTTAGGTCGCATCATCGGCGTCGTTTAGGTTAGAGGAGGCCGCCGTCTTTAGATGCGTCTTTAGATGTGTCTATGTGTGAGTTAGGTCGCATCATCGGCGTCGTTTAGGTAAGAGGAGGCAGCAGTCTTTAGATGCGTCTTTAGATGTGTCGATGTGTGAGTTAGGTTGCATCATCGGCGTCGTTTAGGTTAAAGGAGGCCGCAGTCTTTAGATGCGTCTTTAGATGTGACGATGTGTGAGTTAGGTCGCATCATCGGCGTCGTTTAGGTTAGAGGAGACCGCAGTCTTTAGATGCGTCTTTAGATGTGTCGATGTGTCAGTTAGGTCGCATCATAGGCGTCGTTTAGGTAAGGTTATAGAGGGAGGCCGGCGTTTCTCTTGATGTCTGTTGACTTGCCTGGTTATAGCGTCGTAACTGCGTTCATACACGTATAGGTTAGTTGTGTATAATTAACGGTCATTTAGGTAGTTTACATTCGTTATCTTCCTAAAGGTGTCATTCACTATTTGTTTCTGTTTACAACTGTTGTGTTACTGTTATGTGTAGTATTAGCTATGACGTATACGAAAAATATTAATAATTCACACACGCACACGGATGTTAACACTTCATATAGTTTCTGTTACACTCAACCCGTTACAGCTTATTTTTTTAAATTAGCATTTTTGTTGTTGAAAATAGTGCAATAAATTTTGCTCAAAACCATGAACCGAAATTTAGTAGTTTAAAATTATTATCAAAAAGTGCAAAACCGTGCCCTCTACCTGTATGCCAAAAGAGAATACCAAGAACTGTACTATCTTCCCGTCTAGATTAGCCTCGATAGCCACGTACAGCCAGTATTTCGGTAAATTATTTTACTGCGAAGAGCATTGGAAAATACGAAGTAGTTTTGCCTACCAATTGTTTTGGACTAAGTAACCAGTGCATTGGGCTACTAATTACAAATTCGTCTACTAAATTGTATGCCATGGTCCAAGAATGTTAATTTAATTGTAGGTAATGAAAACGAATTGAATTCAGGACAAGATGCAGTCAAGTAAGTATAGGATTTGTTTATGTTTGCTATGGAGTTTTTTTTTTCTTAATGAAAATAGCATGCAATAAAACAATCCCATACCAACTGTACTTAACTTGACACTTGACTGTGCATCAAAAAAGTACTGTGTTAATAAAGCTAAAGATGAAAGTGTAGCACGCCAGCCCCTCCCCTGTAATAAGAAATGGCCAACTATTTGGCCGGATGTCGCTGGTTTTATGGGTGAAACCTGTAGCGACTCATTCCACCAGTCGAGGTGTATCAGTATCTTATTAGAATGTTAATACGGTGTCGGGTTCCACCGTGTTAGTTAGTGGGGGCAATATGAATTATTAATGTGCGTGGGCCGCAATGTGTCACTATGTGAACTAGAAAGAAACTATACTTGTGGTTTACACGAAGAAAAAATAGTTACATACAGATAGAGAGGCTGGGTGGCCTGACTGACTGACAAAACGCAAAAAATGACTACAAAAATGTATACCCACATTCAATTAAATACTTAATAATATTAAGTATGGGTGGTTAACTAATATGAACTAATAATAGTGTATTGATATTTATTTTGTTTTATTAATTCATGTTAGAGAGCTGTTTTCTGGGCATTTCGCACGCAAATTTGAATTAAAAATGTTTCGCCTCTTTCGACTCAGACCCCGTGCTAGTCCATGGAGTTCGTATCCTTACACTTTGATTGTCCCGGTTTGCAATATTCAAAATATGATCACCTTAGAGGTCACTGGTTCGATTACGTTCACTGGCAATCCTGGATGAAGGTTTTCCCGAGTTTTTATCGTCCATAAGGCGAATGCTGGGATTTGAAAGCTAGAAATACCTCAGGCATTCGTACGAAACATTTTTTTAGCCTATACACTTCCCCAAAAAAGTTACTGTAGTTCATTCATTACGTAAGTTGTTGATTCATTTTCATATCTTTTGTAGGCAATGATTTTTTAGATTTGTTCTGTTAAACCTGTATTACCAAAACATAAAGAACAACCGTAGCATATTACCTTCAGGTTTATTTTCATAATACTTATTATATTAATCGTATCTTCTATTAAAAATTTGTATGTCGGTACAAGTACCTACAGAGAGGACGTGTTCTCGGACAAACTATGTTTTCAAGAGCAGAATTTCCAGCACATTGTAACTGTACTATCTATGTATGAATAATAATAATCTTACCGTCAGCGTATTGGGGCTTGATCAGTCTCAGGAATGGGGTCCCACTCGCCCCCCATGTGGGGTGCCTCACGTTGTTGCATTTCCCTTCCTGGGGTCGGTACTTGCTGGGGGGGCAGCTTGGTACCCTTTGCGCGGGGGGACAAGGGGCGCTGGTACCCAACCTGTAACAAAACATAATATGTTGGTTTTACTTCAGTTATGAATACAATTCTATCACACCCTGAGTTACAATATAGAAACTAAAGTCTAGCACTGTTTGACAACCATTCTTTGGAACAGTCTATATTAAAAACGCGCCAAATTAAAGTCTTGAGAACGCTACACAATATTGAAATGGTAAAAAAGAATTCAATATTTTTATTCTTGTATTTATTATTTTGGAAGTTTTTTAATTAAGGGATGAATAATTAATTAATTGGTTTCCGAAATGACAATCATAATAATTGCGATTCGTGAAATCATATAGATGTATGGGAGAACGGAAGAGAGAGAGAGAGAGCGAGAGAGAGAGAGAGAGAGAGAGAGAGAGAGAGAGAGAGAGAGAGAGAGAGAGAGAGAGAGAGAGAGAGAGAGAGAGAGAGATAGAGAAGTGCATGATGCATTTATTTTCACTGGATGCACTTTATGAACATCCGTACGGTGTCTGAGATAGTATATTATTCCATCATATACATAACAGTAATTAATACGAATAAGTAACCGTATAGCGACACATTTTATAACATAATTTCTGTTCAGTTGGCTTGTTGGCTGAGGAAAGCCTGAGGCACACATACTGGATGGATTTTGGATTGGCCTAAACTTAGGAACCATGCGTCAAACAATTCATTCTTTCGGTATTTTGATGCGCAAAGTATTTTGTAAAACTCAAAATACTTCTCACAATATATCTTCGATACAAAATACTTTAAGATCGGGTATTTACGATAAAAAATACAAATAGAAATGTATTTTCCATTCTTCTCTGCAATTATGACCTGTAATGTATTTTCACCTTCATTCACTCATCGTCTCGATTAGCCCAAGACGTGCAGCCCAATAATCATTATCATCATCATCAACGCCACAGAAAGGTCGACCGAGCGTTTGACCAGTTAGACTTTCTCGCGCAAACAGGCAGGACACACAAGGTTGTATAAAAAGAGATAATTGAACACACAAAGTCAAGGCGAAGGTTGAATGGTTGAATGGTTGATGACGCATGCCTGCGAAGAGAGCTAGCTGCATGACATGTGTGAGTGTGAGTGTTAAGTAAAGAGAAAATGAAAGGAAAGAGAAATTAACATCGGTTGTTAATTGCGTGAAAACACACACCTTACTATACTCAACAGGTGACGACGAGCAAGTGTTTGGAGGCGGGAAGTCTCACGCATCATTGTTGTTATTAAACGTGTCCGAACGTGTAACTAGTCTCATGCCGACATCAAGGTCACTCTGTTTCAACGAAAATCAACACATTCCAGGCGTTATTTCACATTTCGACAAGGCAGTCTTCCGCTTGTGCTTGGGTTTTTTAGGTGCCCAACCCCAAGGTGTAAAATACCTTAATGATCGCGTTTCAAGTGTTAGGTACTAGAGAAGCAGAAAATTAATGGCGTTTTCTAATGACTGCACTGGATCGCACTGAGTGCGCCTTTAACAATTAGAACAACAATGCACAGCAATACAATAAAGCGTATAGGAGTGCGCCTTGAGTGCATACTATGGGAAAACGACATAAATTAGTACTAATACATTACGTTTATCAAGCGGACTGGGTTCGGACTGACTTCAGCACGCACTGAGTTCGGAACCCGTTTAGCAAGCATACTTCAATCCGGACTCGTCCTATTAAACTATCCCTAGTCCTATTAAACCGGGCTAGATCGGCTTCTTAACAGAACTGAAATAAGCTCGAGCTGAGGTGTTTATCAGTCGAACTCGGTGCGCACTAAACTCGGCTCGCACCGTCAAGTGCGAGCTCAGTCCGCTTGATAAACGTAGTGATAGACTCGGATATTTAGGCAACCCGTCACATAGGTTCCTTCACTAACGTGGACTGTCGAGCATGTAATCTTTCTGAATCCTAGCTATTCAAAATACCACTGTACCTAGTAAGTCTCTAAAGAACGGCATGAATAATTGCCATTGGGCAGATTTCCCATTAAAAACTATTAATTATGTATAATTTATTATAAAATATACTAGTATTGTATAGTATTTATTGAAATTTACCCGCCCGAGAGCGGGAAGGTCAATGTAAGGCACAAATTGCCCTCTGTAGCCTTATACACTATACAGGATAACGAGAGTAATAAATATAATAGTTATGCATTATTATGTAGTAGTTTTATAGATCTATAAAGTCATAAACAGCTAATTTGAAAACAAGGTTGTTGGTATAGATGGATATGATCTTGTAATGTCATGTTCTTTGCAAATGTTTTCGATAGGAAAGCCTTGTCATATCACATGTTCTTTGCAATGATGCCGATAGGTATGTCTTGTCATATCACATGTTCTTTGGAAATGATGAATTGCTTTCGATTTCATTATAACGAGAGTGGAAGACGTAGTTAACACAGTTTCAGTGACTAGCTAACACAATTAACACGTTTTAGACATGACAGGCACTTCCGATCGGCACTTGTCCTGTTAACAGTTTTACCTGTTGATGCATATTACGTCCTACCAAGTGCTCTTGATGCATAATATGATGCATAATACATCCTACCAAGTGCTGTTGATGTATATTAGTCCTAGCGCAACAATACCTTTCGGTAGTTTTATGAGTTTTTTTGTTTTATCAAGGTAACTGTACATTTCTTGGAATTCTTGTGAACCCATTTGTTCTGCTTGTAACCTTAATGGGTCCTTGTACACGCTACGGGTTTCTTCTCATTTTATTAATGACCAATTGTGTAACTTCTTAACTAAATACATATAGATCGTTATCTCAGTAATTATTAATACACATTATTATCTATTGTGATCGTCGTAAAAAGCATTTACAGCCTCATAGAAAACAACTCGATGTCAGTTTTGGTTGGTATGCATTTTGAGGTAGGAAGGAAGACAGCAATTAATGAATTTAAAAACATCAAAATTGCCTCAATTTCTTCCGTAGACCTACTAATTTTGGATTAAAAGCTCTGCCTCTATACATGCATATAGAATAAGCAATAAAATACAGAAGGGCAAACGAGCGGACTGAAAAGTATTCGCATGGTGTCGCAACGGGTAAATTAAATATATAGGTATATTATTTAATCATTTAATATCTATTATTATTATTATGCATTGAATTATCAGTATGATTTTATATATGTGCTACTGCAATGCATGTTTGAATGTTTTAACATAGACTGTCCGTTTTTCATTGATGTGAGAGGTTCCACGTTCCTCTACGTGAAATACTGCCTTTACAAATGCGTAAAACTGTTAATTTTCGTCGACACATTGTGCATGAAATTGCCACGGTAGACAAGAATATGAGGTCAGCTATAGTTTATTGATGAAATAACTAATCCCAGAACATTTCGTGAAAATAATTACGAGTTATCGCCATGCGGAGTCTGGTAACGCCCTAGTCTGTGTCTCGTGTGAACCGACTAGAATCAATATTGTTCTTCAATGCACGAACAAGACAGCAGCGGCCACACGACTCTGCTATTATAAGCTCTGCGTGAAGCCAGTTGGCCCAAATAACGTGAGCGAATATTGCGCGTGAGATGTCAATCGGCTGGAGGGCCAAACAACTTACGCACGATATGTTCGGTACGACCTTTGAGGTAGGATGGTCTTCGGTTTTCGAGATCTTTGTAAATTGTATCAAAGATTGTATCTGCCGTTGGGTCAAAGAAGTTCTCGAGGTAGGACGGTCTTCGGCGCTCGAGATCTTTGTAAGTACAATCTTTGATTGTATCTATACGTCGGGCCAAACAACTTACGCACGATATGTTCGGTACTACCTTTGAGGTAGGACAGTCTTCGGCGTTCGAGATCTTTGTAAATTGTATCAAAGATTGTATCTGCCGTCGGGTCAAAGAAGTTAGACACGATATGTTCGGTACTACTTTTGAGGTAGGACAGTCTTCGGCGTTCGAGATCTTTGTTAATTGTATCACAGCTTGGGTCTGACGTCGAGTCAAAGAAGTTATACGTACGATATGTTCGGTGCTATCTTTGACTTTGAGGTAGTATAGTCTTCGGCGTTCGAGATCTTTGTAAATACAATCTTCGGTTGTATCTGCGTCGGGTCAAAGAAATTACGCACGATATGTTTGGTACTACCTTTGAGGTAGGACAGTCTTCGTTGATTCGAGCTCTTTTCTCAGGTCAAAGAACATCGCACGATATTTTAGGACAGTCGTCGATTGAACCACTTTCGTAGATTTACAGGGATAAATTGTTTTGTATATCGTTCTCTATCTTTACATTTTGTACACGAGTTTCATCAAACGTTTCCTATCTAATCTATCCAATTGATGTATTTCTTACATTAATGTCTTGTCTGGTTTTGTCTTTCTCATTTAGTTTGTTTCAGACACTTAAGTTTTTTTAATTCATGTCCTTAATTTTTTATCTGTTGTTTTAGAACGTGCTGGACAAAGGACATCATGTGACTTCGACCCAATCAAATCAATGATACATCGCCGTTGTCATCATAAGGGGAAACAAATGACATACCGGTACACTGTTACATTGTCGGGGGGGGGGGGGGGGGGGGGGCGTTTAGGGCACAAAAGGGCCAGTATGAATGAGAAGAGAGAGGAGAGAGACAAGAAACGAAACAATTAAGAAATGTAATTTAATATCACAAATACTAAAGTTTCTTATGAGTAAAACATACATCTAACCACTAATACAGTTTCATAACATTATCAGGATGATTATTGATCCATTGTGTAATGTATCGTTCTCTTGATTGACGTGTTTATTACACCAACTAAATATCAAATAACATATCGGTGCACGTGAGTTAACTTCACGAACTATTTCGGAGGCGTCTGGTATATATTGGGATAAATGCCCTGAAGCGTTGATATTACAAAACACTGTGAAAATCTTCCACATACAAGAGTTATTTACCCCGAGTTTGACATTTCGCTCATTAACAAGCTTCTTTTTGTTTATGGACCACGCGGAATTCACATAAAAGATTCACATCAACTACGTACAGAACGTGACAACAAGGGAAAGTACTTGTTTTTATCGTAGCTGTACTCCTCGTCTCTTGTCATTACATTACGTTAAGTTACGTTAATTCACACGGTCATCCATCTCTATACACGTAGCTACCGCCTTACGCCTTTTCAATTTCATAACGCGTGCAGCCAGTTAGCCATTGTATTCTCACGCCACGGGATATTGCGTGTAAGTGTTTGTAATTGCGTGCAGTGTTTACCTAACGATGTTTACTCTACACATACACATACTGACCAACTACAACTACAAGATTAATGATTTAAACACGGCAATATAATCTTTCATCTTTGCTTCCCGTGGAGTTCTTTGTTTAGTTAGTTAGTTAGAGTTTGTAAGTTCTTTGTCCGTGCGTATTAATGTTGAGTAAGATAGTAGTCCAGCATCAAAGTGTTGGAAATCATAGTCCTGTGCAATTTCGAGGAAAGAGTATAGCACCATATACCAATGTGTTCATGAGGTTTTACAGTATTTAGCGCACTTTGGTGCCAGAGCGATATCCGCGACTGGGGGCGGGGGCGGTGCACCCAATTTTGACTACACTTTGCATTGAATGTCGCTCAATTACGGCCAAACGGTTGGTCTGACAACGAAAATGATGACAATAAAATATATTTGTGTGTAATTGATAAATATTTTCTTGTTACAATTATTCATGTACGGTACAAAGTGCGATAGTTATCGTCAATTAAGTATAAAATTAATATATTCTCAATATATAAAACCATGGGACAACTATATACTATCAAAACATTACAAACACATTCATACACGTATAGAGATGTCAGAGTGTTGCCATATCGGTGATTTATTTTCATAATTTTATCTTTAAGCGATTGGTATTAGTGAAGTATTAAAGACAAGAATGCGTGGGGCTTTTGTGCGCCCGCTAAACACAAGTGTAATACATAGAAGCATTGGCAATCATAATATTGTACTATTTCGAAAGAAAAGTACACTTATATCGTTTTAGCTTGTAAAATAATAATTTGGATGGTGCCAAGCTCCAAAATTAGGCGTTTACAAGTTATACATAAAAAAAAATGGCCGACTCTCATGAGGTTTTTCCTATTTATCTTCACAATCGTGCATTTTTTGGTAAAACTTAATATGACAAAAATTGTTTCTAGTAAAATTCTACACACATAATACTTGGATATTTTCATAGGAAATACTACTTACGTACAAATTTAATTTTTGTATGTGTGAATCTGAACTCAAATGTACAAAACATGGCTCCCGTTTGCGTCTTGATGTAGCAACTGTGACCTAAGGGAGTGGTCTCATCTCTTCTTTCAAGCATATTAAATAATAATTTTGATGGTGCCAAGCTCCAATGATAGGCGTTTACGAGTTGCATGTGAAACACAAAATGGCTGCCACTTCAGGTGGTTTTGGCAATTTATCTTCATAACCGTACTATTTACGACAAAATCTACAATGACAAAAAATATTCCTTGTAAAATTCTACGTACAATTCATATTCAGGTATTTTCATATGATTTACCATTTACCTACAAATTTAGATTTGTGTGTGTTAATCTGTACTCAAATGTACAAGCATTGGCTCCCCTGGGCTACTTGATGAAGCAAGTATGGACCATGGGAGTGGGCTCAGTCTCTTCCTTTTAACTTATAGAATAATAATTTCAATGGTGCCAAACTCAAGTACTAGGCGTTCAAGAGAAACACGCAAAAAACAAAATGCCCGCCAATAGGGTGTATTCAGATGTACATCCGTCGGTTGTTTGATGAAGCAAGTATAGGAGTGGGCTCAATCTCTTCTTTATAGCTTATAAAGTAATAATTGTGATGGTGCCTACCTTTAATATGGGGCATTATCGAGTTATACGTAAAATACAAAATGGCCACCACTATAGGTAGTTTTTCCTATTTACCGTCATAACCGTACGTTTTATGACAAAATCTAATATGGCAAAAATTACTTATTGTAAAATTGTACACACATATGATATTTACATATTTTTATAGGACTTACTATTACCATAAAAATTAAAATTTCTCCATGTTAATTAGTACTAAAATGTTTTGTTTTTTTACGTGTTTCTCTTGAACGCCTAATACTTAAGTTTGGCACCATCGAAATTATTATTCTATAAGTTAAAAGGAAGAGATTGAGCCCACTCCCATAGTCCATAATAGTCCTTCATCAAGTAGCCCAGGGGAGCCAATGCTTGTACATTTGAGTACAGATTAACACACACAAATCTAAATTTGTAGGTAAATGGTAAATCATATGAAAATACCTGAATATGAATTGGATGTTAAATTTTACAAGGAATATTTTTTGTCCTGGTAGATTTTGTCGTAAATAGTACGGTTATGAAGATAAATTGCCAAAATCACCTGAAGTGGCAGCCATTTTGTTTTTTACATGCAACTCGTAAACGCCAATTACTGGAGCTTGGCACCATCAATATTATTATTTGTTGAGCTTAAAGAAGAGATAAGACCACTCCCTTAGGTCACAGTTGCTTCATCAAGAAGCGAACGGGAGCCAAGTTTTGTACATTTGAGTTCAGATGCACACATACAAAAATTAAATTCGTACGTAAGTAGTACTTCCTAAGAAAATATCCAAGTATAATATGTGTGAAGAATTTTACTAGAAACAATTTTTGTCATATTAAGTTTTACCAAAAAATGCTCGATTGTGAAGATAAATAGGAAAAACATCATGAGAGTCGGCCATTTTTTTTTTATGTATAACTTGTAAACGCCTAATTTTGGAGCTTGGCACCATCCAAATTATTATTTTACAAGCTAAAACGAAGATATAAGTGTACTTTTCTTTCGAAATAGTACAATATTATGATTGCCAATGCTTCTATGCATTACACTTGTGTTTAGCGGGCGCACAAAAGCCCCACGCATTCTTGTCTTTAATACTTCACTAATACCAATCGCTTAAAGATAAAATTATGAAAATAAATCACCGATATGGCAACACTCTGACATCTCTATACGTGTATGAATGTGTTTGTAATGTTTTGATACTATATAGTTGTCCCATGGTTTTATATATTGAGAATATATTAATGTTATACTTAATTGACGATAACTTTCGCACTATGTACCGTACATGAATAATTGTGACAAGAAAATATTTATCAATTACACACAAATATATTTTATTGTTATCATTTTTGTTGTCAGACCAACCGTTTGGCCGTAATTGAGCGATATTCAATGCAAAGTGTAGTCAAAATTGGGGGCACCGCCCCCGCCCCCAGTCGCGGATATCGCTCTGGCACCAAAGTGCGCTAAATACTGTAAAATCTCATGAACACATTGGTATATGGTGCTATACTCTTTCCTCGAAATTGCACAGGATTCCATTTGATGCTGGACTATAGGTCAAGAGTTTGAGTACACGCTGGTATAAGTATAGTATATAATGTCTCAATGTTTAGTAATAAGACGGTGCACGAAGTCGGTATACACATGCTGTTATAAAGTGTAGTGTATTAATGATGGTATACACAATAGATCTCAGACTTTTTATACTGTCAAATCACTGACCCGTGATGGTTGTTGTATGTTTGGTAATAGGAGTCGAGTCATATACGTGATTAGATAAGTGTTCTTGATTATAGTCTATATACTGTCTGGACATAACGAGATGAGATTGAAATAATTACTATGTTAGAAGATTAACCTGGATGGGAGTCGAACTCGGATCATATTGTGCTATTGGCGTGGTAGAATCATATTTCGTAACTGTGTACCCTACGTTTTCTTTGGAACTTGAGCTTTAGAACGATTTAGAACTTACTTTACTCTTCGTTGAGATTGAGTTTTTAAGTTTGGGATTGTTGCGAAATTGTAGAATGTATCAAACAGTGATAATAACGTTTTTATGGAGGATTCATACCGGGATTGACTTGAATTATGCATCCAATCCCAGTTCACTTCTAATTCGATCGGATTTTTCAATCCACTTTTTCTACAAAATGCAGGAGCTAGTATAGATTATTTTCTTTATATTCGTTACTGGCGTATATTGATTGAATTATTATTCATACTACACCATCATATTGTAATTATTAATGTTGTCTACTTGTCTTGAAAGCTTGCAGTAGAACACAGTGTAGATTTTTGTATTATTATTTTAAGCCATGCATTCAGTTTCCGCAAAAAGATTTTGTTACTTTTCAACGTTAGGTAAATTACATGCATTACATACATTAACTTAATTAATTATTCTAAAAGTGTAAAAAGGGAATGTTCGCTGCCAGACAACGGATGTGTTTAATGTTTTAACTAGTTGTATAACTAATACGTGGTACCTACCAATAAGCCGAGGATATGTTGCAATTATACTTATCAACGTAATATAAGAGATAAGACCTAAAGCCATGGATTTACATTTTAATCCCAGCAATCTTTATGCTTCGCGCCCATTCATTGCAATGCATTGCTGCTCTGTGCGCTCACCACGTAACAATGCTAAGCTGTGAAACCCGGCTACTGTAGCAAGTATCATCATTGTAAGACACAGACATAGATAACTTGAGAAAAGATGGGAACCTGAGACAAATATACTGTTTGCACGGTCAATTCGTACCGCACATATGCCCTAAACGTACCTTAAACAATGTACCTCAACCTTACATATAAATAGAGGCCGAAATTTCTAGTGAATATACTTGTAATTTTCTGTTCTTGCATGTTCAAAAGTGATGCGTTGGTGCATGTATTCAACAATAACAGCTAAACATTAAAAAACATACGTTTTGTCCTTCTTTTTCTTATTCCGAATCTGGTATAGTGAATTTTTGTAACTTAATTTTGTATTTCATCGAACGGACGTATACATGGAAGCTTGTTTAGTAACACAATAAATGCATTGCAAATAAGTGGAAATAGGTGAACTCACAAGACGAAAACAGCCACAGAAAGAATTAAGTACGTTATTTTGTGATCACACTTTCATGGCGGAAGGAATAGCACATGAAATAGACTGAAACAAACTTGTGCGGTATCTTTACTGGATATTATTTTGTTGTCAGTCATGTGAAAAGGTCTGTTTGGGTTTCGAGTACAGAAGAATGAGCAACTTTCCACTGAAAGACTTGAGGTTAGTCATGTATTGTTGAGCGAGTCAGTTAATTCACTTTACTTAGCTGTACCCCTAATTGCCGTATGAAGTTGTAATACGGTGTATCACACCAAAATGTTGTATATTTATTCTTATTTAATAAGAATTAAAGAAGCATGATGTTCCAGTGACTGGCATTTGGTGTTGTAATAAATTGCTCAATACTAACGGCATTCAATATAATATCAATTTTTTAAAACTAAAACTTCGTTTCCAAATTCGAATTGATTATGCAGTAGTTTACTGCATTGATTTTATTGTAACATCATTTTTAACACTGTTTTCTCTTACAACTTTAGTTTATTACTATCGGCTCGATATTCAGTTTCATTCTAAATTAGTTTCGTTTGAACAGTTTCATTTCAAAATTTGTATTAATTAATAACACACAATATAATGTTTGTTTCCTTGTACAACGTAATTATAAAAGCACACAATATAATAATTTCTCTTATTACTTGTTTTGTGAACAAAGTCGGGCTCTTTCTACTAATGTATGCATATCTTGCTTTACTCTGTACTCCGAGTTGTTATGACGTACCAACTTTATACTTATACTACAGCTTTATACTAATAACCCCATTGTACCTTAACGATACAACTTTTAATTGTTCAACGTAAATAGCGGATAGTTGAATTGCTTGAATAAATTAAAACATTACTTTGTTCGCTGTTGATATTTTAAATGCATTACAGCTAGGAACATAGACAGACAATGCATCCGCAGGTGCAGTTTCTAAATCTTTTGTGCACTGACCAATAATAGATCTTTTGTCTGCCACACTTTCTAGATAATGTGCGTATCAGATCGTCCGTGCAAAGAAAAACGGAAGGTGATGCATTCACCCCTGGGTAAATTTCTCTCTCCCTCTCTCTGATTAAATCAGTGATTTTTATGGTTTGGATGTAAGAAGAGACCTATTGCTGCTCAAATTCTGCCAGCAGCATAACTAAAACATCAATCCATCCATCAATCAATCAATCAACCGATCAGATCTAGTACACAAGCTTATAATTAATTAATTATTGTATTAATGTATTCACTGTGAAAAAAGGGGGGCATCTTCTAGAAAAGTTTGTACATCATGTAGCCAAATAAAAGCATGGTAACCGAGTGACTTTACAATGATTTTTATTTTAAATCTACTTCATTAAAAAGTAAGTTTGAAATACCAACAATGATAATAACAACATTACAAATATTTTGCACATACTATTTAGTTCTTACGATTTACCAAACTGAAGCCTGTTTTCACTTTTTCGATTTGGTGAAGCATTATTGAGATACGAATTTAAAAAACGACAATTTCGCACTGTTGTAATACTTATGGCTGTAGTCTTTCATATTTGTGAATCAATGCTCTGTTCTCTTCCTTCTATCGCCAATAATTCCTCCATCACGAAAGCTCACCATATAACAATGCCTCCTATCAACAATACGGCCATAATCATCACTATACGATTCTAGATCTATAGAAGGGCAACATCGTGGTAAAGCCAATATACACGTCATTGCGCAGACAACAACAATTACAATCATAAAAAAATAAAATTGTTACAATGTACCATGGCTCAATTTCTCCTTCTAATGTGTAGTTTCGTTTGCCTCGATTGGCAACACTTTGAACTCGATCATAGATATAGGTTCATCAGCAGAGTCGACATGGGACGAGATAATCGCAACGTCATGACTCTGTAGCTCTTCCGCAACCAATCAGATCCGTGATAACAATGAGATGTCATTCTCTTACACAATCGCATAGTAGTAATAATATCACAGATAGGAATTGACATTTACCATTGTTGTGGATTCCTGACGTAACTTTCAGCGATGAGCGCCGAGCCGACCTGTGTTCTGACATCTCCTCCCACGGCAGTTTTCAGGTAGTCTGGAAACAAAACACCGAGGTTGTGATATTATACTAGTTCCAACGTAACTAGTCTCATAGACTATAGTACCAACTTAATTTTCTACTTCCTACTTGATACGGGTTCATAATAGGAATAATTTACGATCTGGGGTTGGATACCATGGAAATTCTTCACACAGTGGACGTGACAATGAGGCTTGTTCACTCTACTAAGCGGAATACTGCCTTGTCGAATGTTGAAAGTACACCAGGAATCTATTGATGTTCGTTCAAACAGCGTGCATGAAGGAGGCAGTAGATAAGGATCTGAGGTGGGTATGAAACTAGTTTTAGTTGTGGCGAATTTCTTGATGCGCCAGCATTTCTGTTCAGTCCACTTTTTTTAGAAGCACAATTATTTTCAATTGTGGCAAATACAAAATTATATAAACGGTGAGTATGAAATTACCTGAGTAGTTAGCTCAACATTTTAACATAGTGAATAATATAAAACCTAATGGAAAAGTTGAAAGAATCTTCTTCGGCACCCTTCTTGAAAGTGTTGGAAACCTGTCATGTAGTCCTCAAATGACAATAACGCTCTGATTGCCCCGTTTAAAATACGCCGTTGTGTCTGCCTGTCAAAAAACAACCCTTTTCCACACATTCATTTGAGCGTATAATTAATGACATCGAAGAAACCGCTCTACAAAATCAGCTCCAACTGATTACATTGGGGCTAGTCTACATGTCTTTGTACTCTTTATAGTCTTCGTGAGTCTATCGGACAAACCATTCTCAATAATTCGGGTCAAATCCATTTGTAATCGGTACACGACATAAGTTGAACATCACACAAGGAACACTTTCAATCTGTCTGTTGAGTAACTCTTGTTAAGCATAGTCGTGCTCAACAACAACAATATAATTAACAGCGTTCTTTATAAAAATGCCCTTCCATTGCATGAATTGAGTTAATTGGTTTGTATTGATTGTTTATTTTCCCTGGATTGCCCTCGTTATTGAATATTACACAATTTACTGTAATGGTTTGTCTCATCCGTTGTAAATCAATGTGCTTACTGAATAACAAGGTGCTAAGTTGTATTCCATGTACGCTCAGAATGAATTACACCTTCACTCATATCATAGAGCCGCGAGAAACTAGTTACAACACACGTTTCCAGCATTTTCAATTTAAAAATAATTCACTTAGGAGCTACTATTTTTTCCACACATTCAAACTCCGACTTCTGGAGATTCTTTGCAGTTTTAATGAGAAAAACATTTCATTTTCGTTGAATTAAAATCAAAAGAATTGAATGGTTGCCACAAAAAAGTAAGAATACTAAAATGTATTACAAGTAAAAAATTGTTCGGACAAACACGGTTAAAAACATTCACGCACTTCTCACCGCGTTATATTTCGGCAACATCCGTCGCCATCCTCAGACGCGAGGCAACTCTAACTGTTACTAAAATGTATGTTCCAGGTACGCGGGTAAACTTTATATTTAGTAAAGAAAATTACTTCCGCTTTCTCATGTACAACACATTGTATTGTTGCGCATGTTTTATGCATATTTAATGATTTAGCACCTGCGAGCATAACACGCCATATATGTATATGTACCTTTATAGATAGTTAGACAGCGGATGATAATCAACGAACACCACACATGCAATGAAAGAAAACACGTATCAGTGTGTCATCTTTCAGTGGCGTATTCAGAAATTCGTAATGCGTGGGGGGGGGGGGGGGGGGCGGTAGTCGATAATCTCAAGCAAGAATCCATTCAGACGCAGGACACTTTTTCATACTAAACGTTTCATCGCCTACGTATACAAGTACAACTTAAATTAACAAAGAAATTCACATTGTGAAAATTTTTAATTTATGAAAGAACAAGAAAAAAAAATCAAACCAGTAACAATATTACAATGCATTGTAATTTCTTAAACGATTGAAAGGTGCTATTATATAAAACCAGTTTTAAAAAAAGAACACAATCGCAAGTCACACCCACACGTACACACAGCGTACGTTGGACATGCTTCAATAAGAAATGACGTGTTGTCACGTGTGGCTACAAGTTAAAAACAAATGAACGTGCGCAAGTGTTTGTTGTAACGGTGTCAAATGAAAGTGAAACATGATAGGTACTCGGAAAGAGTTTTGGGTGGGGCCAAAGACCTCTGATTGTTGTGCTGAGGACAAGTGCGGAGAAACTGTAGAGTCGATAAAGAAGTTTCCCCGCCCAGGGGGAGAACTTCTTCATCGACGGGATGGTAAAAAGAGCGCGACTGGTCGTCATGGCGCCACTGTTCGTAATTACTTTGCCTGACTTTGTCAAGTTTTTACTTCGAAATGTGGGAAATGTTCCATTTTAATGTGACAGGATAATCCAAGGTAAAATAACACTTTTTTTGTTGGATGCCAATTGCAAATTCAAACAAGAAAACTACTTAGGCCCGGTATTACAAAGTTGACGTATGTAATATCCATAAGAAGTATAATCTTTGTTTTTCCCTTATTTATTACGGGTTAGGACAACATTAGGGACTACAGTATATGCAAAACCGTAGGTATATGCATATATACATAATACCGATGAAGAGGCAAAGTGCTTTAAACAACCTATGTGTTGTAGTGATAGGGGAAGTATGGGTGCCATTGCCATTGCGCCCAGAGACCAAGGTAAGCAGACCGTTGGAGTCCCATACCAGACATTGTTTCTTTACTCAGATAAATTCGTATAAAAGTATAAAATGTTACTTCAGAAATGTATTTGAATCCCATCACCACAATTATTGGTATACGTATTTACAAATTACATCTTAAATCAAGATCCCTTTGAATTGAAAATATCATAAAAAAGGGAAATAGAAATGGAATTGGGCATATTTCATATAATCATCACCATGTGTGTGATCCCAGCTTGGTATACCGCTCTTATGCCGGTAAAAACAGCTCGGTAAGGTCTGTACCCATAGCACGCTACCGTCTTGTATACCTGCATCGAGCTGTCTTAATTAATCAACAGTTATTCGGAGTTTCTTTCCAGTTACAAGCGTTGAAGTTTCTCTGACGGACATGGATCCATGTTCCAGTAACAAGTGATGCGCCTACACGTCCCACTTTTGGGCGCAAACAATAAGAGTTGCCACTCCACTCCACTCGCTCCAGCTTGCACAGCTTATTTAATAAATTCAAAGTGGTTCTGAATCGGCCTTGTTGATTCTGACATTTGTCCGCAGGTGTTTGCACTGTCCAATCACTGATTCATGTGTATCGTATTTGAAAAATCGATCTTTGATTGGTTATCGCTCACTCGTCGATGGTGTTCGTATCCTACAGGGTTAGTTTATTCGCTTTAAATTCAAGTCGCCCACTACAAATTAGTTTCGTTACTGAGTGGGTAGACTCTAAATGTGAATTAATTTATTTTATTTTATTTAAAGTTCCTTTGATGTTGCTGTTGCTGTCGTCGTCGTCGTCGTCGTCGTCGTCGTTGTTGTTGTTGTCGTCGTTGTCGTTTTTGTCGTCATTGTTATCATTATCGTTGTCGTTGTTGTTGTCGTTTTGGGGGTTGGGGGTTGGTGGGTGTTTTGGTCGCAAAGAGAGCCGAAATGAATGAGAATGGAAAGAGACGAAAGAAGAGTAAAAGTAAAACAAGAGCATGATGAATGAGGAATAGCCGCCTTTGTGGACACGGTCACCGCGAGAAGGGACCCCCCCCCCCCCCCCCACCACCACGACCGAAACATTATGTGATACTCCAGCACGCTGAGAAGTGTTGGCTATACAGTAAACACTGTAACTAAACAGTAATGACAGTGATTTGAATATATAATGTAACGTTGTTTGATATTCCTACAAGACGCGCGCAGTGCGTTAAAGATGAGTGTAATTAAATACTAATGTCGGTAATATATACGTGTAATGATTGTGGGAACGACTGGCGCGAGCCGTATAACAAGTATATACTCATTTATGCTACAGGTGTATTGCAGAGTGGATGGAAGCTGTTCAGCATCGTCGTTCTCGTCGTCTCGGGGTGGATACTTAGATCTTGGATCAAGGGGTTGCTTTACACATGAAGGAAGACTTTGGACCACTTAGGGTCAATGCACAGACCAGACTTGAAGCCCTCCTCAACTTAACGAAGCACGTTACAATCACAACGGTGCGCGTGGCGGCCATATTTGATGCGACCAAACGTTGCCATGTCGAAATAATTTAATTGAAGGCATTTTGGCTTCTATTTTGCCTATTTGGCTAAACTCCTCAACCAATTCATGCCAAGAAGAAGCGGGTTAGGGGCGCGGTCTACCCAAACGTAGGCTTCGGCTGAATGGTTTCGCCCTGGGACGGACCGGTCCGTCTAGCTAGACCAAGTCTTCTGTGGAGTCACCACTGTCATCCCCCCCTCGTTTTTCTTTTCTTCTATCAGTCTATTCCTACGTTGGAACGTTCCCTCATAGATTTACTATTTTAAATTCTAAATAATGCTTTTATTTCTACGCTTTGCACAATCATGATGGGATAAAACCCTATCATTAAAAGTTGCGAACCATTGTTGATCCTATAAGATATTTGATCCTCAAGATGACACTCGTTGCATAAATTCCCGCCCACGTTTATCGCGTCTGCACGGTAGGTATAGTTAGGTAGTACTAAAGAATGAAGTAATTTATTATCCATCTATCTCTAAGAGTGTAACTGATACTTTCACCCATGCTCGGCACATTATGGCGCTATTAGCTGAGCACACGCACGCACGCACGCACGCACGCACGCACGCACGACACATAATGTCGTCGCAGTTAGTCAGAACTTAGAACACGAGCGGGCACTAAACACCACGAGAAGTAGACAAATTATAAGATAATTGTTTGATAGTATCACCGCTTAGTTTTATACGCATACGCAATGATCAAGATTATTGCGTAATGCCTCTCCCCCTCTCCATAGTTATAATGTTTATTACGTGTAAACATTATTATTATAGTTGCTTAACATACGCACTAAATACTATATAAGGATTGTATGCTACAATCAAAGCTTGTGTATAGGAATGTACCATTCCCCAATAGTTAAATATCAGTATTAAATAATAAATGATCACGAAAAAGTAAAATTTTTAATTATAACAATTATAAAATGCCATTGAAGCGTTATAATTTTTCTAATTGCTCTGCAATTAATGAAGGCAAACACGTGTTTTGCATGATGCGAAACTGTGTGATGGACGTGTTGTTGTGGACCAAACATTGCAGCCAACATAACTAACAGAAAGCACGTGAGTCCTTGCACAATGATGGTTGGTGCGCTTGTCCAAGCCAGAAATACGTTGTTGATAATATAGAGCAGATACTGTTAACAGATACGGAAATGTGTAGTAATCAGATAAAATGTGAAACTAAAGAAAACGTTATTAATTTAATTAATTAAAAAATGAATTATTAAATTTTAGAATAGTTATTTCAAAATCGTTACACAATATTTTCAATTAGTAATTATAAATTTTAATGCGGAAAACATTAGCTAGTACCGAAGTTTCTCTTATTTCAATCAAATTCCGAAGACTTTTGAGACATAGCGGAAGAAAGCAAACCAACATGGTACCATAACACGCATAGTTCGATGGGTTCAAGTCTTAGCGAGGCTAAGCGAGACGATAGTGTTCAATCTTGAACTGTATACAGTAGAAAATCTGTTGAAAACCTTCTATCATCATAATGTGCAATTTTTCCCGTAACTGATTACTTGAAAAATATAACTTAGATTATTGGTATTTTCTCGCTTTATTTTAAAATGTTCTCCCTTTGTAATTATATAGACAACATATACATAATGTTGTGTAACTGTAGACAATAGTACAGAACTAATGCAATTATAGAAAAACGTATACGATATTGAAATAAGAATCACAATAACTCTGCTATTTATAAATGTAAGGTACCTTTATGAAAATACATACTATTAAATGCCAGAATAGAAGAATGAAGACTTCAAGAGACGAAATCCATTGTGATGGTATTTTCGTGGTTTTCCAACCGTACAATTAAAGAGCGAATGCTACGATGGCTACGAGAAATCAGCCACAGCCAAGATGTTGCCATTGTTATCTCTATAACTCGGTTTGGAGTTTTATGTACCGTTAAATAAGTTGTGGAATGAGTGCACATTTATCTTCAACAACATGTTAACACTGGAATTGTATATAATTCAGCAATGCAATACTAATAAGAGTGATGATACCATGTATACTGTTGCGTGTTCCTCCCCTTCCCCTTTCCACCCCGCCCTCCTACTTGCCCCTTTCCTCCAAATAGACCCCTATTTCATCTTCATATTTCACCCACTCATCGTCTTGATTAGCCAAGTTGCAAAAATATGAGACGTTAAGCCCTTATACCTATCCATCTATCTCAAAGTACCTTCTTTTTCTGTGGCATTTAAAAAACATCCATACTTCTTGTTTGTTTCTGTGTTTCTACAGTATAGAATTCAGTCTACTATCTATAGTTTGTAAATAGTCATTGTATAGAGCAAAATCTCATGTTTGGCAATAAAGATTAAATTAAATCACATTATACTTTTAGGAATGTAAATACTTACATATTATCAATAATAAAACAAAAATAATTCATGTGTAGACATAGGCCTACATTATTTCATTACGCCCCTATAGTTCCAACTATCTATAGACACTGCTTTCCAAACTAGCACTAATAATATCTCTCTATATTTATATATATATCCACAGCCGGATCTGGATGTAACAGATGATTAAGGATAACATAAGGAATAGCGAAAACCACTTTTCCTTTCGTCAGAATAGTTCACTTTTAAATAGTTATATTCGGCTGCAGGAAAGAAAGTCACCTTGCTCGCCAACGTGTGCCTACCTGCCTATCTGCATTCGACGCGGTTGCGATTATAATTTGTAATTGTAGGTTTCATAGTCACTGACCTGTGATATTATTTATTACTTCATGGTAATTGCTTCTGCGGTCGTCTTGCCAAGACAACTCGGCTGCATTTGATATCACCGTCCGTAGGATTAGAAACAGAACACTGAAACGAGAAACCAAGAACATAATGTTAGTATAATGTATGTTTTTATCACCTTATTGTGTAATGATTGGTTGGTGGAAGCTCAGAGTGTTTAGTCTGTTGTTACATGTCTCAAATGACTCCTTAACGTCTCCTTTTGAAGTTATTCACATTTATCAAAATATATTTATTCAAACGATTGTCGGGGGGGGGGGGGAGGGGGATGTTCTTCGATCACATCTTGGATGTTTGTCACATGTCTCAAATGACTCCTTAACGTCTCCTTTTGAAGCTATTCACATTTATAAAAAGTATCTTTATTAAAACGATTATTAAGGGGGGAAGAGGGATGTTCTTCACATGTTGATGTTTGGATGTTTGTTAAATACCGCAAATGTCTCCGTAACGTCTCCCTTTGAGGTTACTCACATTTATCACAAGTATCTTTATTCAAACGATTATTAAGAGGGGGGAGGGGATGTTCTTAGCAAATCAATTTTTATATATGAGTCATTACCCGTGGATGGCGAATACCTCTTTTATTACAATATTGGTTTGCCATACAAGCAGCCAAACATATAACTATCAGTTAAAAGTAAATCGATTCAAACTCGCGCTACAACGAATTCAAATAATTCGAGAACTCTCGGTTATAAAAGATTGATTTGTATGAGAGTGTAATTAGTTTATAGGATTGATTCTCGAACATGTGAGAAGCCAACCAGTATGAATATTGGAACACTATAGGATTTCTGTTGACATAATCAAATGAATTCTGGAACGCAGCTGTATAATTAACCTGTCAGGAAGTAGACTATAGGGCCTACTTTTAAAACATCAACCAAATAACGATAATTTCCAATTTTTGAGCCACCTGAAGTTCTAGTGAGTCCTGCCCAGATACCGGACGTGCTTCTATGTTCTCTCTTTAGCCACCATATCCGCGCATTGCACGGCTCAAGTAGATGTCCACACGAATTAAAGTTTGGCGGTGATTCAACAACATTGCCGTGTTTTTTCGTTCTAAATTGATCTGTTCACTAAAATCGATCTGACACACTTGTACTTGTACAATAGACCGCCGTTTAATGTTTACCAATTGTAACGCTACGCTACACTCGACTCAATCATATGAAGAAACAAACGTGTAATCGTTCTCTATTCATTCATTTCGCTGTATGATGTCCACTTACCGTGGGCGAAACATCCGATATCTTTGACTTAAAAATGTTTTAAAATTGTCAGAAAGTGAACAAAAAAAATAGATCATCTTTTAGAACAGCGGTTCTTAACCTGGGGTCCGCGAGTGGTGTCGAAGTGGTCCGCGGACGGTTACAAAGAATTTCTTCCTTTTGCGTCTGTAATTTTAAATTGTGTTTAGAAACACGCTCTTGGTAAGGCATTTAGAGACAAATCATACAGCTTTTCAAGACAAATCTGAAGATTTCCTTCGTTGAAGAGTAGAGGACTGAAAAATGAGAAAAATGTTGTGAAAACGGCTGATACCGCAAACCAAAGAGCGTTAGAGACGTCGTACAAAAAATATGTTTTCGTTGTTTCAAATCGTTTTGCTTTTCTGTGAAACATGCGGTCCGTCTTTAAAATTATAATTTTTTTAGGGGTCCGCGGGATGCAAAAGGTTAAGAACCGCTGTTTGAGAGAATTTGTGGTCTTTCTTATGTTCCAATAAATATTCCGTTTTTCTAGTGGTATTTAATTGTGAAAGATGTGTTATAACATGCAGCCCATTACAAAACTTTATAATGATTAAAACAAAATCGCAATCATACTTGTACCGTGTAAACGGGCTCTACAATTTAAACACTACACAGTAATATTTCACCCGGAATTGAACATCAGTTTATCATATGGTAAATCAATGATGTTTGACCCGTGATTTTGTGTTTCGTTCCCGGTGTTTAGTTTTCATCAGAAATACAATTCATGGTCAACAATTTTAGACAATTGGCAAACATGTTTCGTCATGTTCGAACCACAGGACAGGGAAAGTGGCTAGTTGCATACGAACACATCTCCGGGTCTCCTGCATAGACACGACACTTTCTTTGTCAAGGACGCAATTATTAACTATTACACACAGTTTTAGAGTCTTCAACGAAAGTGAAGTTTAGCGGAGACTCCGTTATTCTTGAACAATTTCTTCGCGGAGGCATGTAGTCTACTCCTCGTGGAACATGATCTGCTGCAAGTGTAGGGGAAAGCATATAAACTCAGCTATTGATACAGTTATTAACTATAGTGTACAAAGAAGGACAATACAACTACCTATTTGGCAACAAAAAATGACAACACCTACAAAATTTGTAATTTTAGATTAAACAAACGGTTTTAAAGGGCACAAGAGATTCTAACACGGGAGGTCACCGGTTCGCTACCCACTACCGGCAACCCTGACAAGTTTTCCCCGGGGGATTCCCCAATCACAAGGTGAATGCGCCCAGGATCAAGTCATTTAACAGTCCTTGGACAATCCTTTTCAGCTGTTCCAACAAATACCACAATACCAAAGATGGGCATGAATGGTCTTTGTGCAGGATTCATACGAAAAATTATTATTGTTAAATCTGAATTTTACAGTGTTACATTTGAATGATACGTTTTCAAAAATATTTGTAATGGATATTTTATGTTATGTCACACGCAGGAACTTATTGACCCAGAATAAATGTTAAAACACACAATTATAAAACGGTATACCAAGGTCACTTAATTTAAAAACTGGTGAATTTTCGGAGTAACACGTTCCTACTCCTTCTTCAGACCGAGGGCAACAGCTCTCTCAATCTATTCAGTTTCCCTCGGTCTGAGGAAGGAGAGGAACGTGTTACTCCGAAAATTCACCGGTTTTTAAAGGAAGTGACCTTGGTACCGTTTTATAATTGTGTGTGTGTGTTTTAACATGTTATGTTATGCATATATGAAAAGACAATAGGAGTAGTTAAAACCAGTGATTGCAATGATGGACATGTGTGTGACCACGGAAGATAGGTAACACTATTTATTTATTAATCATTTCCATTTACTACAAAAGTGAATGGGGGTTGGCAGAAAAGAGCACAGCTCCAAACACACAGAGTGACTGCCAACCCATACTAAAATTACTTAAAATCTAAATATAATAATGAACATAATACAAAATAAAAAATACAAAATACAAAACAAAAAACATGAAAACATAATATGAATGAAAATATAATTATAAGATACTACTGTTAAATATGAAGTAAAAAAGAATAAAAAAATGAAAATTTACAAAACAATGTGTGTATATATAGTATATACCCCCATGTTTGTCAGTAATCTCCCAGAGTGAAACTATGAAACTATTCACCACCACGTCACATACGTCACACAATGACGTAAGATCTACACTAATCATTGGTTACCTTTCAATTTCAATTATAAAAAATTCAATCATATACCCATACGTATTAATTATGTTCGATCCAATTTCAGTGTTTTTATAGGTTCGAAGAAAGTGAAAACAATTTCTCTGTTTTCACCGAAACTAAATGTGTTTCCGTCTGAACGTCTGTGTTATGGCCACTCGACTCGACTCGAGGTCCCGCACGCCGACTAGATTTAATAACTGTGTTTGTGTTTCGCAGTTATTATATACAAACATTTCACTTCCATGTTACCCCAGTGGCGTAGCTGAGCAGTGGCGTCTGGTCCCGATATTTCTACGAAACATAAGCGGTTTTCGGGGCCGCACGTCCCAGGAATATTATAATCACTTTAATCCTACAACCCCTTATCATGTCCTTTAACGTTTCGCGGCCAGTTATTTATTTATTTATTTATTTATTTATTTATTTATTTATTTATTTATTTATTTATTTATTTATTTATTTATTTATTTATTTATTTATTTATTTATTTATTTATTTATTTATTTATTTATTTATTTATTTATTTATTTATTTATTTATTTATTTATTTATTTATTTATTTATTTATTTATTTATTTATTTATTTATTTATTTATTTATTTATTTATTTATTTATTTATTTATTTATTTATTTATTTATTTATTTTCAAGATGAATACAAGAAATACTTATTATAATACAGAGATCTGGCCCCCAAAGAGTAGGAACTACTCGCAAGCAGGGGGCCTTCAAAAACAGGAAATGATTTAATAGATGATGAGATGATGGCGGGAGGTATGAACACTTACATTTGTAGGCATTGTCGTCTTGTCATTGTCACAGACTCTCGGCAATACCTCCCACAGCTGGCGACGATACGTCAAGTGTACTGGTACGTGTGTTGCACGTCCCCCTACCCCACGGAACCCCCGACTGTCGGTTAAAATTCCTTTATGAAAGGTGTGTTAAAATAAAAGGCCACATTACAAGAGTTAATTAAATAGAAACATTTGAAAAACGGTAACATTTATTAGAACAAAAAACATTCATAAGAAAGAGCACTAAAATCTCTAGGAGATGATAAAATTCTGTAGCGGATGACAAATCTGTGTTTAATTTTTATCAATTTTAAAAGTCTTTTACATATATTTTAAGCGATGGAAATCGGTGGTTCCCCAGGCGTGGTGGACTTACGGCCATGGTACAATGCCCCGAAAACCACATAGTGTAATTACCACGAACCGCGAAACCCAAAACATCCAATAATACATTATATTACTATTATTACCATTATTATACGATACTATTATACCAATAGCCATAATATCAACATTCCCGTTGTTATATATGTAAATTGTTTATGCGTTCTACTATTTTATGTGACTGACGCTACCGAAATGTTGTATGTTGTTGTTGTATGTTCTTTATTGGGGTGAATTGAGCTTTCGCTCTTTACATTCACATGACAATAGTATAACATATAATAAACAATAAACTTAACTAAACTACACTAAACAGCTAAACTATATTAAATTAAGATCAAGACAAAAACAAAGAATTATAAATAGACTATAAGTTATATAAACACAATTGTAGATTATAATTATAAAATAAAGATAATTGAGATAATATTAATACAATATAAAAATATAATAAACAATAAACTAAACTAAACTACACTAAACATCTAAACTACATTCAATTAAGATGTTGGCAGTACAACGCGTAAACAGTATGAACATACTTAAATACGGAAATGTTGGTAGTATGGACCAGTACAGTTCATGTCAAAAGACATGCTGTGTACAATGGCTTGCAGAACAACAATAACATCTTTGGCCACGGCTGGTGAATCAACCCATACTGAGACAATGAGACACGTCTCGTCTGTTACTAGGTTTCTACTTGTCATGCATCGAAGCTAATCGCGACGATTGACTGGACATTAGTGCGTCCTCGACGGTCCCGCTTACATCGACAGGACCAGAACACAGTTGGCGGCCAATAGAACATTTTCAAAATTCATCTAGGACCCTATGTTGTGTTCTACACAATTTGTACGAATTTGTAATGGAAACTAAATAAATGAATACATAATTGAATATGCGATAGAATTAATCACAGTCTTCTAAATAAACAAAGACAACAATTTGCACAACAATGAAATATGCACCTTGACATAACATTTGGAAACTAGCTTTTTTTTTTTAAAATTTTTGTGCATTGTTGTCATTGAAGATTTAGAGGACCGAGATTAAGGTTGGAATTCATAGTCGGCCCCTACACCTAGGGGCGCCCATTGTTGCTAAGGTAACAATTGTTTCCATGTTATTTCCCATAAACAAAACAAATCCATAGCAACAATGGGTGCCCCTAGGTGTAGGGGCCGACTATGAATTCCAACCTAATAATTCTATCTAAGGGTCACCCCTAGATCAATTTTGAAAATGATCCATTCAAACATTGAAATAATGTTGTTTTTTTGTAATGTGTAATTCTCATTTTTCGACATTTGCAGTACTAGAAAAAATATCGCTATCGAATCTTTTGTGATTATTGATATCGTAGTATTAAAATATTTCTTTGTCCACAATTTATTGTTTTAACTTCCAAGGAATCCAAGAGAGATGTTTGTTCTAGTGTGGATCAGTCAGTCGCCGTGATCGCGACTGTAGAACCAGGAAACAGACGATGAGGGAAATTACATCCGTCGAGGGGCGTCTTGTCTTGATAATAGTTTCTTCCTCGCGGCCACAACACAACATGCTTGAGAGATCCGGTTTATCAACACTAGAATACAACCGCAGCTGCATGAGATGAAAACACTTCCGCTCAACAGTAGCTCAACAGTTGAGATCTTATTGAGCCGTCGAAACGGACATCTTTGATGAAGGGTTTAACATTGGATGTTGACTTCAATAAATCTACTGGTGTAAATGTAAACGGTTAATTTAAAGATTTCATAGCAACGAAATGTACATAAATAGTTAATTAAAACGGAAAGATAGTAGAACAGGTAAAACGTTATATAAGACCTAGTAATGGACTGTACACTGTTCCTTGTCACAAATAAAAACAATTTAAAACGCAATATTTCGAACCCTGATCAGACCTCTTCAACAGGCGAAAACACTTTGACGGTTAGTGACGAACAGTGATGTTTTTGCCTGTTGAAGAGCTCTGATCAGGGTTTTAAATTGTTTTTATATGTGACAAGGAACAGTGTACAGTCCATTTACTAGGTCTTATAGGCCTATAACATGAATAGTGTCAAGGTCCGCGCACACTTATCCTTTACGAAGCGCGGCGAACGGAAGGAACTTTTCGGATTTCAATATGACCCCGCGCACTAGTCGGAAACGAAACGACCGTATCCAGCAAATGCAGCTTCCGCCGTCGGATCTTTACCACGGAACCTTTTATGTTCTCCACCCTCCTAATCTCCTTCGCTGAAAATCAGTTCTTGTAACTAACAGACGAGAAGACTTTAAATACAAACTTACCTAATTATTTTATTGATATATTATGTTGTTACATGATTAATAGTATTTCGTAGTGAACCTATGCTCAGAGATAATTATTATTTCCCATCTTGAGGAGACTGTATTGGACCAATCGCTTTCTATGCTAAATGCGACAGTAGACTTTAAAATAATCATTGTGGCTACATAATATACATCCGCGAACGAAGTCGCGAGCATCACAGAATTTGATAGAATTGTTGCCAAATTGAAACTCAGTTCTATTTCCATCTGCCGTATCGGAAGTCGGAACAGTTTCCCTCGCCGCACTAAATACCACCCAACTCAACAAACATCATGATTATGGATGTAATGAAGAGTTTAAGCAGGTCACAATACTGATATAATGAGGGAGGGTGATTGGATGATTAGACGGCTTGAATTGATTTAATGAGACTAATAACAGGGCTAAGCCCATCTCGGTCCAGGAACCACGCGGGGGGCGGGTAGGGGGGCAGCAGTGTCAGTAGCACACACAGCCCCCTTACACATTAATCACTACTCTCAGGCTAGAATTCGTACGGTTGGAATGGACGACTTGCGATGTACCCGCCCCCTGACGTCACGCAGCAACATGGCGCCGCAAGTGAGTCAACATTCGCAAACAGTTACGGATTCTCGCGCATACCACTCGACACTAATCTCGATCTAGCTGTTATGTTATTCATGTTTATGGTATAGCCCATATAAAAGCATATTAAGGCCGAATTTTAACAGGTTGTCATGTTGGTTTCAAAATAATAGACACAGTAGTTTACTAGTTATAAGAAATCACGTATCGAAAACGGAAAAGTTGACAATACGACTTTTTTTTTTATCCACTTCAATTGTAGAAAAACTTATCATCGGATTTTGATGGGAGTAATTTAAAAATACGCAGGCAACTTGTAGGACTAGAAAGAAATAAACTTTCTAGATAGAAAGTGCACCGAACGAAAATTTTCAGCATGCACCAATACGCAAGGTGTGTAGTTTCAGGGTCCAAACGACGGTCTGACGAGCTATTAGGCCGTGAAAACGTCGCACCCTGCATATTGGTGCATGCTGTAAATTTTCGTTCGGGGCACTTTCTATCTAGAAAGTATATTTCTTTCGAGTCTAAAAGGTTGCCTTCGTATTTTAAAATAACTCTCGTCAAAATCCGATGGTTAGTTTTCCGCTAATTGAAGTGGATAAGACAAAACTCGTAGTGTCGAATTCTGTCATGTTTGATGCGTGAATTCATATAACAGGTTAACGACTGTGTCTATAATTTTGAAACCATCATGACAAAAACCGTTAAAATGTAGCCTAAATACGCTTTCATATGGGTTTTATCTTCAAAATGAATAACATATCAGCTAGATCGAGATTAGTGTCGTGTGGTGTGCGTGAGATTGCGCGCAGAAAGTACCGACTTATCCTCACTTGTCCCTAGTCAGCCAGTGCTCGCCGCAAGCTCCTCCCACCTGAAGTGGTCAATTCATAGTCGGCCCCTACACCTAGGGGCACCCATTGTTGCTATGGATTTGTTTTGTTTATGGGAAATAACATGGAAACAACTGCTACCTTGGTAACAATGGGCGCCCCTAGGTGTAGGGGACGACTATGAATTCCAACTAGGGGCGTCCGGTGTTACTAAAGATTTGTTTTTAAAATTGCGGTACCCAAAGAAGTCAGATAATTACTTTTTCGTTCTCAACTTAACAAGCACGAATCACTAACGTTTTTCCCGATTATCTAGTGCAATTTGGTAGCGGTAAGTTTTTTGACGGAAACGTACAAGAAAACGTGCAAGCAGGTTTCCGTCAAAAACTTAACGCAACAAAATTGTACTAGATAATCGGGAATAACGTAAGTGATTCGCACTTGTTAAGTTGGAAACGGGCGGTCCTGAGTCCCCTGACACTATCTTACTTCTTAGTAACAACAGGCGCCCCTAGGGGTAACGGACGACTAACAGGCGCCCTCTCGAATGAAATACCGCGTATCACCGCAGAGCCATCTCAGTAACATTGACTGACCCAAATGATTGAAACGAGAAACAATGCCCATAGCTCATCCATATTCATCGCACTGAACCGTTGTCGGCTATGGGTGTGAGAGTGAAAGGGGGTCGACATCGGCTCGGTGACCCTGGCAGTGACAGTGATCTTATAGGACCATATTCGTCGCTGCTCTCGGTGTTGTGTGGCCGTTTAGTCGCACTTTCACTCTGTGAGTGGTGCACACTGCCGCCCCCGGCTCTAGCGCTGTTTACAACACACTCGGAGTACGCGACAAAGAATCTACGAAAGATATTCCATTTTTTTCCCTTTAAATTACTTGAAGGTGCACTATTTAATTTTATTATTTGTAGTTTAACAACGTACTCGTCAACTAGGTCATATGACGTCGGGGATGATTGGAGGAAAGGGACAAGTAGAACGCAATGGGGAAGACGTGGACTACCTTTCGTCTGGCTTCTCAACCTCGACATGTCCGGCTATAGAGTGGCTTTACTAGAAGCATACGCTTCTGCCGGCATAGCTCTCGGGATCAACAATGCACGTAAACCTGCTCACCATGAACACTGAACAGGCACGCGATGTCCCTGCGATTGCCCAGTCCCTAGACACGCAGAGGTGTACGAAATGTTCAATTGTTATTATAATAATAAAAAAATAAACAATGAAAAACTCATTATCTTGAACGGTTACCGAATCATAAATTTGACTGTGTCCCGATATAAAATTGCTGTTTTGTATCGGCGCAATGAAAAATATGTACCAAAAAAAGGTAACTGTCAATTTTCCAAACTTCATCGAATGCACAAAGGTGTGCAAATACATTTTTTGTGTATAAAATAAAAATGAGTTTCAAACTATTTAATCAAAGTTTCAGTAGTATCAGATACTTCCTGAGAGCAAAAAAAAACAAAAAAAAAAACAATCATAAGCGTACTCTGAAGCGATGGCTTTGAAAGTCACCTAGATTACATAACCTGCTATTCATAGTTCCCACGTGACGTCACAGCGGCCATGATTGCGACACAATTGATGAGGACCAATCCTAGATCATTGGCAAATACTATTCAAATTAAGAAATAAGCCAAATTTAGAATTTAAAAAGTAAACATAATGAAAACAAAAATAAGAAATTACCACACATACCAATTGTGTATCAAAAACAGGCTGGATTTTAAAGAACTTAGAATCTATTAGTTGTACCACAACAGCCTTCAATTGTATCTCCATGGCAACGTCAAAGTTTGATCACAAATGTAGCCGCCACGCGCACAGATGTGACGTACGTGCAACCTATGAATTAAGATATTGTAAAGGCACGCAGTCTAAGTGGGGGTGGAGGTTTATATCCCGGTCAAGGAGATGAAAGCTATTGCAAGCCAGGAGATACGCATTGCCTGTCTTGCGCTAGGCTGTTACACGCTTGGCCGGACTACTATTCAATTCAAAAAGGTGTCTCGACTTCGAAAATCACACAAACATAATGGTTTTCCAAATCGAGTTACACACCTTTTTGAAACCCTATAGTTTTATTCATTGTTGGCATCTCCAGGCCTCGAGATCGCCGAATAATTAAATACCTCGGAAGTATAAAGACACAGGATACAAAAATTAGATGTGAAGAATTGTGCTAAAAAAATTGTGTTAACAAAAAATATTCTATGCCAAAGTGTTCGTAGACTAATGGGGAGAGGAAATATATCCAAGAGGTATAATATGATAAATAACTATTTAGTATTTATTATCATTCATGAGAATCACGGTAACATAGACAATAGAAGGGAAGGAAGAACCATTTTGAAGTAACCTTGCCATATAGACACAATATAGAATTTCAGGAATTTGATAATTTATTTATAAATAGAAGGGAACCTTGCCATTCTCACATGACATTATTGAATCAATCGTACTCATTCTTTCAACAAAAATTCCAATTAATATCATTGCCACTGTGCGAGCTACTACTTCCAAAACCCATAAAATGTCAGTGAAGGGAAAAAATGGAAGCCAAACTTGAAATTAATTTTCTTTCAATTTCAATGCAAGCTATATTTCGATCATGTCATTGCTCAAGAATGGTTGCTTCATTAATTAATTACAGTCTTTCTCTAAGTAGGCCCACAATGCAAGTCAATCACAAACTCATTTGAATGAGCGAATGAAAGTTTAATCGAAAAGATTATGTTGAAACAAAAGACATCTTACGACAGAAACAAATATTTTTGGTAACCTAGGAAGCGTTGGTAGTATTGTATTGTGTCAACGACATCAAATGAGTCGAGCATTGCGTAAAAAAGATTGACTCATGACATAAAGATAGACAGCAGCTCACTGCTTTCGAGCCCCACAAAAAGTATTTTCGTATATAAGATGTCAACAAAGGTTTATGATGAAATAGCCGGCCATATTTAACAAGCGTCGACATGTCGAGAATAGTCTTTCATTATCTAACCTCTTCGGTTTAGTTCGTGAGTTGCTCGTTGTGTGAATCTAGCAAAAACGAGATTGTTAGTTATTGTTAAATGTTTGGTCATAGGTGTAGATGATATTTAAAAAGTTTGGCATATTACTGTCGCTATATTTTACAAGGTGTGTGTCTTTATAGTTTGGAACACACAACGTCTGGTCCATGGCTAATATAGTTGAGTTCCATTGGGAGCCTTCATTGTTTTTGAAACTTTAAATGTTTGTTCTTAGGTGTACAGATGATATTAACAAAAGTTTGGCATATTATTACTGTCTTCGCTAAACGCTAGAATTGACAAGGTGTATGTCTTTATAGTTTGGAACACACAACGTCTGGTCCATGGCTAATATAGTTGAGTTCCATTAGGAGCCTTTATTGTTTTTGAAACTTTTAATGTTTGGGCTTAGGTGTAGATGATATTAAAAAAGTTTAGCATATTATTACTGTCTTCGCTAAACGCTAGAATTTACAAGTTGTATGTTTTTATAGTTTGGAACACATACCATCTGGTCCATTGGCTAATACAGTTGAGTTCCATTGGGAGTCTTCATTGTCTTTATAGGAAACGCAGGGAACTCATGATCTAATCCCGAAGAGGTATTGATATAGAAGGTGATAATATCTTTACTACCCTTGATTTATATATTGTGTCAGGAAGTGTAAATCTATATTTGATTCCAACCTAAGAAGCACCCTGCCAATCTCTAACCTCAAAGGGAGGCGATGGTATTGTGGATATCTTAAATGCCAACCATCACCATTATTCTGCAAAGCACTCTATACTTCTCAGCCGGTACAGACAGCTGAATATGAAGAATGTCGCCTCGACTCGACTAAGAACGGGTATCGCTCCCTATATATAGGGGAAGGTCCTCTCTTGTGTAACTGTGTCCACCCCGTTGACCACCGCTTAAGATTTTTAGACAAGATTGACATTTAAAACTGTCAACAAAGGAGGCGACGGCTAGTCGCTCTTTGTGTGTAGTGATTGGCAGGGTGCTTCTTAGGTTGATACGCAGAGTAGACAGACAGACAGACAGACAGACAGACAGACAGACAGACAGACAGACAGACAGACAGACAGACAGACAGACAGACAGACAGACAGACAGACAGACAGACAGACAGACAGACAGACAGACAGACAGACAGACAGACAGACAGACAGACAGACAGACAGACAGACAGACAGACAGGCAGGCAGGCAGACAGAGAGAGAGAGAGAGAGAGAGAGAGAGAGAGAGAGGAGACACGACCCGAAGACAGATGTCTGTGTCTTGCATCAGATCAGCGAGATCGCGCGAATAAGGAAGCCGATATCATCAAATCGCATCAAATTGAGAATCACGCGTCCACATTTACCAATAAATCGTCAATTAACTCGGCGAGATAACGTCGTCAATTATATCGCTCACGTCGTGGCCATTATGCGCGCGAACAAGCTCGTAACTCTACGTACGTCACACGAGCAAATTACCTCACTCGACGAGCACGTGTGAAAGTACGAGTACACCCTTACGAGCACATTACCTCACTCACTCGACGAGCACGTGTGAAATTACAAGTACACCTTTACGAGCAATCGACAACTGCATCGTTACATCTACAACTTTGTTTAAAGGCAACCTGTTACTCATTACATCATTCATTCATTCATTTATTATTTATTAATTCATATATAAATATATATATATATTCTAATAACTCACAAAACATGAACATACATATATCGACACAGAATACAAGAAATAAGAACAACACAAAACATCGTGGTAAGGAATAGAATTTAATTGAAAATTCTAAAAAATAAACTCCATATAACTGTTGCTCAAAATAACCAACTACGCTTCTTATCCTATTCCTATAAATTTAAATGTGTATGCTCGAACCCTTTCTAGTACCTATTTAGATCTAACGAAACCTAATTCCCCTATCTTTACAGTTTTTCAATGTCTAGTAACGTTCTTGAGGTATAACCAAAAAAAAAATCGTTCTTTGCTCACGGTTTTACCATTCACCAAAACCGCAACAAACGTTCAATGATGTAATTATTACACCAAGACCATCAAACCGCAGAATAGAACACACGCAAAGATGAACTTAAGTTAAGCTGGCAGGTATTAAAACACTCAACGTGTCGTAATAACTTTCAGCTAAACCATAAAACAGAATTCACGACTTTTTAACCTCAAACTCTTATTAAAACCGTGGGTGGGTATATTTTGATCAGGCGATCGGTAGCTGTAACCTCCTACATTATCAACTCGATCGGTATTTGCAGCCGTTATTGTTACCGACCTTTTAACTCAACAGGTCGTAAATCAGAGCGCGGAGGTGGTGCGGCGTCACGATCGAGTTAACCACGGTCTGGGGTTCGACCCCCACCTCCGGTTTCAACAGTCGCAATTAACCCGCGTTGCGCAACCGAGGAAAACGCATCATTAACGGCAAAGGGTACTTTCATTGAAAAAAAAACGCCCAAAATTTACGTTTTTAGTTATATTTTGAGAAAGCTTGGACACAATATTGAAACTACATTCTCGGGATTTGTAACTTTTTCAATATTGTGTTGCTTTCTCAAAATATTTGTCGTGGATTTTACAGTGTAAGATTAGACTACCGCCAAAATTAAAACCTACCTAAAATCAATCCAAGTCATATATCTCAATAAAAGTGAAAACAGAGCTCAATTCAGTTTCGAAATAACTGAATACTGTCCAATAAAAACCTGTTATGTTTTTAGTAGTGTTTGTTCGTTAAATTAACATAAATACAAAGTAAGTTTTAAATACACACCATGATAATTAAAACATTACAAATATTGTACATAGTATATCTTACTCTTACGAACCCGAATAGCACAAGCCTCAATTGAGGAGGTTGTGACATCACAGGCGGACAAACAATGTGTTGCTAGGCAACTGCATCGTCGTATCTCTCTTTGATTGGTGCATATTCAATGTTTGTCCGAAACAAAACACGGCTACACGGCTATTTTTAGAATTGAGTCTTGTGCTATTGAGCTCGGTATTCCCTTTTTTGATACGGTGTAGCATTATTGAGATATTAATAAAAAACGAAAATTGGCCCAAAAATGTCTCACGAGCCGCCACTGGATGTGACAAATAGTGTCACAGGCGAGTACATGGTCACGTGGTCGAGATATATCGCAGTCACTCATCTGACAGAACACTTGTCGCGTGTTTACCTGTTGACTATCATCCGAACAAAGACGCTCATCAGTTACCTGTCAGCTGTCACGTCACGTGGGGGTCTCGCCTACTTAGGTAGTTAACTTGACAACAAATAACAGTTGATAACACGACTGTCTAATTAATTCACAGAAATGTGCTTGTTTGGGATACACGATAGGTATAGCACATATGTGTACGTATACGTACGTATGTGCTGTATGAGGTAAGTAATATACAGCAATTAATCTAGTAAAAGAACCGAGAAGTATCCTTGTAGAGGTTGTAATAGTAGTATAGTAGAGGTAGTAGTAGCAGAAGTGTATAGTGCAGTAGTAGAAGTCCTAGTTGTAATATTCTAATTTTGTGTAGCCGCATTTTTTTCGCTATTTTTAGATTCAACAATTCTTCAAACAAGTAATTTTTTTATTTCAACCTTCTAAAATTAAACAACCAGCTTATGTGAAAGGATCTAAAACGACGATCACAATACACTTAAAAACATCTTATAGTAAGTACTTCCTGATTGAAAACGACATTAAATTCAGAGTCCAAGCATATTGTTCAGAGTTCCTTGTTTGCAGTGGCGTTGGAACCGGGGGGGCAGAGGGGGCGCTTGCCCCCCCTAGAAACTTCAGGGGGGGCAATAGCATATTTTTGCCCCCCCATCCCCATACTGTGAAATGCGATGCACTGATTTAATTTTGATGCACTGATGCGATGCACTGATTTTTTGAAACAACATATTACGCCCTTAAAATAACAAGATATCAAATTTTAAAGTTGTATATTTCCCAACTTTCAAATAGTTTTTTGGGGATTTAAAGCCAGTCTGTTTCAACTGTTTATAGTTTTCTTATTGATTCCTGGAGATTGAATGAAAGGTTTTGCTTTTGAAAGACTCACAGCCGAGTCTGCACAACAAAGCGCAGGCCTGTGCGTCCCTACGTCTAGGATTATTCGGCGAGATAAGCAGGTATTTCCTATGACCGGACACTTGTTCTAATTGTAACAAAAAGGTTTGACATTACGGTAGGCATTAGTGAAATGATTTCACGAAACACTGAGTCGTCGGAACGGGAGTCGTCGAAAGGGGAAGTCCAGCAAGGGAGGGCAGGGCCATGTGGAAGGAGAAATCTTCAGTGGGACAGTGGGGGAGAAGGGACAGGGTCTCCTTTCGTCGCCTCTTACGACTAGCAGAGTCACTCTGGGCCTATTCTACCCCAAGCTCCGCCGGGCTGGGTTTGACCGCGCCCAATCTGGCTGGGGGTGAACCCGGGCCCAGACGGGTCTCCTTTTGTCGCCTCTTACGACTGGCAGAGTCACCCTGGGCCTATTCTTTCCCGGGCCCAGACGGGGTACTGCACATTCATAACGATCGTCTCATGAGCTTGAACATAAAGGAAAGTGGCAATAAATTTGTAAAAAAAAAAAAAAAACACCCGAACGAGCTGAGGTATTTGGGGCGTGCTGAATGATGTGCGTTTGAGCAACGAACATAAAATTAAAACATTATTAAATTTCCAATATTTACCGCTTGTTCGTTCGTTGTTGCTTGTGTTGTGTATATGTATGTATAGACATTATGTGTGTGTATTATTTTACTGTAATACGATGAAGTTATCGTTGGTGTTAGTGAAGGCTGTAGAAAACTAATACATGAAAACTTTGTATAAGATTGAAGTGGGTTTGACCGAAAAAAAGCTGTGATGTTTGATTCGGTACGAACTTATCATCACCGCAATGCTGTTCATCAATGGTATACACATGCAGGTGTTTTTTGCAAGAAAAGGTGAACATTTTTATAAGAACGTATAAATATAATAACAACCTTTATTCTGTCTCTGCAGACAAAGCTATTGCCGTAAGACACAGAATAACATACAATAACTTATATCAAAACGAAAATCGAAACAAATTACAATTTATACATAAACTTAACAACATTAAGAATACAAATGGTGCCTAAATATAAAAATGTACCACCGTAATACGGCCTGAACAATATCATCGGTGAGACTTGATGGTATTTGGTTCGACTTCCGAAATTTCTCGAAAAAGCCATTTCTACATTTAGCCTATTTATATTATTTATATTCTGTAACCCATAAGTGCTTGCCCCCCCTAGCAAAATGTACTTCCAACGCCCCTGCTTGTTTGACACACGAGTCAAAAGACCTCAACATATCTATATGGTTGCTAGTTATAAATGCAGTGAATGGTTCGCGTGTGATAAACCTGCAAGCAACTATATACAGGGCTGACTTGCAACAGACAGAGAAGTGTTTGCAATACAAGACATTCTAAATGGTAATCAGTCTTGAAATTATTCCATTGGGCAAAAGATAAATGAATTTCGGCCAGCTTGAATTAAAACGGTTCGCTTTGTCAAAAACAATGGATAATTGTGCTACACTAATTACTCTATATTCTCAGTTTTCAGCCGAGTTACGTCATAACGTCTAGAAGTTTGTTCTCAGATTCCGCGCGCAGATGTAATTTCGACACCGGCTCTCAAGAGGTATTTAAAAAACAGAACTATTATTTGTATTACATTTGTTGTTATGGTAATCAGTTAATTTGAAAGGGGGGGGGGGGGTTCTTTCGGGAAATACCATCCCCAAAAGAAATAAATTGGTTCAACCATCCTTCTATAAAGAAATACGTTTGTGACCATCCCTCCACTCCAGAAGATAAAAAGTGCCTTCGCATTAAAAAAGGCACATTGACAATAGCCCCATTCGAAAGGCTCGAAGCACCACGATGTCTAAACGCCGCAAGTGGAGACCAAGAAGAAATTGGATCCAATAATCTTAAATTTTGATTGCGTTTTTTGGCCTAATTTAAAAAATTTAGATTTTACATGCAATCAATATTGACAAAATTAGACGGCAGCAGACCATTTCAAAAACTATCAAGAACCCTTTGTATGATTTTCATCACGGTCTTCTAAATCTGTATTAGCAACAATACACAACAATTAGAAACATACAATCAAGGTTTGTACTTGTAGTGATGATCTTGTATGCATCAATGAACCTTGATATAACATTTAAGAACTGATTTTGTTGTTCTTGAAGATTTAGCAAACCGTGATGATACTCATACAAAGGGTCCTAGGTAGTTTTTGAAATGGTCTATTAGGCGGTATTTAAGAAATTGTTCACTTCAATGAACATCGCCCCCCCCCCCCCCAACCCTCCCACAACGGGCATAATTATAATAAATAACAAATGTTTATGATATGATTGCATCAGACATTTAGACTTGTTTGTTTAGAACTTCCTCCTAAAGAAAGATCAGCCAACTTAGTTTGTTTAACTAGATTTAAACTTGTTTATGCTATAATCGTTTGTGTAGTGAGAATACCAACTTACCTAGTTATTAGTGTCTTCCCCATTTTCAAATCCCCGCGGTACTTTTGCTTGCTTGCATCAATTACGTAAACGCACTGTCTATGTATATGTCTGTACTTGTTCCTGTTGTGACGGTATTAGAAGCACACGCTGAAATAGGAGGGTTTGGAATTATGGTCTAGAATTTAAATTTGGAATTAAACATTATACTAGACCTGAGTCACGTGACGGATAATAATAAATGTGTTTTAGAATACATTTTTTATTTGAATTTGAAAGTAATTAGCAATTGTTAGAACTTTAATATAATTAATAATTCGTGGCTTAGGTAATTTTCGTTACTTGTTTTTTTTTTGTTCTAAAGATGCAACATTTTTATAATTTTTAAATTTTTTTGTTTATCAAAAATAGTTAAAACTCTAAAACTAAAAATTAATACACATTTGTGTGAAATTCCACACGTGCGTAGCAAGAGAAGTAAAAAACATTTTGTTTGCACTATTGATTACCGGAGTTAAAAACAAAAAAAGCAATGATAGAGGCGATTGTTCTTATACGTTTTGAATCAAGATTAGGAGGAAAAGAGTTTTAAAAATTTTCACACAAAATAAAAAAAAAGAAACAAAATGAAAAAACTTCACGAGCAATTACAAAAATATATATATATATAAAAAAACGAGAAAATCATTATTTTTTTTTTAAATATTTTTAAAACGAAAACAAAAATTCCTAAAGCACTGTTTTCAAAAAAAAAAAATCGCAGTATTATTTGTCCAAAGTAAACAAAACTCACACACGGTTCCCAACACGACACACCACGAGAAGACGTTTCAGCACCGTACGAGAGTGAAACCAGAGACTTATGATCTTGCCGGCTTTACGTGGCCAACTGACCGATATACAACCAGCCAGCCAGGGAGAGTTTAACACGGCAACTTTCTCCAAGGAGCCCCCCCCCCCCCCACCCCTCCTTTCTCCGCGCGTAACAATGCGACTTGCACTTGCTGCGTAGTGGACCCGCGTACGTCACTCGCGACCTTCCGAGGACGGGTAATTCACTTGTTGATTGCGACACTTGTTACTAAACTGATGTTAACCGAAAACTATTTTGATTTTTATAGTCTACCTAAGATAAACGGAGACAATTTAATTTTAATGCATTTGTTTAACAACAGTGTTTAAAATTTTGTTACAGGATTGCTAAGAAAATCTATAAACGGTAATAAATATCAATTCCCGAATATTAATATTGCCAAAAAGTTCAAAAATTTTAAATTTTGGAAAAAATGTTTTTTTGACAAAAAATCGAAATGTATTTGTATCTAACAACAAATTATGATAGTAAATTAGTAATTTTAAAATTATTCGGTTATGTATATAATAAAAGTACACAATAGGTCTAGATAAGGTGTGGACATGTGAATGTGATTATGTAGAATAAACAGTACCTCGGTACCTCTAATACTAATACGGTTCTGAAAGTATTTAAGTGATGCAATTTTCGATTACACAATAAAATAAAATGTACTAGAGCATCCCGGCTCATAGGGAAATTTTATCTAAAAAACTCCCCTGAAAATTCAAAAGTAAAACGAAACAAATCAATTAAACCACACTTGTCAAAATGAACACATTAGACTAAACGCAGTATAGCCGGCAACGACAGCCATGGTTACACCCCTATAGAAACGCCTTTCTATTATAACCACAACCGTTGCTTGGTTTTCACCCTGGGGCTAGGATGGTCTGGCCACTTTCTTAGCCGTCTCAACGTCTGCAAACTTGGATAATTTACCGGTAAGTAATGCAGAAACCTTTTCCTGTCTTGGAAAGTACACGACAGTAATAATTCAATACACATTATAGTCTGCAGTTCTATTACTATGACAAGTAGATCATGTTATTATTCATTGAATACCGTTATTGGTTTTAAACTAGGAGGCGTACGTTTGAACTGAGACACGGAATACGCTCAACTATCCTTCAACATGCATTAGTCTATAATATTCTGATTAAAATCTAAAATAATTTTACATTCATATTTACGTGAACTACCCAAAGAACAATACACCAAATACTGACACAGTCATGGAACCATGTATTTGCCAGAATAACAGTAGCACCTCGTGAATTATAACTATGAAACAATTATTAACTATAACACTAGCATGCATATCTGACATGTATTTTGCAATCCATATCCGGTAGATGTATATAGTCCAGTTATCTAAAACCTTCTAGACAGTTTCGCCGTTTCGACTAACAAATACATTCGTTTAGCCACTTAGTGAACAATAACAATTATCTGAATATAAACAACTTAATTTACATAATGTGTTTTCAGGTTTAAAGAATACCAGTTTCATGTATCAAATTAATTATTCTATGTGATATGCAAATTCGTGTGAAAGGATTACGTACGATCGTTTTTAAAACACGTTTTCTTGGAAAAATACTCTTAAGTGAAGGTTTAGCTTTTTCACGTAATGGAATTAACTCCAGACACTATTCAAATTGTCCAGACCTGTTGTATAGTACTTTTCTTCCATTCGTGCAGCACTTCTTATAGATGGCTATAGTGGGCAATTCAATCAGTCATAATAACTATTAATATATGCAGGAAACTCGTACTTTATCAACATATTATGTCTAACAAATAATGACGAAATATCTCCACATGAACTCATGCCCATTAGAATTCGAATCTGAAACGCAGGAACCATGTTTCTCAGACGAACACTTATAATCGACAATGTACACGTAGACTACTCTTGTCAAGCGTCACCCACGTTACCTCCCACACCGACAGAGATGGCCCAGTCGAAGAGCGAACAGAATGGAAGGAGGGATTCTGATCACCAAGTGAATGTTGCGAATACCCGTGCATTCAAGTCTCCTGGTTTGATTATACCCGTGCATTCAAGTCTCCTGGTTTGATTATACCCGTGCATTCAAGTCTCCTGGTTTGATTATACCCGTGCATTCAAGTCTCCTGGTTTGATTATACCCGTGCATTCAAGTCTCCTTGTTTGATTATACCCGTGCATTTAAGTCTCCTTGTTTGATTATACCCGTGCATTCAAGTCTCCTTGTTTGATTACACCCGTGCATTCAAGTCTCCTGGTTTGATTATACCCGTGCATTCAAGTCTCCTGGTTTGATTATACCCGTGCATTCAAGTCTCCTTGTTTGATTACACCCGTGCATTCAAGTCTCCTGGTTTGATTATACCCGTGCATTCAAGTCTCCTTGTTTGATTATACCCGTGCATTCAAGTCTCCTGGTGTGATTATACCCGTGCATTCAAGTCTCCTGGTTTGATTATACCCGTGCATTCAAGTCTCCTGGTTTGATTATACCCGTGCATTCAAGTCTCCTTGTTTGATTACACCCGTGCATTCAAGTCTCCTGGTTTGATTATACCCGTGCATTCAAGTCTCCTTGTTTGATTATACCCGTGCATTCAAGTCTCCTGGTTTGATTATACCCGTGCATTCAAGTCTCCTGGTTTGATTATACCCGTGCATTCAAGTCTCCTTGTTTGATTACACCCGTGCATTCAAGTCTCCTGGTGCGATTATACCCGTGCATTCAAGTCTCCTGGTGTGATTATACCCGTGCATTCAAGTCTCCTGGTGCGATTATACCCGTGCATTCAAGTCTCCTGGTGTGATTATACCCGTGCATTCAAGTCTCCTGGTTTGATTATACCCGTGCATTCAAGTCTCCTTGTTTGATTATACCCGTGCATTCAAGTCTCCTGGTGTGATTATACCCGTGCATTCAAGTCTCCTGGTTTGATTATACCCGTGCATTCAAGTCTCCTGGTTTGATTATACCCGTGCATTCAAGTCTCCTGCGAGCGAGACCCACATACGTTAATTCCAAGGTATGGTACGTGTGATTTAAACGTAAACTCTATTGCCTATGGCTGGTGATTGTGAAAGCAAATGGATGCATTATTTATGCAACTGTTTATGATTACATTGTGTCATACTATTAACGTACATGTTTATTTATTGGAAATATGCATTTAAAGAACAATTTTACAATTGTGATTGACTGGCAAGGCCACAAGCTATGTGTCTGCAAAACTAGGATAAAAATGGGGTCTAAAGATTTAATGAAACATTGTCCCGAACCATTTGTTGAAAAGTTGTAAATATATCCAACAAAGAATATCCATAATGGAGAAGAGAAGCGTATCGTGTAAGGTTTCGTGGTTGTGCTCTAGTTTCCATTAAAATAATTGTCTGAAGTTCCCCCCCCCTCCGTCCTCCCATCACGCACAAATAAAGCAGCCAATAAGTCTAAAATATCCAGAGGTACGTTTTTATGTGTATTGTTTTTTTCTCAATACTGGGACATAGAGTATTATTTTACTATTTAAGTAAATTATCTATCGCTACGTACGTTGTTGATTGGTATTGGTATGATGGGTTGCTCAGTGCTCAGTGCTCACATGGTAAACTGTGCAATTATATTTAGGGAAATCGTTCATGTTTTCGCAAGTAATAATAAAACAAGAATAATTGACCTTGATAATGTGGGAGTGCGAATCTAGGAACGATGAAAATAATTAATATACCAAGAACCAACTAGTTTTTTTTTTGCGTTAATTGTTTCCTTTTTCAATTACGTTATGAACCATGTTGATTTGACCTTGAAAAAATTACTTGCTGATAAGATCTTTTAACATATCTAGTTTAAATTTATCTCGTGCACATTACGAGCATATTAATCTAATTAGGTCTGGGAGGAGAAAAAAAGTGGAAGTAGGAACGCATGGAAATCCTCGATGACTGAGAAGCGAAGTGAGATATGTGTTTTCTCATTGAAATTGATGATCTTGTAAACGGTTCGATTGTTGTGGTTCCTTCTCACGTTTCCCCTAAGATACTTTAGTTAGAGTTTAGACTTAAAACTGAAAGCCTGCATTCGAAATCTCGTGGTTTGTTTACAGAGAATATTTCTTTAATTGGGTACTCTGTTATAATAGGTTTTAGAGATGTACATTATGATGAATATTATCGTTCAATTTTCGATATTCAATAAAATTTTGATAATCGATAGTCAAAACATCATCTAATGGTATTTTTTCTGAAAAAAAAAAAAACATGTTTGCAATGCATTGTTTCGCTCTTCTCGGAAAGAAAGAGAAAACATACGAGAAAAAACTGATTTATCAAACGATCCCGAATCAAACGAATATGAGGATTGCAAAGAATCAGGAACTGCGCTCAGGATCTACACAGACGTGATATACTGAACACTTTATGGCCCTCATTAACACTGAAGGGATACAGTTCACTATAACTAAGTAACTACATTCAGTAAGCGTGCACACAGATTACCTCACTCTTACAGTATGAGCAATAATACAATTAACTCACTAGATGACAAACAGACAACAATAGTAATCTTAATAGGCTTGAGCGATGTGAAACATAACCATAGTTTTAAAAAATACATTGAACATTTCGCAACGTGTTCATTAAATAGTTATGCATTATTGTATACAAAAGTTTTGAAAATGTTGTAACGTAAAGCAATTCCGCAATATTCTTCAACCGTACATTAATTGTGTTCGACTCTTGTGTCTAAGATAATTAGTGTTTTGTTGTAGGGATGGATTTAACTGTACCTGAGTTCTAGCGTGGCAACAGCAATGAAGGAAGCGGTACTTGAATTCCGCTCCGCACATGGGAAGCTATGAATAAAGCATTTTCGCACTAGATCCACCATAGTCCCTTGGTCCACTTATTTACAGGTTAATTAATTGAGGTTATATAATGGACATGGTTTCCCATATGCATAACCCATGGGGAAATTAATTATTGTGGCGTTCTTAATGGTTACAATTCCCAAAAGTTTGGGAGTCGAACGTGTATTCCAGTTTACGTGCTCACGTTGCTTCATAAATAATGCGAAGAAGAAAGTGCAGAGATGATAATTGGTAGAGTGTTTGTAAACACTGCCTTACATTCAATTGAGCGATATTGTTACTAGCATTCAATTATAATATGGCGGACGATATCTGTGAAACGAGTGCGAAAATGGATTCGAACCCAGATCTTTTGTTTAAGGGCAGAATATGTTTTATTTGAGTGTTGGTCAACACTCAAAGACAGAGACTACAAACAAAGCGTGGTATGTTCTTTTGTCACTGATTGTTATACCTATTGATAAAAAGGCGAATTACTTGCAACGATTTGGAATGGGAAAGGCCGAGTCCGTCTCGATTTTCGGGCTACCCGCACATCCCTAAATTGTTAAAACGGAAGCCAATTGTCATTACTATTATTACATCAGCTGTAGAAGTAGTAGTGAAGTGGTAGTACTAGTGATAGTAAACAGTGGTAGTAGTAGTATTACTAGTGGCCGCAGTGGTAGTAGTGGTATAACTAGTGATAGTTGCAGTGGTAGTAGTGATAGTAGCAGTAGTATAGCAGTAAATAAATAAATAAATTCACATTAAGAGTCTACCCACTCAGTAACTAAACTGATTTGCAGTGGGTATAGCAGTGGTAGTAGTAGTAGTATAGCAGTGGTAGTAGTAGTAGTAGTAGTAGTAGTAGTAGTAGTAGTAGTAGTAGTAGTAGTAGTAGTAGTAGTAGTAGTAGTAGTAGTAGTAGTAGTAGTAGTGGTAGTGGTAACAGTACAGTAGTAGAGGCGTGCGCAGAAGTTGTACACATCCCAGCGGACTGTGAATGACCTAATGTAGGCTGGTCTCATACAGTAAATGCAGGCAGGCCCGCGTATGGTCATAGTACGGTAAGGATGAGAGCGGCGCCCAATCAAACGAGCCAATAAACGTGACGACATATTCTATTCACAGAACAATCGTGACCTTGCCGCGTTGCTCAAGTGAGGCGATCACACGTGTGGCCACGTGTATAGGTAGGTCAATAGCGCAGCACACGTGGGCTGTGGCTTGGGGAAAACACATAAGAAATTCAATTCATCAATTTAAAAAAGAATTAAAAAGTAAGTTTCTTTTAAGAGCTGTACATTTTTTTAATTAAAGTGCCTCTAAAAAGAAAGAAATGCCATTTAAAAGTGTTTTTTTTTTAATTTTTACATGATCTACTGTATGTTCTTATTTAGTGTTATCAACTAATGGATTGGTTTGAAAGAGCTCCTATTCTCGTTTCTAGTTAGACAAAAACAATTGGTTATGTCCATAACCAGTTAGACTGACTTATAGTTAGTGCGAACTCATTGATACAATTATCTCAAAACTGAAGTATACAGTGAATAATATTTTCAAAAATGTTGTAAAAATATAATTTCTAATCGTGAATTACGTACCTCTCGTAACAGGAAGTGTAGTTTAAGTAACCGATCGTCATACGGGTGGAGAAACCACATCCCCCATTACTCCTCGTTGTTGCATAACTAGACAACACAACTTACGGTGTCATACGAGTTCATTGTCATCTCGCTACACACACCACATTTTATAGTTTATTAATGAAAAACAGACTTGTAAAAAGTGAACGGTAAAACGGTCTTAAAATGCAACGTCCAAAAATAATGAACAAACATTGATCAAGGTTTATCCTCAATAATATTATGTTTTACATGATAAACTCACTCACCAAAAACATGAATCTGTGAAGGATAATGTTTTTGTATTCGGTTTCCACGACGAAGTTTGTACAGCAAATCTTTAGTGGTTTCTGGTATAGGAAGTTTTTCGTCCACCGGTACAGATGGATTTTTGTACCGGTTAAACAAAAATATCGTTTTTTAAACTGCATTATTAACCTTCACGTATTGATCTTGCTTGCAAAACTGCAAGAAAGTGTGACGTGAATACATAAGTATTATTGAAGCTTTGCCTGATCCAACTATGAGTTTTTTGTTTCTTTATAAAAATACGAACGTTGTTCCTCCTACACGTTGTCCAAATGATATACAAAGGCTCACAATATTCGTTTTATTCATCTCTATAGCATTTAAATCTACACGCCGTAAGAATAAATAGGTTTAAATGCTATACACATTAAAATAAAACTAATAATTAATTACAAATGTTTTAAAATTAACAAACATAAAAACTGGACTCGCTATCCAGATAAAAACACCCGATACAAGTAGTAGTAGTTTTTTCTTTAGTATTTTCTTTTGAGTTTATTAACGACGTTCTCGACTACCAAGTATAGTAGTATTAAGTACGTGTGTTTATTTCCACACACTAATCTCACGACAAAACCACAACAATGGCGACCATCCATCTATTTACAACATCAATAACGTCATCTGCGATAAGAATATTATACGACCACTATTAACACGTCGTTGACCGGGATGAGTTGTCGGTAATAAACTCTTACCATGCACGCGCGACCGTGGTAACCCATATAACGCACTCCTTGGCTCACGCACAGCCTATAGCACAATATCACATTACATAACGATGCATTCACTCGATTTGCATCTTGTAAATATCAACATTGTTAAGAAACAATGCCGATGGCCAAGGTTGCCACTACAATAACGTTAAAGTCTCGTGGTACCAACCTACCGCAGACAACTAGAGTGTTGATATGTTTCTTGACGCAACGAAGGTAATCGAGATGGATTAGTGCACGAGATCCATGGTTTTATCAACCTCTGGCTCAGTGTTTACATCAGAGCATTTTGACGAAATTCTGTTAAATTGGTTATTCTAGTTGAATTAGTTTCCATGATTTGAGCACATCTCTGTAAAGTTATTATTATTTAAATTCAAAGAGTAATGATAATGAAAACAATTATTTGTAGGAAACCTGAATAGGACAATTCAAGCCCCTCGTCTGTATTTTAATTATTACGGTATTTGAAATAGTTATGAGGGACTGTCCAAGGGTATTGTTAACATGACATAGGCCCGGTTTTTCAATCGGTTAACGGCTCGTTAACGGGGCCGTTAGCTGACGGTCCGTAATCTATAACCCAACAAACCCTATGAAGATAACGGACCGTCCACTAACGGCCCCGTTAATGACCGATTGAAAAACCGGGCCTTAGTCAATACCAGTATACGCCTTGTGACTGAGAAACACCCAGCGAAAAAGTCTTCAGTCAGAATTGCCCCTATACCGAATTAGAGTATCGGATCTTATTGCTGAGCATCGGCAACACTCAAGGATCGGTGTTTCTCGAAAACCCCATTATTTGTGAGGTTTCCATCTACCTATCTATTCAAACTATAAAAGTCGTGGAATAAAACATGGCAAGCGGCTATCGCGTCTTGTTACAACTAAACGTGGGCATCTATTGGTCAACGCCCGATAAAAGTGCGAACTAATATTGTCTGTAATGTAATCTAAACCTTGAAGCGATTGAATCTATAGGAGGATGAGGCAATGATTGTCGTGGGAAAGATGAGCGGCAAGAAGAACAAAGATGCGTGCAGGAAACATTGAGACATGATATCGGCTTTCGGAATATCCCAATGCGGTTTTAATAGATCGTTCTAATAATAATAACAACCTTTATTTGGTCTCTGCAGCGAAAGCTGTTGCCACATGACACAGAATAACCTACAATAACTTATATCAAAACGAAAATCGAAACAAATTACTGATAATAAAATTTATATATAACAAAATTACGAATACGAATGGTGCTTAATATAAAAATAGACCACCGTAAAACGCATAGAACAGTCTTCCTAAAGGCATCACAGCACCCTTTTGTCACCTACTCTGCGGAACCCACAGTTTCTGTATCTTAAAAGCTTTTAAAATTATCACTAAGTAAAAGAAAATAGATCATCTTCTAGAATGAATTTAGAGTTCTTTAAATTATGAACATTTCTTCATTCCAATAAATATTTAGGTGCTGTTGCTATGTTGCTTACTAAACACCTTTCCAATTTAGAACATTTTAAAAAACGTAACTATTTATTGGAAAATTGAAACATTCACAATAAAGAGCTCTAAATTCTTTAACTAAGTCGCCGAAACGTGAGACATAAAACAAACTGGCATAATGACATTTGCTATAGCTCCTTCACAATCTCCCACACACACCCACGCACGTATCTCGTACTACGGACACGTGGTCGTGCGTGGGGGGGGGGGGGGGGGGGACAAGACACGTGTCGGGAGGATTTGCAGAAACACTTATTACCAAACACGAGCGATGAACCCGAGAGTGTTGTCGCAACCCGTGTAAGATTGAGACTGATGGCCCTGCTCATTTCGACAAGGATGTTACAACCAATCAAGTGGATTGCCTTCTATATATAGAGCCTATTTTTTCTCGCCATGTTTTCTCTATAATGTGGCAGAGAGGGACCACAACATCAATTACAATTATTGTTATATACATTTTGCTGTTGGTGCTGTTGTCGTCGTTGTTGATGTTATTATTATTATTATTATTATTATTATTATTATTATTATTATTATTATTATTATTATTATTATTATTATTATTATTATTATTATTATTTTTATTATTATTATTATTATTATTATTATTATTATTATTATTATTATTATTATTATTATTATTATTATTATTATAATTTTTATTTTTATTATTATTATTTATCTTCCAGATGTGGGAAGCTGGTAGGATGATAGAAAAGGGCATTATGCCCCATACATGACATAGTGTCTATCATCCTAACAAAATAATGAATAACAGAGACAAGTATACACAACATTTAACAAGTACACGAAATATTATGGAAATAGAAAATAAAAAAATAAAAATAAAGGAATGGAAATTAAAAAGAAAAAGAACGAATTACACTTTCAAATTCTGAATGCGGTAGAGCTTGAATTTCCAGTCAGGGAGAAGTTCCAAGTTGTTGTCATTGTTGCTATACTGTTGCTGTCTATAGGGAGTATTCACGTGACGTCACATCGGCCATATTGGAGGCCACCTATAGTACTATTTCAAGTTTCATATAATATTGTTTACGGGGAAATATGACAAGTTTGAACACGTATATATCCCCCGATAAAGTGTACGAAAATGATTATTGTATGCTTTTGTAAACGATTAAAAGAGTAATCGAGACAAAAGAGTTTGTTTATGTTGATTTTAAGTGTGAATAGCAAACCAAAGTTAGAGAACAGTTGAATTTGCATCAAACGCCAGCTGAAATATAGTAACAATGAACTACCAATCACATGCCATTGTGGCCTCCAATGTGGCCACCATGCGCAATACGTGAATACACCCTATAACCCTCTTTGTTTGTTGTCAATGTGAACAGCCTCTCCTTAATGTGTGTTGAGTGCGTATCATGTTTTCTACTGTTGCGGGGGAGGTAACCACCAGTCTAAACTGTGTCAACTGTTTCCTCATCGTGTTAGTCCTTCACAACAATAATATAATTGAAAATGTCAGCGGGCGATCGAGTCCAACGGTGTCACCTTTGACTCCCGTCGTCCTTAGACTCACTCGTATTCCAGACGCCGGCGAGACAATATTGAGGACAACCTCAACTCATCTCGTTCACTTGGCTACCGACTTGACTGCCTGCGTGCGCACAATCGTTTCGTGGCTGTATATTGTTCCTCGACTCATATAAATCCTAAAATACCATACCGATAAAGGTGGCTCAGCGGTAAAGACGCGAGACTCTAATTCGGGAGGTCGCCGGTTCGATTCCGGCCACCGGCAGTCCTGACTGAAGGTTTTTTCCGAGGTTTTCCTCAGTCGTAAAAGCGAATGCTGGGATTGAGTCATACTATCAGCCCTCGGACAATCCTTCCCAACTATCCAAACACCCTAATAACCTAGTTGGTCACCTGAAGAGGGGCACATCAGGTAAAGCTGGTGTGCACCCTAGAACGGGTATTCCTACAAAAATTATTATTATTATTAATATGCCATGGCTTTAAAATTATACCTACGTGGTACACTGACTAGACCATGGACTTATAATAGTATTAACTGCAATACTGGACCTACATCTGCTCGTTAATCAGTTTAACACTATAGTGTAGGAGTAGGCTACGTGCCGGTACCAGCCTTGCCTTCCCCTCCTCATTATCATTCATCAATCATCACTCATCAGGCTAAAGAGGGCAATGTGCCATGCACTGGCCTCAATTACAATCAAATAAATAATAAATAGTGTATCAGTGTGCCCCAGAAGTCGGCTGGGGGCCATCATTTTTGCATTTTATCTATACGGTTTCATGTTTGTTATTGCATGCATTGTTGGTATGCCATGTGCACTGAAGCGGAAGATAGCCTTGATGTACAAAAATAAATACAAACTTATGTGATTGTGTTGAATAGAATCATCTTTTTAAATCTCAGAACAAAGTTTGTTTGTTGGGATGTTTTAGATAAATATCCTGCAATTTATAACTTGCTGTGCTAACTGATCTACCCAGGTAGGTACTTGACAATATTTAAAATGCACAACTCTCCATTACATACACGACGAAACATTACCCGTATATTATTCATCATTGCGATGTGTGTTAATGATTATAGTAAACGTTGTATATCCATCCACATTCCTGTGTTGCTTGACGTAAATACATTATATAAAGTTGAATTATTGCAACTCAATTCACTTTACATAATATTATTATGATAACTTTACCGGTATCGCATTGATATCGCGAAGAAAGTATAATAAATAATAATATATTTTCTTTAGATGTCATGCAGGGACGTATATAGTAAAGTAAATGTTTACATAAATGTAGGTATTGCATTGTTAATAATATCTGAGGAACTAGATTGGAAATTGAAAGTTTAAAAAACACAGAATCAATTGTAATTAATAATTGCAACAAAAGGTGCATATTAATTAATTAATTTTCGATTCGATATACTATACATACATACCTAAAGTCATCGTACAACAACTTCGGTAATGCTTTCGTCATCAATCAATGACGTGTTTACGGTCTCGGCCAACCCGAGCAGGTATTTGAATTAGCCACGGCCGCTGATTGGGTGACGCTCACCCACCCGTGACGGAAGCAATACCGAAGTGGTTGTACGACAACTTTATTACGTATTTAAAGCAGTCGTGCGATTTAAATCAGTTCCTTTCTTATCTACGTACGACAATCCACAAAATAATTTTTTGAGTCCGTACAAAAAGCACACAAAAATGCCTGTCTTTACGAATGTGTGAAATCTTTTTATTTCGTTGTAAAACCGTGGCTAAAAAAGGGGCCATAGATACGGATCTTAGTTTGGTATAAGACTAGTTACGTTCTCTGAGATCTGAGTTTTGAGAGAGTGGATCTGAGTTCGGTATAAGACCAGTTACGTTGGTCTATAGTACACACACCGTCCATGCACTTCCCTAACAGCATTGCAAGACATTACTTATCCTCCCACAGCCTCCGATCTAGAAGATATATCTACCTAGCCGTAATCAGCGTCCCATGCTGCACTTAGCAATGCGGTAATTGATTTTAGGAAAGACTTTGCCTTGTGTAAGAGACGTTGGTTGCGTCGTTTGATGTCCGCACATTAAGATTTGTGGGAAGGAAAACGTATTGTATAGTATATAATACTAGCCCGTGGGCAATTAACTGATTGAGACAGTGCCACGGGTTCAAGTTGTTAGCGAGATGTTGTGCAAAGTGGTCAATCTATGACGAGAACGGGGTTCACACACCTTGTAGCAGGGTTAAGAAATACACGACGAGCAATCTTTATTGCCAGAAATATTGATTATTTGGTGTTTTACGACGTACGTCATAGCTTAGGTCATATGACGTCTTCCGAATCAGATCCATTATACATCGCGGGGGTCGTCATAATACCCCGGTCAAATAGCAATTTTACCCGGAATTAATTGGTACAGATTTTTTTTTTATCAGAAGTTGTTTGCTATGTATACCTTCATATTCCGAAGAAAGTTTACCGCCGTCCGACCCCCCTAATTAACGTAATTAATTAAATTGCTAAAATTAATTAATGCTTATATAATCGTTATTTTTAAAGATTTTTCTGATATTGTATATTAAATACATTAAGTAAGGCCTTTTGTAATAAGAACAACATTCAAAACCTGTATATAGATAATTCGGCAAGCATTAATTAATTAATATCAATATAATAACATTTTTAATAAAATGGTTCCCGTGTATAATTGGTATAGTGAAATATCTAGTAATAGTTGCAAATACATAAGTAGTAACATATGAAACTAGGCCTACTGTAGAAAGTTTACCGAAATAAAAGTAATATTCGTATGATAAATCAGCATAATTAATGAATACATTAATTACCGATGTTTAAAAGGAATACTTATTTGAATGTATGCATTATGGGTATCAAAAGAAAGCTGCCGATACGTGGGTTTTAATATCGGTATCTCCGGGAGAAGTAAAAAAAAACATTTTCCTAGGGGAAGGAGGGGGGGGGGGGGGGGGGGGGGGAATGCAGATGTTTCGTTGAACGTATCAATCGAAATATATTAATACGTCGTTTTTAGGAAAAGTACTTTAACAAGGCGATAAAAGAAAATGTACCCTAGACCTTGGCTAATATATTGGAGAGGAGGGGGGGGGGGGGGGGGGGGGGGGGGTTAATTAAAGAGCGCCTTGTAAACTAAATTTTAATGTTTACCCAATTTAATTGATGTGACTTCATAGATATGAGGTTCGATTACTCCGATACAAAAGACCCGTCACGGCTTGGGTTACAATTAGCCCAGAGTGACCCTGCTGGTCGTAAGAGGTGAAGAAAGGAGACCCAGTGATATTCCTCCACCCCCACTATCCCACTGATGATTTATTCTCCCACTTGTCCCTGCTCTCCCTTGCTGGACTCCCTTTATGACGATTGTCGACCTCGCGATGTAGATGGACCTGTTTCGGAAGACGTCATATGACCTAAGGGGTCGAGTACGTCGTTAAACACCGCCAATAATATAATGCGATACAAAATTCTAGGCCGGTCTACCAAGATTCACTTTGCAGTGATTCACCAGGCAATGATGGTAGAATTCTCATGGTTAGCTGACTCTACGTGCGGCATCATCTTTTGCTTGAAGTACTGTTATGATAGGTTATTGTCTTGACCCGATGTAGGAAGCTTAGTGAATCTTGATTTGTTAATTACACACCAATAATATGGCCACTTGATTGGGTTGGTGAGAAAATTATTTTTGCTGCTCAAGCAACAGTCATGTTTGGTTCAACTGGATTGTAGGGCGTTTATAACCATGCCACTCCGTTTAAAATGTTTTGTTTTTTTTGCTGTTGTTGATAGCCCATTATAATCAACATCAAAATACTACAGTGGTATTTTAGTATTTGCTTTTGATGTATACTAAGCATGCATATTGCATAGCAGCTCTTCATAAGCTTTGTCTCTAGACCAATGTATAAACGATGCAGTCAATGCCCTCCATAAAATACAAAGCAATTGTTATTTATTTTTTCATATTCCATATTCTCGTATTCATATTCATATTCGTGATCATTATCGGGGTCGGGATGTATCGTTACCGTACATTTTCTTATGCTAAATCATTACGACATAAAGATTTTATTGTGAACAGCGCCATGAGAACCATGTAGGTTAACTCTTCTATGATTTCTTAATTGCGATTGCGATCCCGATACCGACAATTGCGGTTGGGGCTTTATATTCCAAACAGTATACACAAGAGAAAAATTTTGATCTTGCCTTGGAACACAATAATCTGAAGGTAGTGTTGCCTCTGATGACTCTCAAAAGACGCGCGAGAGTCGTTGGAAAATCAGCAAAGGATCGACTTTATTGTATTTCCACAAATGAACGGCGCAAAAATAATTGCGCTCACTGAATTCGATACCCAAGTAATCAATATCAACAACTTATTTACTTTGTTGTATGAATTGCATAAAAATGTAAGTCTTATTATATGTTTATCTAAACGTTAAAGTTTGGTTGGTATTACGGGCGAAATCTTTGTGTTATACTGTTCATTGAGAAATTCCGCAGTAATGACATTACAAATTTGGTTAAATCTTGGTAGACGGGCCATGTTTTGTATCGGAGAAACCGGACCTCATATTTATGACGTCACATCAATTGGTGCTAGATCCAGTGATGCAAGTGGTAAGAAAGAAGGGCTGTAGGCCTCAATGATGTTTTCCCCTCCACCTTTCACCCAATTACAAGAGGTTTAAAGAGACAATAAAGTGAAATTTTTAGTGTTCAGCAAACATTTTAAAGACTTTTATTAAAATTAAGTCCTACTAAACAAGTTTTCCATGGACGTAGTTATCTTGTTTTTTTCAACTTATTTTATTACTGTTTTAACGCAAATTACTGTTCTGTTGTTGAAGTGTGTGAGTGATTGTTCGTTTAGCTAAATTTGAGTTTATTTCACATCGGGTCTCGTCTATTTGACTATATTTTGAAATGTTATTTATATCTGGTATTTTAAAACATACGAAACAAGTTAGTTATTGCTAGAATGTGATGTATATACATAAAAAGTAAGTAAGAACTGGTATTCAAATAAGTACCAGTACGGCGCTGCGGCACACTTTCATCATTGGTTAGATCACATCTAAAATGTGTTCATATAAAGCGCCTGTTTTATTAACCCCCCGCCCCCTCCGCCACCCCCAACCGCCCTCCTCCCAAATATATAGGCCAAGCACTATTGTAAATTTTTTTAATCGTGCTGTTAAGGTACTTTTCCTAAAAACAAGGTATTAGCTTTTATTTTATACAATATCTGCAATCCCCCCCCCCCCCAAAAGAAAAATGTAGTTTTTTTGTTTTTAATTCACCCGGAGATACCGATATTAAAACCCACGGATCGGCCGCTTTCTTTTGATGCCCATAATGCATACATTTAAATATGTATTCCTTTAAAACAATAGGTAATTAATGTATTCATTAATTATGCTGATTTATCAAACAAATATTACTTTTATTTCGGTAAACTTTCTACAGTAGTTTCATATGTGTTAGCTTATGTATTTACAACTATCAACTATATATTCCATTATACCAATTTTATTAAAAATGTTATTATATTGATATTAATTAATTAATGCTTGCCGAAATATCTATATACAGGTTTTCAATGTTGTTCTTATTACAAAAACCTTTACTAAATGTATTTAATATACAATATCAGAAAAATCTTTGAAAATAACGATTATATAAGCATTAATTAATTTTAGCGATTTAATTAATAACGTTAATTAGGGGGGTCGGACGGCGGTAAACTTTCTTCGGAATATGTAGGTATACATAGCAAACAACTTCTGATAAAAAAAATTCTGTACCAATTAATTCTGGGTCAAGCCTATTTCAGCTTCTATATTACCGGGGTATAAGGAAGTCCATTAAGAGAGGTCAGGACCAAGTGGGAGGAGGGAGGAATCTGAAGTGAGACTGGGGGGGGGGGGGAAGGGGGCGCGGTCTCCTTTCATCACCTCTTACGAGTTACGACTATCAGAGTCACCCTGGGCCAATACCTTGGCCCAGACGGGTTTGGCCAGCAATATGACATGATTCTATATAGTTTCTATGGCAGCAAATGTCTATATGTCACTATATACTGTTCCTCCATTAGTCGACTATGAGCAATATTGCTCAAAAGTGGCTCAAAAGAAGAGAAGATTCCCTGTTTGCGAAACTATTGCTAGCAAATTTGTCAATTTGTTGAAAGTCATCTAAACGCATGGGAAATATGTGTATTCAGTATGCCAGCAATACACTGTGCTCTTGTAGGACTCAATTACAGCATTCAACTCGTGACCAAGTATAATAAAACCTTGCAACAAACCCTTCAGTCAGGATAGCCGGTGGTCAGCATCGAACTAGGGCCCTCCAAGCGAGTGTCGCGTGCTATAGGTCTCTCACAGCAAGAAGTAAGATATTATCAGGACCGCCCACATTTAGTTTCCAACTTAACAAGCGCGAATCACTAACGTTTTTCCCGATTATCTAGTACAATTTGGTTGCGGTAAGTTTTTGGACGGTAACGTACAAGAAAACGTGCAAGCAGGTTTCCGTCAAAAATATCAACGCAACCAAATTGTACTAGATAATCGGGAAAAACGTGAGTGATTCGCACTTGTTAAGTTGGAAACTAATCATTGTGGGCGGTCCTGACTCCCCTGCTGACACTATCTTACTTTTTGGTGTGAGTAACCTTTTTTTTTTACCGCTGAGCCAGTGCGCGGCTGGAGCGCGGGAGAGATGTATTGTGGGTAATAGGGTCACGGGGCAACCGACCAATCAATACAAGATGTGAGATAACATGCCTTGTTGTTAATTTGATCGGAGAAAATGATCGAATACACCGACGACAGATGAGGTTTAACGCAGCGTGATGCGTTTTGTGGGCCAGGGACACTTTGAACGCATGATCGGTCCCAGTTGGTAAACATAGCTGTCTTGAGAAAACTGTTACTGTCCTAGACGTCCATACACTGATTTCAGTCTATTAAAATTGCTTTAAAATGTTTTTAAATTGTCCTGAAACAAAATCAAAATATGTCGTCTAAAAGGGGTAGATGCACAGTCGATTAAGAGACCAAATATTCGAATTGAGATACGCCCTAATTCGAATATTTGACCTGCTTGGCCTGCTTCGCCTACTTCATCGACTAACAACAATTGTTGTAATCAATTGTCACTAATTGTTACGTTACTTGGCGAAGCAGGCCAAGCAGGTCAAATATTCGATTAAGGCGTATCTCAATTCGAATATTTGGTCTAACAGCAACAATTAACAATTGTTGTAATCAACTGTCACTAATTGTTGCGTTAGTTGGTGAAGCAGGCCAAATATAAGATTTGTTTATGTTTGTTTTCTTTATGGAAAATAGCATATAATAAAAGGAAAACAATTCCATTAGCAACCATAAACAAATCCTATTAAACGCACCTAACCCTGCTCTTTCTTACGAATGTCGTATTTGTTCCAAAAAATGCAATTCCGTTTTCAGATGTTCTTAAATCTTAATTAGGTTTTGTACTGTGCGGTGTTGCACTTTACAGTTATTTCGGTGTTATCATTGTTAGCAAAATTTAGACACTCTCTCTAGCCAATGGAAACAACATGTAATTTAGCGCGGTATTAATGTTGGCGATAAATGTAGCAATACAAACATGTATGGGCGTAGGACGTCAGTATATTTACTCTCGCTTCTACTAATGCAGTTATGCCAATGGAAACAACATGTAATTTAGCGCGGTTTTAATGTTGGCGATAGATGTAGCAATACAAACGTGTAAGGACGTAGGACGTCAGTATATTTGCTCTCGTCTCTAGTAATGCAGTTATGCTGTTCAGCACATTGAGTGGTGATTGGTACAAGAAACGCGTGTCTTGTACACCCGGTATTCGAGCCCACGTCCCTTGGCTTCCTACTGATCGAATTGACCTAATCCTCACTCAGGCAAAGAGGACGGTCATTTCTAGTATACGATGTTTAGCGTTGTCACCTCTAAACATGTATGTAAAATGTTGCATGTCCTAAAGATGGATGTACAAATAAAGCCACTAATACGGGTAAACTTTTGAAAATTATAGCACACGCCAGATGTATATAATATATATTTAAAAAAATCACGGTGACAATGTTTTACGAAATTGTATAAATTAATGTGAAAAGGAGCACATTTCATGGTATAAAAAATATATATATTTTCCGACTATTTAATGAAAATTTACTCGATCGAAACCTTTGTTTATATTTTAATTACAAGCATGCAAGCTACGCAGATACCCTTTAAGATACGTCCCCTACCCCTAGGTGCGCCCGTTGTTGCAAGGTAACAGTTTCATGCATGTTATTTCCCACATAGAAAACAAATCCATAGCAACAACGGGCGCCTCTAGGAGTAGGGGACAACTATGAATTCTAGTAAATCTGTTGAGAAAGGGGTGTGAACTAGCAAGGTCCTCCGACATGTCGCCGATGTGTCCATCGTTTCATCATGGGAATACTCGGCGAAATGTGAAAAGTGTTCCTAGTATCCTAGTACTGTTATTGTCTGGCGAGTCGAGCTCTTGTGTAACTGAAGTAGCGAGAGTGACTCTAACCAATCACGTGACAGAGTTCACTTTCTTTCTGGGAGGACCCGGTGACGTCAATATGCTGCCGGCGACACAACCGGCCTTAGCCGGACAGGGCGGGTTCGACTCCCGGGCGGGGTGTAACGTCAATACACTGCACAACCGGCCTTAGCCGGACACGGTGGGTTCGACTCCCGGGCGGAGTGGGACGTCAATACACGGCACAACCGGCCTTAACGCGACACCGTGGGTTCGACTCCCGGGCGGAGTGTGACGTCAACACGCTGCCGGCGACACAACCGGCCTTAGCCGGACACGGCGGGTTCGACTCCCGGGCACCGTATGACGTCAACACGCTGCCGGCGACACAACCGGCCTTAACCGGACACTGCCGGGCGGCCTTTTCTTGCCTTTTACGATCGGTAGAGGTATTCGGTTGGTAGAGGGTAGAGGGGGAGGGGGGAGATGATTTGGTTGGTTTGGAGCAGAGTCGATAAAGAAGTTTCCCCATAGGAAGACGTTCTTTATCAACTCTAGTTTGGAGGAAAGTGTGTGAAGTAGATGATCGTAGTGACGGAGGGGGTGTAGGGGAACCTTCACACCTATTCGCGTTTAAAACCAAAGTGGCTGAACTCTGGCGGACGAATCGAGAACCAGTACAGCCAGGATAGGTTACGGAAAGATGGCCGGTATTCGCTGTGTGTTATATAGACGGCGATAGAAAGTATGAGTGAATTACATGATCAAGATTATTGTGGGGAAGTAAACATGTTAAAATTTACGATCAATATCTTGTTGATCTATGCCACAATGTAGCAACCGGCGAGCGAAACAAATATTCTCTTAACACAACACGAAGTGTTTTTAGATCCGTATGAGTTCGGCGCTTACGCAGTTGCGTAGAAGTGTCGAATTGCATGCTGGTATGGTATGCAGTCTTAAAAATTACAAATTTAGTTTACCATTTACGTATTGGAGGGAATTTGTTTAATTTATAAATTTGATAAAAAAATACTTACTATGTCTACGAAGGATTATGTTTACTTGATGGTCCAACAGAATTGTGACAATGTATTTGTTGGGGGGTGATGACACAAATATAATTCATAACATTTTATCCTAGTTTGATCTCGTAATTTTAAACGCCAACACCGAAATTCAGCATTATACAGGAAAATTCCCCTCAAATGTAGATTGTGTGCGTGTGGATGTGGGTGTAAGGGGGTGGGAGGCATAAAACACCTCAACTACCTCTACTTCCAATAATCATAACAGGCTACTGATACAAAAAGATCAACTACAAACCTATTTTTAGGATCCAACATTTAGCATGCCTACGCATATGCCCACCAGAATCAGCTGCGTTGCATTTACCTTTTAGCTTTAGAAAGTATATTTCGTAGAGAACATTCGTTTCTGGTTTTGGGGGCATGGGAGGTATAGGGGAGGCATGGTGTTCGGTCGGCGTTTAGGTCGAAAAGAGGGCCGTAAAGAATAAAAAGAAATTTGAAGATAGGATAAAAGGGGAATAGTGATTCAAGATATGAACGAGAGCCGTCTTTGCCTTACTTACATATAAAAAATAACTCATATGTTTACACTTCCTCGAACCTGCTTTATATGTGCAAGGAGCGCTAATATTGTTGTTTTCATTGTGCAGTTAATAGTCACGTTTATCAGATGTGGTTTTTGCATGTAAACATGATGTATGAAGCGATGCTAACCTATATAGTACCAGTTACTTAATATTATTCCTGCAAAATTAATCCTATTTGTTTCGACAAATGGTCGCTGTATGTTCCCAACAAACGCGTTTATGTGATAAATGTGTATCACAGACACCATCACCCTGTCACTCACTAACCTACTGCCAGAAACATATGGAACACAGGTTAGCCGTGCGTTGTTTATCCTGGCTCGGACGGCCATGATGGTCGCGACGGTGGCGCGCCTACATCTCGATTTAAAGGCGAATAACCACACGGGTTTCTCACTTCCCATAAGCACATCCCAAGAGCTCCGATGTTTTCCAAGTATTTCTCTATTATATTCAGATTGCGAAGGTCAGTCATGTACAAGTGTAAACAAACGTAAAGTGTTTGCCAAGTGCTTGGAATGGTCACACGGAAACCCACATCCAGTGACAAGAGAAGGCGGTGGCTTCACGAGTTGCATCCTCTGTGGAACAATCACTCGGGCTGTGCGTGACATCGGGTTCGCCCTTGGATCTTATCAACATCGGGAAAGGACCCCGAAATTTCGTTTATGATTTTGTCACAAAATAATTACAGTTTTTACTTTTAGTAGCAAAATACAGACAATAATCTTGTTTCTTTCGTAAATTTTCACAAAAAACTAATAAATTTGACAAGTGGGCATTGAAGTCAACAATATTATAATTTTATGTATTTTGACACATAACAGTAGAAAATGTTATAACACGGCTGATAGCAAAAACATTTTGCACCTGGCTGTAGATGGGGCATGGTTATTATAAATGAATGTGATGTTTTTCGTTGGTGGTTGGAGTTGCTGCAGAATTATTCATTTCGCTGGTGGGCGGCGATTGAAATGTTCTTTTTAGGACAAAATGAAGCCTTTAGTTTATTTCATTTTAAATAAAAGATTTTTTATAACAAAATGGGACCATTTTACTTGCCTATACTGATACTGATGATAAGCGTACTAACAAAACCATTGAGAAATAAAACAACAAAACTGTCGCCTTCCGTAAGAAATCCTACCTTCAAGATTCGAATCCTAGTTAGGGCATGGTTATAATGTGATGTTTCTCGTCGTCCTACATCATCCACTCATCGTCTCGTCGAAGAGCTTGTTTTGTTTGTTTATTTGTGTTTAACGACGGACTCGACAACTAGGTCATATGACGTCGGTTCGCCAATTAGCATAAGTCAATTACCATCATCATCTGTAAGATTTGGGTATAAGTAAAACCCTGAAGACATCTCAAAATGATTCCAAGCTGTTTCGGTCACCCTTCTTGTTTGGAGGGGTACAGGGGACAGGGGACACTCTAAGGGGTGCGGGGAGGGAGACGTGAATACGAGTGGAGAGATAAAGGGGAAATTATTATCTATCGGTAAGTTTGGTCCCCTCGGAAAGTTTTTTATTAGTCTGTTTTGATTACACGAACCGAATCAATGAGGAGAGGGCTGGATGATAAAAGCAAGGGAAGGGGAAGTTTGCTCCGCTCCCCTCCATACATCCGCATGACCAAGTCGCCCGATTGTTTGCCTGTCTGTCTGGTAGAGGTATTATTTTTTTTAAGGGGGTTGGGGGGGGGGGGGGAACTGGAGACGAAGGCTTGCGTTGCGACCAACGTACTTATTGGGACTAAAACATATTGCAAGGATTTCCTCACGATAAAATCATTTATACATTCATTACGCTATGGATAAAAACTGTTAACGTATCCCGAGACAACCTAACAGATGCTTTCGTCGTAGACGAGGAACTCGTGGCCAATCAGCGATCAGTATTTGAAAGTAGGGCTCGCTAGACAACGACGAACCACTCTCTATGACGAAAGCCATATGTATAAGATTTTTTACGACGACTTTACCAACATTAATACAAATGTTTCAACAACGTTGTGCCAAAACACAGATGTTTAATGTCAATTAATAATAATAATAAGATAATATATAAAAGCGCAGCGTTTCATTATATCCAAGGGGAGATTTTTTTTAGTGGAGGACTCTGTCTGGTCAGTCAGTAACTCAGTCAGTAACTCACTCACAACACACCCTGCCCGGGGACTGTTACCTTATCGTGGTGGGCAGGTTTCTGTGCTTTGCTGATGCCGAGAGCTATGCCGGTGGAAGCGTATGCTTCTGTGCCTGGATTCACAAAGATGCCTAACTCTTAGTTGTCTTAAGTTAGGCAAATCCTAGCTAGATAAATCATCTCTGGGTATTACTACACATTCACAAATAAAATACTATTAGTTAAATAGTTGATATATTACTATATTTCATCTTCGTGACATAGCAGAACGACTTGCTTAAACTAGGACGTCTTAGCACTTAGGCCTTTGTGAATCTGGGCCCTGGTAGGCAGTAGGCAGAGAAGCTAGACGGAAGACAGTCCACGTCCTCCCCTTTCCCTTTTCCTCCCCGTTACGTCCTACAATTGTCCATTCCTCCAATCAACCCCGACGTCATGTGACCTATAGTTCATGTGACTTATAGTTCATGTGACCTCCTATATGGTCGATGTGGTTGGTGGTTGATGTGACTGTGGTTCAAGTGTGTCTTTTGTAACTGGGCCAAATCGCTCTGCGAAACGGAACGGAATGCGTTGCAGATCTCTGAATATGATTTACATAACCGCGCTTTGGTGGTCATGCTTTGCAATATAACAACACTACTTGATGCTACATCAATAACTTTTACTCGCCGCATGCATAATCGTTACTAGTTTAAACAACAACCGCTTGTATTAATTATCATCGTTATTATACTGTATATGAATTGAATTTAAATTAACGCCACGGTGTCTTTTTTGCGTGATCTATAGCGTATTGTCTTGGTTGCGAAGGTCGAAAATTGAATTATTAAAGGCTTGTAATTTGATACCATTGAGAGGGCGTATGTCCGTTATATTAAAGCGCACCACCCATTTACAATTTATAATGTCAGTTTAGTTTACATTTTATGCCAAAGGTGACGAGGGTTGACTCGTACCAAAATAATGTAATCATCAGTTCTGTAAAAAGTGAAATTATAACGTCTGTACAATTTTATTGGTCGTTGGTCTATAGTGAGTCTATTCCTGCTTCTAATGAAGAATGTCTAGGGTTCGATTCCCAGTTCGGGCCGGAATTTTTACCTTTGTAACTTGATTTTACATTGATGTATATATAAACGGTGGCTTTGGAGCCATCATAGCAACGAAGCCCATAATAAATGTATAAACGTCTCCTACTGTAAACCAGTCATTTTAACTACGTATAGGTATACTTTAATTTGTTTAATTTATTTTCAAGCAAGTAGCCTTATCTTGCATGAAGCACCTACTTGAGATTCTCTATTATTTTCCCCTTCTACTCTTCATTTAGCTACCCTTCGTAACTCGTCACAATAACGATCCATTCAACTATGTCAGGAATCGAACCTGCACCTTCAGCATCATCACCTGATTCGCGTGCAAGGAGGGTCATCAAGACGATGAACACATTTAGTAGAAAGCCGAATGTTCGGTGACGGCGAGTGAAATTTAAACACTGCGTTTGTTAACGAACGCGACTTGTACGAAAGTGAAGTGTAAGCTCTTGCCGCTCTTGCACGAGACTATGGGCCTACCCTGCAGGGAGATGCGGGGACAGAGGCAGATGGTTTCACCGAACAATCCGGCAACATTTCGCTTTGGCTAAAAACTTTCCAGACATATTGGTAATAAATTTAAAAAATATATATATATATAAAAAAAATAATAATATATTTTTTTTTTAAATAAATATCTTACTTATTTATTTACAATACACGTACAGATAATAAAATAAAAAATTAATACGTAATAATAATAATAATAATAATAATAATAATAATAATAATAATAATAATAATAATAAAAATAATAATAATAATTAATAATAGTAAAAATAATAATTTTTTTTTTTTTTTTTTTTATTATTTTCAAGCGAACCAACATACAACAAAAAAATAGCATACATATGCCCCACTAAGCCAAACAAGGCTTATCAGTGGGTCTATATTATACAAGAAGTATGTTTTAGCGGAAGGCACAATATAAATTAAAATTACCAACTTATTCCTAGACAAAATACAACATAAAGTTACTATATAATAGTAAATCTAGCAAAAATTATGGAAACGATTTAAGACAATAAATACATCAAGATTTAGAACGAGCCGGAAACCGACTAAGATACTAAGATAGACATAATGAAATATTTTCAAGGTAGTGTGATTTTAATGTTGTCTTTACCAAGGATATCTTTTCTAATGACTTGACGTGATTGGGCAGAGAATTAAACAATTTTGGTACCAAATATTTAAGACAACGTTCCCCATGTTTGTTTCTTGTAATTGGAACCTCTAACTTACCTTGACTTAAAGATCTTGTGGCTTGTGAATGTACGCGTACCAATTTATATATACTCTCAAAATAATATTTTAGCACCATACGATAATTAAATAGCTCTTTTAGAGGCAATAAAAAACAATGTCTATAAATTTCATGCATTTCACTTGTATGATTTAATATATGCTTAGGGCAAACTATTTTGATAATTGAATTTTGCAACCTAACTAACACATCAATGTGGTACGCAGATGCATTACCCCATGAGAGCAAAGCGTAAGAGATTACCGATTCAGCTAATGCAATGTAAACTAATCTTAAAAGATTATCAGATACGACTGGTTTTAATTTATATAACTGATATGCACAAGAACGAAGTTTTGAAGAAATGTAATCGATATGCGGCTTCCATGAAAAATCTCTATCAATAACCGCTCCCAAATACATATGGTGATCCACAGATTCTATTTGCTGCGTACACCCACAAACTAGATTTGCGTCTCGTTTATGTATACAATCAGTGTCATGGAAAATTAATTTTATTGCCGTATTTCTGTCAGAATTTAATGGAGTGCACATATGAACCGATTTAGTTTTTAAAACATTGATTACTAATTCCTTATCATGAGTCCAACATTGTAAATTTCTAAAATCCACATTCATATTTTCTATTGCAACGCGCAACTCTTTATGTATAGCCAATAGTACGAAGTCATCAGCGTATAAGTAAAATAGACAATTAATTATATATTTATGAATAACGTTAACATAGATAATATAGAACTGAGGGCCAAGAATTGACCCTTGGGGTACGCCTGACATAACTTTACCTGATTTACTATACGTGTCACCTATTTTAACCAAATATATTCGATCTTTTAAATAGCTTCGAAACCAGTCTAGAACGTTACCACGTACGCCTATGTGCTCTAAACAATCTAACAGCTTATTATGATTTAACGTATCAAACGCTTTTGAGAAGTCAACAAACGTTGCAATAACATGAAGATTATTATCTAGACTAGTATTTATTAAATCTGAAAACTGCAATAGAAGCTCCTGAGTGCTTTTTCCCTTTTGAAACCCATGTTGATGCTCACTGATAATGTTAAAATTTCTTAAATAGTTGGTCAGACAATCAGATATGTAACGCTCCATTATCTTCTCTACAACAGACAGCAATGCAATAGGACGATAATTTGAAAAATTCGTGTGGTCACCTTTTTTATATACCGGTCTCACAACTGATACTTTCATCTTTTCCGGTACACAACCATCTCTTATTGATAGATTTATTAAATGCGCAATAACAGGACTCAATTCTATTCTCATATTCTTGATATCAATAGCTCTTATGCCGTCGTAGCCAGGCTGCTTATTTACGTTTATATCCGAAATTATTTTATTTACTTTCTGTACACTTGCCGGGGGCAACCACATGGACTGTGTGGCAGTATCTGTCATAACCTTTTGTGCGCAGCTCAAGTCGCACTTATGACGAATACTATCCACATCACTTGAAAAGCTGTCAGCAAAACTATTAGCTATGACCTCATGGGAATGCATTTTCCCTAGATACTTGTTGACAACCGCGTCAACTGAATCTTTTACTTTACGACCTGTGATACGATTAATAGTTTGCCACACCTCTTTAATACCGTTGCTATTATTTAAGCATTGACGGAAATATGTTTGTTTTGCAATTACCAACCGTCTATTTACGCAGTTCCTGAAATCCGTGTATTGCTTCCTATATACATTCTTTAATGGGTTCAAACCCCCACAGTCTTTCCACCGGCGAAACAATTTATCCCTCTGTTTTGTTAAATTTATTAAATCGTTTGTAATCCATTGCCTTTGCACCCTCTTTTTATTATTTCCTGATTGACTTATATAACGTGAATTATTGTAGCAACAGTCGAACTCCCTGCACAGTTTGTGATGATAATAATATGATAATAATAATAATAATAATAATAATAATAATAATAATAATAATAATAATAATAATAATAATAATAATAGCAATAATAATAACAACAATAATAATAATAATAATAATAATAATAATAATAATAATAATAACAATAATAATAATAATGAAAATAACAATAAAAAAAAAAATAATTACAATGGATGATTTTCAGAACTGACCTTATAGGGCCACGATTTGCTTTATCCAAGGGTTCTATATCAATTCTGAAAAAGGTCTATACTTCAACGAAGTTGCGTAGGGGGTCTAGCCAGGGTAAAAGTTATAGCAATTTGCGAACATAATGAAACTAGCATGCAAAGTGATATGCCCTTCTCACCAAAGTAATGGACATTCAATTAAAAACACACAAAACACAATTAGAGTAATGCTCGTACGCAGGATGTTACGACTTGCCAATTAAAAAGTATGTAATGTAATTAATATGCATAGGCTCGAATGCATAGTTCACTCGAATGCATAGTTCACACTCAAGCCCTCCTCAACTCAGCCTCTCCTCAGCCTCACCTATCCACCAATCACAGAGCCGTCCGCATGGCAATGCTGTTCTGTGATCTGATTGGTGGTTAGGCGAGGCTGAGAGGCTGAGTTGAGGAAGGCTTGAGTCTAGACTATGCATTCGGACCATAGTGTTTCTCACTCACTCACTCACTATGTCATGCATATACGTATATCTCTGTCTTTCTTTATTATGTCCGCTTTGTCCCTTCTTTGTAATCCTCCCCCCTCCCCCCCTACTACAGAAATGAGCGATGGATCGCATAATCCAATTTCTAATAAATACTTTTGGTAGGCCCTCCATTGGCAGATATAAACAAAACTTCCGAAAACTCCGCCTTGTTTGAGATAATTACGTTTGTAGGTCCTTGACACAACACTTCTTATATTTTTGTAGATTCACAAGGATTTTTTCATTTTACGAATAATATTTCTTCTTTTACAAAATGTACGTAATATAATTAAGGAATACATGGGGAGAAAAACAGCCCTAAACTTTCAGCATGAAAATAAGACAGGATTAAATAATATTTACATTGCATGCTAAATTGAGTATAATATATAGCAGGAAAAAGTTATTTAAAAAACCAGCTGAACTACTGTAAGGATCAAGACCATCTATAACACTGTCTTATCTCCATGTTATCGCCACGAGCGGACAGTGTGGACAGCGTGGACAGTGTAGACAGCGTGGACAGCATGGACAGCGTGGACAGCGTGGACAGCGTGGACAGTATGGACAGCATGGACAGTGTGGACACCGTGGACAGCATGGACAACATGGACAGCATGGACAGCGTGGACAGCATGGACAGCGTGGACAGCATGGATAGCATGGACAGTGTGGACAGCGTGGCCAGCATGGACAGCGTGGACAGCATGGACGGGACGGGGGCGAGTTACTTTCACTTGGACGAAGGCGACGGAGAAAGAGACGTGACTGTTAGTTGGCATTGACCTCAACTCTAGCTGCGGAGAGATGAAATCCGTATGGCCTTGAGCTACCCCCCCCCCCCCATAGATTGTCGGGTTCCAGTCGAAAGTGAAATTAAAGGAAAACCTAGTGTATGGTTTAGTTTACACACACATAGTTTAATAGTTAAATAAGTACAGACATATTTAGTAGAACAAAGAAACGTTCATATTGAAGTGCACTAAATTCTGTTGAAAAAATTAATTTGAAAAAAAAAAAAAAAATTATCAAAAATATATATATTTAATAATAATAATAATAATGATACTACTACTACTACTAATAATAATAATAATAATCCTGTCGTCGTCTCCGTCAACGGTCTGGTCACCGAAGAGTGGTCAGCTGCGAAAGAGAAGCTCCACCTGAAGGAGAAGCACGTGCGTGTCATGCAGAAGGCTGCAATCCTCGGCACAACTAATATCTTTCGGCCGCCACGCTAGCTAGGGTGCACTCTCGCATCGTCTTGGCTCAAGAGGTGCAAATGAGAGAAGAGAAGAAAGGAAATAACAATAATAATAATAATAATAATAATAATAATAATAATAATAATAATAATTGATAATAATTGATGTTGCCGTCCCTTTATGCCACAATGTAGAGAAAACTTGGCGGGAAAAGATAAACAGATATAAGGAATTATCAATTGAAATAAAAAGGTTGTGGAAGCAGAATAATGTAACTGTTATACCGTTAATTATATCAGCAAATGGCATTGTTCCACGTAAACTCCATGACAGTATTAAACTAATTGGTCTCCAACCGAACATATACATCGAGATGCAAAAAGCAATTATTTTGAACACGTGTAGGATAGTGCGAAAATTTTTGAACTAAGAAGAATGAAGACTTCAAGAAGTTCTCCATCCCGATGGTGGTTTTCGTGGTTTCCACCGTACAAAGAGCGAATGCTGGGATGAGTACAAATCGGCCACGACCGTACATAGCATCCACAGTTCGGTTTGAAAAAATAATGTGGACAATGATATATTAAGTAGTATAGCCAATGTGGGCATTTGAGAAGCATAAGAAGAAGAAGAAGAAGAAGAAGAAGAAGAAGAAGAAGAAGAAGAAGAAGAAGAAGAAGAAGATATATTAAGTAGTTCTAAGTAGATGTTAATAAGGTAAACACATGGAAATACTTGACATTTGTGTCCGTACAACAAGTTTATGCCGGTTTTGACCGAGTTTGTATGTATTGCAACAATAAAATAATAATAATAATAATAATAATAATAATAATAATAATAATAATAATAATAATAATAATAATAATAATAATAATAATAATAATAATTATAATAATTATAATTATAATAATAATAATAATCTAAATAATCAGTCCCAACTGTGTCGGGTAAAAATTAATAAAAATTAATATTTATGTTTGCTTTTGGCCAATTTTACAGAATTTTAAAGCAATTTTAAGTAACCGACATAGATCGGGTTGTTTCACAGGTTAGGTCGATAAAAGTGTTGCTGTACTGTCTATACGTACGATGAAAGTGTGCATGCCTATAAAGACAGTCGGGTGCCGAAAATGTGTGCCACCACAACTCGTGGTCGGTTTGAACTTTGGCCCACAGTTCAGATATAAGATGTTGGGATCAATAACTCAATAAGGAATAATTCGATAGCACGAGGTTTTGTGACACGCAGCAGTCGCAGTTAGTTAGTTTCTCCGCGTTGCCCTTTGGAGAAAACAAGAGGAAAGACAAACACTCCAACAGGTGCAAATATTGTCTACAAGGTCAAGAACTTGACACCGCAGGGAAAGTTTTTAGATAATGAAACATAATCCAATAGAGATGCATAAACGCGGACGGGGAAACCGCAACGTTTTGCCTCCAGTTACACAGAGCCACCGTTGCAAATCAATTAAAATATTGATTATTCACATGGTTTTCTGAAAATAGAAAAATTATAATGAAATAATCAAACTGAAGCTACAACAAACATAATGCCCGTCTGGGGCCGGGGAGTAATAGGCCCAGAGTTACTCTGCTAGTCTTAAGAGGCGACGAAAGGAGACCCCCTCCCCCCAGTGGCCCACTGAAGATTTCTCTTCCCACATGGCCATGCCCTCTCTTGCTAGACTCCCCTTATGACGACTCCCGCAATATAGATGGACCTGATTCGGAAGACGTCATATGATATGAGTATGACCTAAGCTGTCGAGTACGTCGTTAAACACAACCAACAAACATAAACACACTATTACATCTCACATTTCCACAAACAATATTACAGAAAACCAAGCAGTATTGACGGATGGCGGGTCGGGTGCAGTTTTGATCTCGCGGGTGCGAATGAGTTTTTTTTTTTTTAATGCGGGTGCGGGTGCGGTTTGAGTTTTATAACTTTGCGGTGGCGAGTCTGTTGTTGCGGATATTTCCGACCCACGCAGGTCTTTATGAGTAAGCAGTTTTTATTTTTTAGTATTCACATGGGGATCATTTTTGGAATTTAGTTTGTCTCATGAAAACCCAAAATACCAAATGTGTGTGGTTTATTCCTCCTTCCAATGCAGAAGGTTCGGCGGACGAGCAGCTACGGTAGTTGTAATGGTTGTAGGCTATACGTACGCCAGGTGAACGGTTATTGAACAGTCCGCCACGACGCTAACAAATAGTTGGCCGTCCGTCACAGTGGCGGACCGCGTTGGGAAACGTTCCATATAAAATGTGATTGAGTGCGATGATTATGTATGTGAACAGTTATTTTATTCGAAGAATTTCCAGAAACCTACTGTACAAACCTAGTACCTACGCTTTTCATCTAGCATTATTTTGTCGTTTTGGCGCCAGAAACGATTTAACAATATTTAGATATTATTAACTTCGAACTCCGAATGAATATCAAAGTGTTCTGTTTACTAGGCATTATATGAATACTATTTACGACCTTTTGGGTGAGACATTTATCGGTCACGTCACTTTAAAAAAATCGCGCCTAAATATTTCGTGCAGGAGCACCAACTGATTTGTGTTCAAGCTTGCCATCATAACAAGGCGGTGTGTACAAGAAGTGAGGTTAAGATGAATTCATTAGTGAGAATTTGTATTAAGAACCTAAATAACAAATTAATCAACCAACGATACACAGGAATAACGAAATTTTTATCGTTTAAAAGTGCTATTAGCTTGGAAAACATTTACCCTAAGAGCAGTATATCATTAACAACGCCACAACTAGCAGTAGATCCCAAAGAAAAATTCAGTGGATTTATACCAATAGGTTAGTAAACTAATCCTGCGTAAGTAGGCTAGGCCAATATAAAATACAGACAGATTTTCAAAGTTATGTTTCATGAAATGGCTTAATGCATTTCGTAGATTTACCCGTGCGAAGTGCCAGCTCCCGGCAGCCGGGATCTAAAGAAAGGAATGCCATAGATTAGGGCCTAGGCCCTAGGCAGCCTTTGATGAAGTTCCTAGTCTCTGAAAGCAATAGGGCTATGGAACCACTTTATAGGCCTTCATTTATTATTTCAGATCAGCTCGAGATCACTTACAGTCGAAGCAGTGGTCCAGGTGGCCAGAATGTCAACACTGTCAGCACCAAGGTTGACTTACGTTTCCACGTACAGTCGGCTCGGTGGCTTACGGAAGACTTGCGCGCCAAGCTGATGGAAGGACATAAGACAAAGATCAACAAAGAGGGATTCATGATCATTCGATCCGACAAGACTCGTTCGCAGCAGCTGAATCTTGCTGACGCCATCGACCGGTTACGCAGCCTCGTCAGGGAAGCTGCCGAGCCGGAGGGAGTTTTGTCGCCGGAAACTGAGGAGAAATTGCGAAAAAGGTAGGCTACATTAACATCGACGGTTCCCCCTTAGTATTTGTTCCTGAGACTCTCCGTTTGGGGTACAGTACAGTGACATAGGCCTAGAGCTTTTGTTTAATGGAGACGTTCCATTCCTTGTTACAGGAGAGAGAAAAGCTCGAGAATCAGGTTAATGGAGAAGAGAATGCGTTCCCAAACTAAAGAAGGACGACAGTCTCCGGAGTTTGTAGATTTTCAAAACTAAGTCAGCAACTTAGGTAACTAGGTAGCCTACAAATGTTACCTACACTGACTGAGCTATGTATCGTAAGAATTGGACTCGACTGCATTCAGGTGGGCGGAATATTGGAACCTTCAAAGTTTGTGGGTTTTGTAGTTTTCAGAGCTCTTTTTGTGTGTTTCACTCCTCAATATCAAACACACCAAAGTGGACTCCGAACTTGTCCTTAAACGGACTGGACTCTCTCTCGAGAACGGAACTCCAGTATCAATTGTTGCCGCTGCACAGTTTTAAATAAATGTAATGTGCAGGCAATGTTGTGAAGACCTGATATCTATTTATTCGTGATGATATGTTTTCACTTTGTTAATCACCGGAACAAACTTTGACATGATGCTGTTATAACGTACGTGTTCATGTCCTGGTGGCGATCAAAACAAACATTTCTAAAGCATGTTAAAGAAATAAATGACAAAATTGTATCTAAAGCAAAAATAAGTATCCACTGTTTATTTTTCTATTCAAAACCATCATAGGCCTAATCCTCTCCGCTATTAGGCACATGGTTTAAAGTCATAATTTACATTTACCTACCTAGTACAGTTTTTGGCTTGCTAATATGAGTAGTCTATATTACAAGGGTCAATTCTCCATTCAATTTGTTGGCACATTCAATGTTTTATTTAGAGTAGTAGGCTACTGTAACAATACAGTTTATTTTTTTAGTGAGCCTCTTTAAAGCTAATAATACCATAGCCTAAACAAAACTACTAGGCTACCAATGAAGGCCTACTTTCAAGCTTTGCATTTGAGATTGAATGCCATGAGCTGAACGGAAAATGATGCCTACCCATGTAATGCAGGCATAAGTTGTGAAATCAGATTGCTAAATTATTTATGTTAGCTAGGAGTGTAAAAAGTGAACACTTGTCCAATAATAGAGGATTTTTTAAGAATAAATGCATTGTTAACTATGCTAAAAAAGTTGTCTAACCATGTACTGCCAATTATTCCGTTTCCTAGTGGACGCCTAGTTCCAAATTCTTATCCATATTTTCCACAGAAAGAATTTGTCTTGTGTTACTCAAATTGTTGGCACAATGTCAGAAGCTCAAGAACGGCAGCTAAACAATGATTTCAATCACAACATGTACCTAGCCAAGAGTATGTTGGCAGGCTTGGATTCTATAACTGGTAAATACATGTGTACACAAACGAAACTAGTCGAAGAACAGATGAGATCAGTGAACCATGTTTGATCCCTGTGGATATTCATACGATCAGCCTGATGTAGTCGACGTCTTTGTCATAGCATGGACTTATAATTATTAATTATCTGCAATGTTGCTGGAGAGTGCTTCTGAAATTCTAATTTCTGGTATTGGAAATGATGGCCATTTTAGTCCCTATTGCTAAGCACTAAGCAGCTACATACCAACAATGTAAAAAAAAAAAAAAACTGAAACCGTAGCCTAAGTGCAAAAATGGCCACCCACAGCCAACTTCTGAAGCTAGTTTTGTAGTACACTGATTTATTATAGCTGATGTAGACCCAGTAACAGTCACTATTGCAAGTCCATGGCCATAGCATGACCTTAATTTTGTTTGCGCAAGACATTCCGTTGCAGTTGTGCAACAGAGTTTTGGCAATGTTCTTGGACGGCAGCACTTGCTTTGTTGTTCACTAGCTCAATTACTGTTGTAGTAAACTAAACTGGCTACAGGTAGATAGTGAGTGAAGCGGGAACGAGATGGAATGTAGAATGTATGAATATCCACTAGGATGCTTGATTGTCCCATTTTATATAATTTCCTAGCCTTCTAGTGTAAACTCATGTGCTAGCTAAACTTGCAAGCTACTTCTCTCTACTAAGAAGAACACTCCGTATCAAATTAAAAACTTGCTAGGATGGTTTTTCTACGAAATGAAAAATAGTTTTCCAAACAAAATTTGCAATTTGTATGAATAAGAAGTAGACTACATTAAAGTATTGCTAGTATTCTGTGATCAGCTGTGATTTTTGCAGCTTGAGCACTAAGGTTTTGATCTTAAAGAAGCAAACAGTATATTGTAATATTATTATCAAATAATTATCTATATTCCATAAGGTGGTAGTCCCCGCGCTCGAGCTCGCGCGGCCATTCCGCTACCCCCAAAACCCTCGGCACGCCCACGCACGGGAACATTTTCCCACATCTGTCGCTACAGTCTTCACCATCATCTCTTCCCGAACACGTGGGTATTTTTTTCATGTTTCTAGGTCCACCCCTTTTCCAACCCCGACGAGTTTAATGTCGCAAAGTGTGCGTATTTGGCGCTGTCCAAGTGCGGTAAAAATTGTAAAAAATAGTAATTATTTTTTGAGGATTAATTTCACTTTTTAAGAATGATTAAAATTGAATGGAGCATCTTTTTGTCATGAAAGGTTTTCGTATAAAGTGTCCCGTTCAAAAGTTACGGGCACCCAAACACGAACAATGTTCGACGTCTCGATTTGACGGATTTGGTACCATTTAAATGTGTCACATTCAAACGGCTCTGCTCGTCGAACCGAACGAGATATAACATTCTGGTTTAGTTTGTTACCGGCGCTTACCCTTTGGGTAATTGTGTTTTGAAATATTTTGGATTCGCCTCGGAACTTTCGCCAATCAATTTGTGAACATTTGGTACCGTCGGCCGATAAAATCGTTGTGTACCAATTATGTTCCGTATTTTTTGTTCCCGAATAGAATTGACTTTTTCATCTTAAAGGACTTTGAGAAACGACCAGGATCAGGGGTCACTTTTTTGAATTTCGTCCCTGTTCCTTAGTTATAGGCACTTTTCCATTTTCACGACACGGTTTCAGCTTTTATTTTTTTGCGTCAAGTTGGTACTTTCAAAATGGGTTTTTTTTCTTTAGGCCGATGCTCAAAGCTTGCCCGTACAGGGGCATGAAAAAACATTTTCAAAAAGTCACCCCCTTACCGAATGACAGACGTTCGCGCAAAGCACTTTTCACGGCGATCTAAAAACACGCATACAAAATGTTTGTTTTTGTATATTAAAAGTGTGTTTAACATGCCATCTTATACATTGTTGTCATTAGTATTAATAATTGGACATTTGTCTATTTATAAACGTTACTTTCAAAAATTAGACTTTACGGGCGTCCGAGTTACGGTGCTTTAACGGATTTCATCCGCCCGTGTTTTTGCAAGAATTTGTCTATGGGGGGTTTTCAATGTCGTAAAAAACCATGTTAGAATTTTTTGTAATTTTTGATTTTCCGTTTCGTGGGTATCCGAAGGTGTGGTTGACATATTTAAGGTACCCGGACGTACCTGTAACGTACCGGTTTTGTTATGTTTTAGCGTCATTGGTTAGATGTGTAATTTTGATTACTTAAATTTCAGCTTTGAACGGCCCTGGTATGTCCCGTTATGAAATCGAACAGCCCATTTTGGTATCATCGAAAAGTGCGTTTCTTTACCTTTCTGTACATGTGCATTTTATTGACGACACACTTACCGGGACGTACCGGGAAGCTTTTGAACGTGCGGATTGTAGAACTCGAAAAATTTTCTAACACTTTAAAATATTTCAACATGAAAATAATTTTTTACCAAAATTTTAATTTTTTCATTTTTTCAAGTTTTTTCAAGTTTTCCAAAAAATGGGGTACTTGAAAATTTTTCAAACACTTAGAAATTTTGAAACATGAATTTTTTTTTTCTTTTTTTAGAATCACACAATTTTCAAGTTTCTTCTTTACATAAGTATCTACGACCAATTACCGTGACATGTACATAGAAAAACTCGAAAATTTTTCCATCACTTAAAAATTTCAACATGAAAATAATTTTTTCCCAAAATTTTAATTTTTTCATTTTTTCAACTTTTTTCAAGTTTTCCAAAAAGTGGGCTACTTGAAAATTTTTCAAACACTTAGAAATTTTTCAACATGAATTTTTTTTTTTCATTTTTCAGAATCACACAACTTTTAAGTTTCTTTCTTTACATAAGTATCTACGACACTTTGACGTGAAATGTACATAGAAAAGCTCGAAAATTTTTCCATCACTTTAAAATTTTTCGACATTTTTTTTCGACTTTTTTTTTCAAATTTTTTTTTTCTTTTTTCCAACTGAAAAGTTTTCCAAAAAGTGACACCAAAAAAAAAAAAAAAAAAAAAAGTGACAATTTCCAAAAAAGTTGAGTTTTCCAAGAAGTGACCTGCCCAAACGTGACAGCCAGCAGCGGCTCAAGGCAGCGGAGCGGTCTTGTTATCAATAATATTATCAATAATATTATCAAATAATATTCTTATACACACCAACTCTACAATACGTAGTGAATTTTAGAAAGAAGATTTCTAGCTTATTAGTTTTATTTGAGTGATATTACTGCATACTATTTGTCATGATATGTTTTCACTACGTTAATCACCGGAACAAACTTTGACATGATGGTGTTATAACGTACGTATTCATGTACAGGGCCCTGGTGGCGATCAAAACAAACATCATATACTACTGCATGTTCATTTATGTTTTAAACAAGCTTTATTCTTTCTCTTAGAGCGCCAAAATGCAGTCCTTTGGATGAAAAAACTGTCTATGTGCAGTAATAGTCTCGCAGAACAAGCTCTGAGGAACAACTACATGTATTATCTGGTGGTTAACATTCAGAACAGAAAACTGTGTCCGCCTTTTATAGCCAGCCCACCCATGGGCCCTCTGCCAACCATTGGACAAATGACGGTACGTTTGAATCACCCGGAAGTAAATGTAGATATTTTCAACCTTTTCTAAAATCGGCAGATTATAGGTTTGTTCATTTGACTCAGTTTTGGGTGTTAGGTGGAAACAATATTCGATAGTCAAGGGTTCAGTGCTAATTTGTCTCCATGATGGTGGCAATTTTTAAAGTTCTTTCGTAACAATTTCGTCAAAAAACTAATACATAGGCTATATTTAAAGTTGTCCCCTACCCCTAAGGGCACCTGTCCTTGCCAGGTAACAATTTCATGCATGTTATTTGCCATTAAAAAAAAAATCCTTATAGCTACACTGGGCACCCCTACCCCTAATGAGTGTATTGCATACCAGGAATAACTGGGATATTATAATATTACTTTCTCAGCCCGGTGGCTGCAAAGAGGACAAGAAAGACGATCCATTTTCGTGGGACAACCAGGAAGAGGAGGGGTCCAAGCGCAGAGGTCCCCCCATCCTTTATTCTCAATCGCCCGATGGAGGGGCCTTCCTTAATGCGCAGCCTATACCGCGCAAGGGCGCCTTCTGCTACCTCGCTGTGGTTACCAAGGCGGTGGAGGACTAGTGCCGTCAAGACTTTGAAGACAATCAACTTTCTATTAACTTATATTTTATGAAAATCTGTTGTGGAATGTTATTTGATTAGGATCACAACCTTATTTTATAAAATTCCATGTTGATGATTTAACATTGTATTTATTTTATGAACTCAAATCATATCATTCAAAGTTATTTAGATGCATCAATTGGGTGTAAATAACTATTGATGGTATGGCCGTTGGTTTATTATGTAACTATTTATTATATTATTTACATTCTATGAAACAATGTTGGAATAAACAAATAAGCAGACATCTTCTAAGGGTGCAACAGCATTGATGTTTTCTTTCATAATTATTAATTAAATACCAGTCCCTTTGTCAACATTATCAACATTAATGTAACTAGGCATATATACAAGAATGTAACTATGTCTGTAGTTGTATATTTATGTATTTATGTAAAGGAAAAAATAATAGCATTTATGCTAATAATAAAGATACTAGGCCTACTACAAGACCGCTAGTGACTATTTGTGACTAGTGCCACAAAGTCCACTCCACAAAGTGCCACTAGTCACAAATTAAACATTTTGGGAGGTTTCCTTAATGAAGCTATCCTTTTTGTGAAAGTTTGGTTGGTGCACGGGTTTCTTTAAACAAATTGTTTTAGTTAAAGAGATTTCCACTTACCTATCCTCTCCTGACGAATTTCCCCCTGCCCTCAGACTGCTACGTTATCGCCCGTAGTGGGCAGGTTTGTGTGCTTTGGTGATTCCAAGAGTTATGTCGGCAGAAGCGTATGCTTCTGGTACGGCCACCAGATCAAGGTGGAGAAGCTAGACGAAAGAAGAGATGCAGTCTATACGGTTTCCTCTTTGTAAAAAATGAATTTCCCGAGGATGTCCGTGCTGCAATGTAAACAAAAATCAGATCAAGATAAAAACCTATTTCATATTTATTTCATAGTTCACTCACTGACCAATACAATGTAAGGGTGTAGGGCCTACTCCTCTTGAGAGAGAGAGAGAGTGAATATGTACTTAAAACTAACAAGAACAAACATAGAAATTAACTGGGGCACTCTTTAGTCTACCGGACAATAAAATTTAAGAATTGTTATTCGAATGAAAAGAAAACACTTGCGAAGTTTGGGCCAATTCAAATTCATCTACTGGGCGCCCTAGCCGCGCAAGTCGCAACAAGTACGGTGCTTCGATGCTACGTCACTCTTCGATGCTTCAGTCACATGTACGTGTGAAGATTTTACGCATTCTGTGGTTCTCAAATGAGATTTGGGTGAGTAAACTGTTGCTTACACTATTGATTATTTATTTTTTGATATCCTACATTCCAAATTATTCTTTTGTAATGAGTAGGCCTAGGCCTAGCACAAAACCGAACCACTGGTTTTCTTCAGCAGAGGTTATGTCGGTAGGCCCTAGACTAGCAAACCCCTTTGAGTTCGCGACAGCTGTCCGAGCACTTACGTTTAATTATTCTAGTGTTATTGTATTTATTACTGTGAGCTCATGAAAATTAATTAAATTAACGCATGTCATGCATTTTGTCAAATTTTGGCCGATAAAGATGTTCCGGTATTTTTGGGGTGAAGAGGAGAGACGACTTCATAGACGACTTCTTTATCGACACATGTGGCAAGCCTGGCGCAATGCGCATGCGCAGAAATTTGATATTTGAAACCACCGCGTACTTTAAAATTAAATTATCACGGAGCCCGTTCGTCTTCTGTCTCAACTCGATATCTTTGCGGGAAGCTTTCGGAGCAAGAAAACATTCTTCATCTTTCAGTACGGTAGGGCTATTATTACAAAATTGTATTCTCTTTTTGGTATACAGGGCTCGTGTCAATTTAATTGCATCGAATTGGCATTTACATATTTCTTACATGGCCCTAGAGCATAGGCTTTCTGTAACATTCGCAGAACTCGGTCTCAGCCTAGGCCTAGATCCAACTCATTACATAAAAGTCTAGGCCTATGTATCCATAAAACGATATTAGGCCTAGGTCCTAGTTGAAATTAAATGAATGAGACACATGCCACTAGCCAATTGGCCCTATGTAGGGCCGAGCTATATAGGAGGCCTTGGTACAGTCTTAGGGCCTAGGCCTAGCCCTAGGCCTAGGCTAGGCCTACTCTTCTGTTAAGATTTGATATTCATCTATTCAGATTTCTAGAGTTCAGTATAATTTTAAGTATTTGAAATGTTTTCCCGCACTGCCCTGTACCACGTGATTTCCGTATAATTCAATAAAGCATACTTCCGGTTTTTCTCTACTCAACTGTGGTCGTCATTCGTGTCGTATCCTACAATTAATCACGATCCATGGAACAATCCTAATATTTAATAGGTTATGGGCCCAGGGAACGTTTTCTCTGAAGTTTAATTGTTGAGTTGAGACGAAAATGCTTCGTGTGTTTGTGTTAAAAAACTTTTTATCACGACAAAAACGCGAGTGCACATGGTGAGGTTAGGTCGCATGCCAACCACGCTAAGAGGAAGTCGAAAATGGAGTCGGATCAAGTGCCTACGGTAATAGTCCAACCGTCTGTGAACTCTCTTCCGCCCTTTGCTAAACTTAAGGGGCAAGAGAACTGGGTTGATTGGAAATATCTCATAGAGCTACACTTGGGAGGGGTGGTCATGAACAACATTTCACTTGACCATTTTCTTCTCAATGAACCACTCAGCAGTCAAAAGGACATGGACAAGGCAGCGAGAAGAATCCTGAGCTTTATGATAGAACCAAGTCTCCTGCTGCATGTAAGGACAACTACAACGGCAAAACGGGCGTGGGAAAATCTGTGCCAAGTGTTTGAAGACTCTGGTGTTCACAGAAGACTTGCTCTCCTGGATCAGTTAATGGACATTAGACATGATAATTTTTCATCTTTAAATGCATATGTCATGGCTTTCACGGATGTATTTGAAAAATTGCGATCCGCCGGGAAACCTTTTGATGAGGAATCCGGAGCGTACCTAATGCTGCGCAACCTGAAACATGAGTATAAATGGCTCCGCCAACTAATCGAGCGAAGTGTCAAGAAAGAAGATGATCTAAAAATCGAGTACGTAACGAGAGAATTAACGAGGGAAGCTCAGAAAGAAGCTGCGGAACTGACGTCATCAGCGCTACGGGCGAGCAGCGGTAGTGGTCCGAACTACCCAAGAACTTCCAACGGTTCGTCGTCTAGAGGGCAGCAGCAACAGCAACCCCGAGATGGCAACAAGCAAACAACAGGAACCCAAGATGGAAACCGTCGAAACAACAGACCTTTTTGTCAAATTTGCAAAAAGCATGGACACAAGGCCAACGACTGCTGGCACAGAAAGACTGAAAATACCAATAATAATGCTGGTAATAGCAACAGTAATAATGGTAATGCTGGTAATAGCAACAGCAATAATGGTAATGCTGGTAATAGTAACAGCAATAATGGTAGGCCTAATGTTGGCAATAGCGGTAAGTCAGGCAACTCGGGCCCATCACAATGGGTACTCAAATTAGCTGCTATGCGCTCGAGTTATTCTGATGAAAGTAAGCCTAGTATAGATTGGTATATAGATTCAGGTTCATGTAATCACATGACTTACAGAAAAGATTTAATGGTAGATTATAAGATGACAGAATCTAATACTATTGAATGTGCTAGTGAGCAAACACTGCACACAGAAGGTGAAGGCAACATTGAGGTTAGGGGACAGAATGGCCTGACAGGTGTTAGGGCCACCTATGTTCCAAAGCTGACAGCAAACTTGCTATCTGTGGGAAGGATATGTAGTACAGGATATATTACTCTCTTTGACAGTGACAAATGTGGAGTGTATAGACCAGAAGACATTCAAGTAGTAGGTAAACCCCTGCTTGAAGGTAAGCAATCCAATAACACTTACAAGGTGTCAATGGAAGTAGAACCTGCCAAAGCTATGAAGGCTACAAGCTCTAACTATAAGTTGTGGCATGAAAGATTTGCTCACATAGGTAATGGTAACCTAAAAAAGCTACAGGGTGGTCTAGTAAGTGGGTTAAGTCCAATAGCCGAGGAAACATTTGATGTGTGTGATGTTTGTGTCAGGGCAAAGCACACTAGAGCTCCTTTTCCAAAGAAAGGTGCAACAAGAGCCACAGAGATATTAGACTTAATTCACACAGATGTCTGTGAAATCACAGATGGTCTGTCATGGGAAGGCTACAGGTACTTTGCTACTTTCACTGATGATAAGACTAGATTCACTGTAATTGCTCTTTTAAAATCAAAAAATGAAGTCTTAGATAAGTTCAAACAATACAAAACAATGGTAGAAAATCACTTGGGGAAATCTATAAAAATAGTCCGCTCAGATAATGGTAAAGAATATTGCTCAAAAGATTTTGACGAATATCTGAAAGAAACTGGGATTGTTCGACAACTGTCTGTTGCGTATAGTCCAGAGCAAAATGGAGTGGCAGAAAGGACAAACAGGACACTCTTAGAAAAAACTAGGGCACTGTTAAAAGAATCTGGTTTGGGAAACAAATTCTGGGGAGAAGCACTAAAAACAGCTGTGTATCTAAAAAATCTATCCCCAACTGTAGCAGTAAAAGATATGGTACCGTATGAGGCATGGACTGGCACTAAGCCGAATGTAGAACACTTGAAAATTTTTGGATGTTTAGCATATGTTCATGTAAGAAAAGAAGAAAGTAAAAAACTTAAAGATAGGAGTGAGAAGTATGTTTTTGTAGGCTATGATGAGGAAAAGAAGGGATATATTTTGATTGACCCAAAGAGTCCAAAAGCTAGTATGAAAGTAGAAAGAAGCGTTATCTTTAATGAGAAATGTTTTCCTTCTCTGAATGTGGTAACAAACACGAATGAAAACGTAGAACTACCCAAAGTGGCCCCAGAGATAGAGATAAAAGTGCAGGCAAGGCAACGTGTTAACTCGGAAAGTAGTAGTAGTACAACTGAGACGCATACGTCAACTGACAACGAAAATAGATCAGAGGATGAAGTAAGTAGTGAAAGTGATGCGGATACTACGTGTTCAGAAGGTAGGAAGTCAGGGGGTGATGAAAACAAAGGAAGATTAAATTTAAGGGTTAATCCAAAGAGAAAGGAATTTGGTGATGAATTTGTCACTAGTTTTCTGGCAGCAGACGATTCAGATGATGAGCCAGAGACTAGAGATCTAGCTCTTGCAAGTTCAAAGAAAATTCTTTGGGAGGAAGCAATGAATGCAGAAATTTCATCATTAATGAAAAATAATGTTTGGACACTAGTGGATAGGCCCGCCAACAAAAATGTTGTGAAAAGTAAATGGGTGTTTAAGGTAAAAAGAGGGGCAGATGGAAGTGTAGATAGATATAAGGCACGACTTGTTGCAAAAGGGTTTTCCCAGAAATATGGGTATGATTACTATGAAACATTCTCTCCAGTGGTGAGAGCAGAAAGTTTACGAGTATTGTTATCTCTTGCAAATTGTTTAAATCTAAACATGTCACACATTGACATCTGTACAGCTTTTCTCCATGGGGAACTGGAGGAGGAAGTTTTTATGGAACAGCCTGAGGGGTTTCAGGAAGGAAATAAGGTATGTAAACTTTCTAGGGCAATCTATGGGCTTAAACAGGCCTCAAGGGCCTGGAATATAAAAATTCATAATTTCCTTGTTGAGTCTGGTTACACCAGGACTAAAAGTGATCCATGTGTTTACATTAAAAATAAAGAGAATGGTTTGTACAATATTGTCTGTATTCATGTTGATGATATTTTTGTAATGTCAAATGATAAAGATGAAGAAGAGAATTTGAAAAGGAGGTTAACAGATAATTTTGAATGCAGAGATCTTGGAGAGCTTAATCATTTTCTAGGTGTAAATCTTCAACGAGACAGAAATACTGGAAAAATTAAGTTAAGTCAGGAACACTATGTAAACAAACTTGTATCTAGGTTTCAAGTAGAGAACCTTTGTACATTCAAGACTCCTATGGAGAGTGGTGTAGACCTTTCGAGAAATGAGGGTGATAAACCTGATGTACCTTATCAAAATTTGATTGGTTCATTAATGTATCTAAGTATTTGGACCAGACCTGACATTACTCAGGCAGTAAACTATTTAAGTCAGTTCAATAATTGTTATGGACAAGAGCACTGGGACTGTGCTGTTAGAGTGTTGCGTTATGTGAAAGGTACAAAAACCAAAGGCATTAATTTTTTAAAACCAAATGATAATGTTGTAAATTCATTGATTGGTTACTGTGATGCCGATTGGGCAAGGGACAAAGTGGACAGAAAGTCATATTCAGGGTACTTGTTTCTATTAGGGGGTGGACCCATTTCATGGCGGTCCAAGAAGCAGTCATTTGTTGCTCAATCATCGGCCGAGGCGGAATATGTTTCACTATCACAAGCTTCGAATGAGGCAGTTTACCTAAGAAAACTAATCATGCAGCTTTTATCAATTAAGGATTTTTGTGTACAAATAAATTGTGACAATCAATCTGCTATATTTCTAGCAAAAAATGATGCATTTCAAGCTAGAACTAAGCAAATTGACATTTCTTGTCATGTTGTTAGAGATCTAGTTCATAAGAAGTTTATCAGTGTGAAACATCTGCGATCAGAGCTAATGATAGCAGATATCCTTACAAAGCCTTTGGCAGGACCTAAGTTCTTGCAGTTCACCTCATTAATGAAAGTCGAATAGTTGCATATCAAGGGGGTGTGTTAAGATTTGATATTCATCTATTCAGATTTCTAGAGTTCAGTATAATTTTAAGTATTTGAAATGTTTTCCCGCACTGCCCTGTACCACGTGATTTCCGTATAATTCAATAAAGCATACTTCCGGTTTTTCTCTACTCAACTGTGGTCGTCATTCGTGTCGTATCCTACAATTAATCACGATCCATGGAACAATCCTCATATTTAATATCTTCTAGCAACTTTGCTAGGCTCCATTTTTATTTTCCAGGTATCCCAACTGAATGGATTGCAAACACATCGTAGCCTATCCCGCATGTGATGTCATGTCCGTCATACAATGTTGTACAATTTAATACTGCGTCATTTTTTGTGCCCGTTCTGTTCAGCCGCTACGTTACTTCTTCGATGGGAGGCAGCGATGACGAGTTTGAACGGAAGAGCCGCGAGGGTCATGACCGAAGAGGCAGGGACAAGTTTCGTGGAGAGAGGAAAGATTCTTATCGGAGAAGCGAAGAAAGACATGGAGCAGATCGTAGGAGAGACGATTGGGATGAACCAAGGAGTCCTCGGTAGGGTCTGCGTTTTATAGACTTAAATTTAAGTTGATCATTCTATATGTCCCGTCGATGAAGTTTAAAGCTTGTAATAAACTAAGCCTATGCCTGTTGGAATTGATAGCCCTAGGCATATAACTACCACCCCGTAACTAGACTAGGCATTAATGTTCTAAGATCCTACGGTATCATATATTTCAGTGAATTTGTTGGCAGTGGTGAAAAGCGGTATCGGAGGCAAAAAGGTGGCTCTCAGAATGAGAGCAAAACAAAGTCCCCTACGCGAGATTCTGAATGGTCTCCAGCTATGAAGAGGAGGCGTGCTGACTCATGGTAGGCCTAGCAAGTTGAGTTATTCATATCAGATACCGTATGACAGCAGTAGCGATGTGAGTGTTCGGTAAGCCCCTCACTTGGTGCATGTTATTATGATGTTGTGGAAGTATAGATGATAGTGGGATGGCTGACCTTACCTGTGTTGTGTGCAAAGTGTGGGGAAGACTGTTATTCCGGCAACCACTGTACAATGTTTCACTTGTTTTTTTTTTGATTTTTAATGTTAATTTTTATTACACAGCTCTTATTAATATTTATTTTTAAGTACTATAGTAACAATTCATGAGCACTTAAAAGTTGCCAAACTATATCAAATATAGTATATCTTAACCATGCCTGTGTATTGTGTCAATTGTGTATGTGAAACAAATAATGTATCATTTAAGTAACTGACTAAATACGCGTACTTATATAAGTAGGTCTATCATGAAAAGAACCAATACGATGTGCTAATGATTATGATGGCGGGTTGTGTCAGGTGTGATGACTCCAGACGCGGTGGCTGCAATGCTAACTACATGAACACGCCACACGGAGGGGTGTTCCCGATGCCTCACTACCCCGTTCCAGTACCGTTCCACCCTCAGCCTGGACCGTATCTGCACGGCGCTAAGAATAACAGGTGCGGTCGATGCCTTGGGCAACTTGTGGGGATCATGGTTTGGCTTTGGAGTAAAATTAATCGTGGTTGCACTGAAATACCACGGAAGTTACTAAATTATAATACCATGGAGATACGTTGGATGATGTTAGATTTCGGGGCTTTGCGTATCGTACTTTTACAAAAGTGTTAATCGAGATGAAGAGCGCGTGTGGATCATACAGGATGAAAGATATCAATGCCTAAACGTAATAGCCACACAAACCTGACAGCTCGAAACTATGGTTTACTAGACCGTTTCGCTTTATCGACTTCTGTCTTATTTACGTATAGCTATATGTGGTAAGGCATGGTTGAAACGAGGTCTTACAATTATTTTGTTCTTGCCATTTGATGGCAGTTATGAGAAAGGTGTATGACAACATTAGGCTTGTCTCCAAAACTAGAGTTGGCATACAAACCTTGACAAAGGCTATATGCAAAATCCTTGGCCCCAATAAATGTTCCTCTGTACATCGATTTTTCATGTTTTTGCACTTTTCGTTGCATGCGTTCGTTTTCTTGTCCTAGATCCCCATTCTAGACGTATGTCTTATTGTTATTTCATACGTACCGGTACTATAAACCTGTATGTTTGTCAGCCGCGTGTTTGGAGGAGACGGGGGCTCGAAGATCATGCTGACTTTCAAGGGGTTCCTGGCATTCCAAGAGGACAACATCGCAGAGGATGAGGCGCGTATCAAATACAGCGAATACAAGGAGAACTTCGAGCAGAAGAGGCTGGAAGAGTTCTTCACGGAACACAAGGACGAGGAGTGGTAAGCATATTTGCGGCTATGAACTACGTGCCACATATTTTAGTAGCGTCAGCCTTGTGCTTAGATTAAAATACGGTAGATAAAAAACAATTAAATATAAGATTAAACATTAAAAAACAGTACAATAGAACAGGCCATACGATAGTATTTATATAATATGAACAATATTTTTGTATTACAAACTCAAGGAATAGGTTATACAGATTCACAGGTTACATTATATTTATATATTTTTTAAAAATTTAAAATATATTGTTAACAGGGCAAAGCCCCACCAGTAATGTGAGTAACGTGATTTAGGGGAATAGTGTCAAAAATATGGATAAGGCCACACTTTTGAACACTCCACATTTCTTGCATCACAGCAAGTAGTCTACTTAGGTCGTAGGAACGACTTTAGAGGTGTTCCCGATCAAAACGCCTTGCCACAGAGACAAGTAATGTGACGACTAACGTTAATTCCAGGAGAGATGGAACGATCTCAAATTATATTCACGTGATGCTTTTCCTAATATCACTTAAAAACAATTTGTGTTCTTTTGATCGGTTATGAAAATTGACGTTTGATTATCAATACCCATCTTTGATATCGATGCCCATCCCTATTCAGTATTCACTATAAAATTAATATTGGGATTTTGGGCAGTTTGTTAAAACTAAGCATTTTGGGTTTATTTGTATATTTAGTTACTACAAATTGCCTGAGTGGTGATTGTTTCTAGTTTACACTGTCCCAAGTGTGATTTATCTCCTGCTATCAGCTCTTTATTTCAGCAGAGTTTCTTTGACAGTACAAGATGAAGATTACCTACTGAAGATTTGTCTCCGGAGTTGCAGTAAATGGAAAAGAAGATTTTTAAACCACTTTTAAATACTTATTCATGCTTTTTATTAATACAAGTACCTAAATAATATAATTACTACTTATATATTACCAATGCTCAGAACTTACCTACTTATACATATTTACAAATATCTTTGATGAACACCTTAAAGGAGTTTGATTTGTCGTCAGAGCAGCTGGACGGTGGCTCAATCACAGTTCACAGGTGAGGTTCGGCACTTTTGTTCATTGCACAGTTTGTGGTGGGTTTCGTTTACTCTGTTTCGCTTGTCCTTGAAAACGCACTCCCTATACTAAACTAGCACAATCGCACGTCGTAATTTCGTGTTTTTGGTACATTCGTTGACCTTCGTTCTTTTTACAACTTGTGGTGGTTGGTGATTGCTTTGTTGGTAGTGTCAATTTATCAACAATTTTGTGTTTTTTTAAATTAAAAATGACCCCTTTTTTACGTTTATTTATGCTTGTGAATGCTGATAGATTGGTTAGCGGTGATTTGCTGCATTCCCCTGCTTGTATGCATCCTCACAATTAATTGTCTAGAACCTATTTGCTTGGGTCATTCGCCCATGTCAGGATGAGACTTTTCTCTTATTCGACCAAATGAACTTACCTCCCAAACTCAACCCCCGTTCGCAAAACTCTGGACTAAAAAGTCACAAGGGATTTAGAACTGCTAAGATATTATTTATTCTGTCTAACTCTAATTTATTGTTTCTTGCAGGTTTCAAAATAAATACCACCCGGATGAAATGGTCAAGATGAAGGAAGAGCGGTTGAAAGCAATCCAGGTAGATTGATTTTGGAAAAAAAAATTGGCTTAAATCAGGTTTAAGTATTCAAGTATGTATTCCGTGAAATGTAATTTCATTTTCAGAATCGGAAGGACGTGTTCATGAAGTTATTCAGCGAGGGTCGCATCGACGAGGTAAAGTACTTGAACCGAGGGTTGTGTGAAAGTGACTGTATAATGTCGCCCACTGGAATTCAGTTGGGTCAGTCAACAATAACTGTTGTTCTAGGTGATGTTCGAGCAAGCCAACCACGACAAGTTGATTCACCTGTTGGATACGGTGGTTATTCTGCTGGAGGGAGGGAGCGAGGAAGACTTGAAGGTCCTTGACCCGGTACAAGTGAGTTCCTCTCACACACGCGCACACTCTTACAACATGACTGTTGCCATTAAGGCTCTGTATCCTACATGGCAGAACCCTCCCCCCCCCCCCCAGCCACTTCTGTTGGCTACAGTGAAACTTCTTTATAACAAACTCTTGGGGGTCAGATTATTATTTTGTAATAAAGAACATTTCTTTATAAAGATTGTATTACATGCATAAAAACCTAATGGGACCTGAAAAACAGTTTGTTATGTAGATTATTTTGTTACTTATAACGGTGTTTGTTATAAAGACATTTTACCTATAATGCTTTAAAATTCTCACAAAGTACCTATAACCAAAATGTGTCTATAAATATTTACTTTGTTCAAATGTTCTTATTTACGTTACGGTATGTGTAATTGTAACACACATTCTCCAATAAAAAAAAAAAAAAACATTTGATGGAAATTGGACGAAAGAAATCTCAATAAGAAAGAGCAAACATTCTTTAGGAGATTATGTTTTGTTTTTTTCTTTGTAACAATTCAAAAACATTTTGAAACAATTTTAACAGCAGCTGATAGCTTTAATTTAAATGTGTCCGTATAATTGAAGAACCCCGTGCTGAGGCATATGGGTGTATTAAGAGTTAGACAGGTACTTCTTCAAATGTTTGTGTTTCAACCAGGTAGATATTATAGCTAAAGGGAGTATTTTATTTACAAGTAAGGTGTTGGTTGGTGTCAACAGGAAGTGGAGGAGGTCAAGAGTTGTCCACCCTCGCAGGAGACGGTCGTCATAAACCTTGCGGACGATGACGACGACGAACCTGTGGCCTCGTCCAGTAAATGGTGAGCTGACCTTGCACGTAATAATAAACATGCATGTGCATAATCTCAAGGCTCTATAATATCAGAACGGGAGACCGTACGACAGCAGAGCTGTGAGCGTTCCTATACACAGAAATTTCAGTATATGCCCCTCACTTGACGCACGTAGTTTTGATCAAGGTCTACTTGATCTCCGCCTAGCGGAGGCTCGTCGAACTCCCAAGTTAGGTCGTCGCAAGGGAACCAAAATCGCTATTTTGGATCCTACTAAAAAATTTGTTATAATAATATAATATCCGTTGTAGAGCATGTAACACAATACTTAAAACACCTAAAGAGAAATTTTGATAGAATATAAATATAATGATTGAAGATTATAAAATATGATGATTTTTCCTTTTTAGGAGGTAATTCTATTTGACGGATCACTTCATTTGTTTTCTTTCACATTCCTCCCATTTGAATAACATGTGATTTTTAGCATTGTGGAACAGACTGTGACGACCTAACTTGGGAGTTCGACGAACCTCCGCTAGGCGGAGATCAAGTAGACCTTGGTTTTGATGTCGTGTAAATACATATGGCTGTGGGACGGCTTAACCTTGCACGCATGTGAAGCATATGGTAGACTGTGTCATTCAAACACCCATTTCACACTTCACTTGTTTTCTGGATTCTGCAGCTGATTGTTAATTTTAAAACACAACACGTGCAACATCGCTAAGTTTTCAGTGTTAAAGTGTCTATACACAATTAGAATTACTTTTAAAATGAATCAAAGAGATCAGATTTAGAGCTCGTTCTGTTAGATATCACATGAAAATTGGGTATGATCGCTTACCGTGCACTCTACATTTCCCATTCCTAGGCTATGTGGAATTGAAACCCACATCCCTAGAGAAGGAGCCACCACAGACGGCGTAATAAATGTCGTAAACGTCTGGTTTCAGCCAGGACGGCCAGCTGGCGAGCCCCATCTCGCTACACGAGCGCTTCTCGAAGAAGGCCAAGTCAGAGGACGGAGGCTTCAGACGTACGAACGTTCCCTCCAAGGAGGACGATCGGCTGTCTGTTCGGTCGGCCGATACGACGCTGGACCCACAGTCTGCCAACACGACAATGGAACACGAGCCAACCATGAACGAGCTCTCTTGGGAGGACATGCTCAGTGAGTCACACGTACACATCTACTGCTCATGATTATTATTGTACTGCTGATACTACTATGATGACTACCACTACCAATACAAGTACCACTATCACTACCTCTACCACCACCACAACCACCACCACTGCTACTATTAAAACCGTACTATTCTATATTACTATTGTATATTTTTATTCTTTTTTATTGTTATAGGCCACTCAAAATAGACTATACTCCGCCCAGCCTTGAGAAACACAGTGGATGAATGAAGTTGGACCCTATTGTTCACGCTAGAAGCGGCCATAAAAAGAATGGTGATGGTGTTTTCCCACTTCCGTGGGCCAATGTTTTCATGATTTCTGTAAACCTTATTTTTATGGCCGCTTCTAGTGTGAACAATAGGGTTCGACTTCATTCATCCACTGTGTTTCTCAAGGCTGGGCGGAGTATAGATGCAATCTGGTGGCAAGCAAATAAACTTCTATGAGGGGGAGATTACTCATCGTTGATTTGTTAAAACCGTCAATGGCGCAGATAAGGGGGTAGCTTAGCAGCGCTGTCTATTGTTAGTTTGAGTCTCCAATACATTTGTTGTAGGTTTAGTAGGCCTACCCATTCTAACATTTGCTCATTGTGTGGCAGGAAAAACACCATAAGGATGAGGAATTTCTTCCAATTTGAAAAATGTACACAAAAGCAGACAAGTATTAAGAGCGCCATTGTGAACGTGTGTTTCAGAGCGCTACCCCCCGCGGGCCCACCACGGTAGCGGGGACGGCAGTGAGGACAGTGACGAGCCACCCCCGCCCGGCCTCGAGGCCGAGATGTCACTGGTGGACGAGTACGAGGCCAACGAGGAGGATGAGGAGGACAGTCAGACACTTTACAAGGTGAGAACACCTCCAGGGATGTCTAAAGTCTAGCGGAGACGGAAGCGAGGACAGTGACGAGCCACCCCCGCCCGGCCTCGAGGCCGAGATGTCACTGGTGGACGAGTACGAGGCCAACGAGGAGGATGAGGAGGACAGTCAGACACTTTACAAGGTGAGAACACCTCCAGGGATGTCTAAAGTCTAGCGGGGACGGCAGTGAGGACAGTGACGAGCCACCCCCGCCCGGCCTCGAGGCCGAGATGTCACTGGTGGACGAGTACGAGGCCAACGAGGAGGATGAGGAGGACAGTCAGACACTTTACAAGGTGAGAACACCTCCAGGGATGTCTAAAGTCTAGCGGGGACGGCAGTGAGGACAGTGACGAGCCACCCCCGCCCGGCCTCGAGGCCGAGATGACACTGGTGAACGAGTACGAGGCCAACGAGGAGGATGAGGAGGACAGTCAGACACTTTACAAGGTGAGAACACCTCCAGGGATGTCTAAAGTCTAGCGGGGACGGCAGTGAGGACAGTGACGAGCCACCCCCGCCCGGCCTCGAGGCGGAGATGTCACTGGTGGACGAGTACGAGGCCAACGAGGAGGATGAGGAGGACAGTCAGACACTTTACAAGGTGAGAACACCTCCAGGGATGTCGGCAGCACTGATGCTGAGCTAGCGGGTGCATTGGAGTGTAGCTACTCTACGTTGTTTTGATTTAACGAAAATTAATGTATGTATGTTTGTGTGTAATACCCATTATGTTTTAATTTTTTAATTTAATGTTCATTTGAGAGTTGACAAGCTAAATATGCAGGTGTCTTGTACACCACTATGTATCTACCGAAGTGCTATTTAAATAAATAAATACATAAATTAAAGTCTAAAGCACTGTTTGAAAATTACAGCGTATATTATTTATTTATTTATTTATTTATTTATTTAAATCGAGTTCCAATTGAACATCACAGATGTATGGAACATGTCATGGTATACTAGGTAAATTAATACTATTAGGCCTAGGCCTATATAAAACAATACGAAACAATACTATTTTACTACAATACATACTACTAATACAACACTATGTACACACACACTACACTATACACTTAACTACAGTACATAGATCAATAAAATAGAGTAGGATAAAATATACTTTTTATAGTACATAGGTTAATAAAATAGACTTATTGTATAACAGAGTAACATCTATCAAATACAAGCTAGGTTTACTGGTTCAAATTTAAATGTGTATATGTATGTTCTTGGACATAATCACTAACTTGATAATATGATTTTTCTATAAGGTAGTTTTTAAGGGAGCTTTTAAACTTATCTATTTCTACAATTTCTTTTATGTGTTTGGGTAGCAGATTCATCAAAGATATTCCAGCATATAGAGGTGCCTTCTCGTATTTAGCCAGATTATGCCCAGTTACATGTGCATTATTCCTACTCCTAGTACCATAACTGTGAACTGTCAAATTTGTTATTATACTTTTGTTAATTTTTATGTAAATGATGACTTGGTATATATATAAGCTTGGAAATGTAAGTATTTTAAGGGCTTTAAAATGTTCTTTACATGAATCCATGCGATCGATACCAACTATTATTCGGATGGCTCTTTTCTGTAGTTTTAATATTCTATTTGTATTAGCATTACTTGAGTTGCCCCATACTAGTGCAGCATAACTCATGTGTGAAAAAAAAAGAGCATAATACACGGATTTCACTAGATCAATATTACCGTAGTGTTTGAACTTTTTCATTATGTATAAATCAGAGCTAAGCTGTTTTGAAATTTGTTCTACATGTATGTTCCATGATAGCTCATTATCTATATGCACACCTAGCAATTTAAATGTGGCAACCTGTTCCAGATTTATACTACCCTCGCTTCCTAAAATTACATTTATCTCTTCAGTCAATTTATTCCTGTTGTTGAAAGTCATGAATTTTGTTTTTTGCTCATTTATAACCAATGCCAAGCACTGGAGCCATTGCATAATTTCATTTACTGTAACAAAAGCAGTTCTTTCTAATGACGATATGAGACTGTCAGCTATTAATAGAGTTCCATCATCTGCATACATTGTTATTTTACCATCATTAATGGCTGTGGGCATATCATTTGTATATATGTTGAAAAAAGTGGGTCCTAACACAGATCCTTGGGGTACTCCACACACTAGCAATTGCTTATCTGATTTGATTGTTTTTGTTTGTTCACCTTCATTTATAGAAATTATCAATTTCTATAAACTCAACTGTTTTCGAGGGGGGCAAGATGATACTCGTGCCCCCCCCCCCCATGCAAGGTAAGGGGAGGGTGGGGGGCAAGCTACCCCTATTCTCCCCCGGTTCCGACGTCACTGCACCCCTCACACACACTCCATCACTTCTTGTCTTAGGAATAAGTTAACGGTGACTTTGGAGCAGTCCTAGCAACGAAGCACTCAATAAATTCAAAGTTGTTCTGAATCGGCCTTGTTGATTCATAAGTCCGCAGGTGTTCGCACTGCCCAATCACTGATTCATATGTTTTCGTATTTGAAATATCGATCTTTGATTGGTTATCGCTCACTCGTCGATGGTGTTCGGAGCCTACAGGGTTGGTTTAGTCGCTTTAAATTAAAGTCCCCCACTGCAAATCAGTTTCGTTACTGAGTGGGTAGACTCTAAATGTGAATTTATTTTTTTGTTTTATTTTATTCATACACTCATATCCCCCAACAGTCACACGGATCTTGTTTCAGTCGGACAGCGAGACGGCCAAGGCCACGGAAGGGGACGAAGGTCACACGGAGGACGGCCAAGAGAAGAAGCAACAAGCGGAGCAGGTAGAAGAAGCGGTGGTCGCAGCGAAGCCGGCACCCAGAGAACTTCACCGTACTTCGTCGCTATTCCTTCGGTTCGTTCCGCCGTCGGTGACCAAACAGGAGATCGAGGCGGTGAGTCGCTCTCGTATGTGTGAATCTAATTCTGCGTGCCCTGTGCCTCCATTGTTGCAACAATCTAAAATCAGGAGGTTTTACCCTTAGACCAGTAATATAGGTAGACGGAGCAAGCAGATGCTAGCGACCGGCTGCGAATGAAACCAACATTGAATCGAGGCAGACCACGTGATGTGGGGACAGGATGCGTGGCAATTTAAAGCGTCTACGTATGAACAGTACAAACATTACATCGTTGTGTAAAAAAAAATGATCATTTTCAATTAGTGCAAATTAAAAATATGTTAACTAAGATTAACAGTACCTTCACTAATCATTTCTGAGGAAATACAAATAATAATACATCCATTGTCAAATGTCAAACGTATTTATCGCACACTTAACATCATCTAGCGGCAAACCTGCGAACCTCTCGCTTTTTCCATGTCAAAATATTTAACATTGAAAGGTACCCCACGCAACAATGCAGTCTATCGCGGATTGACCCGTCGAGAAGGCTGTGTCCCCACATCACGTGGTTTACCCTTAGGGTTTACCTCGATTCAATGATGGTTTCACTCGCGATGACGTCATACTCCGTCTACCTATATTACTGGTCTAAGGTTTTACCTAGTTCTTGACTTTCACATTCTCCAGAATCAGGAAGCCCTTGTGTGACATGTCACCTCCACCAGTTATTGTTTGAGTGGAAGGCAAACTTGGATCTCTCACACGTGTTCCATATAAAATAAAAGCTATGTTATAGACCAGTTGAATGGTTAATAAAGTCTGAATGAAATTATCTGTTGAGAAATCGATAGATACAGTAATTAAATGGATATAATTATAGTTTCATCGTTGTATATACTGGTAAATTGCTACTTTACAACATGTTTGTCTGTTTCAGATGTGCAAGAAGTTTGACGGGTTCAAGCGTGTTTCCATGGCCGACCCAAACCCGGAGAACCGCTGGTTAAGACGGGGTTGGATCACGTTCGAACGCAACGTCGATATTAAGAAGATTTGTCTCCACCTCGGCTCCACGAAGGTATTTCATCCTTTGATAATCCTTCATCTCTTTCTAATTTAAACAATTTTTAATTTAAATGAAGAGTATGGGAGACCGTATGACAGGTAGAGTGCGCTGTTAGCGATGACGTTCAGTTTACCTGTTATATCTAGCTCAACTTCAGTTAAGTGCTACAAATCTTATAAGCCAAATTTTGTATTTACAGTAATTTTGATAATAGACATACTTAGCACTTAACACTTAATTATTAATAAGTGTTATGTAATTAAAATAACAATCAGCTGAAGAATCTAAAAAACAAGTGAAACCTGGTACAATGGTTGATGGAATAACACAGTCTACCACACTCTTCGCTCACGGGTAAGGTTAAGCCATCCTACAGCCACCTGTATTTCCACCACATCATAATTCTATGCGTCAAATGAGGGGCATACTAACATTTGTGTGGGTAGGAACGCTCACAGCGCTGCTGTCATACAGTCCCATGGATAGTATCACTGAGTGTTGTTCCAGCTGCGCGACTGCCACCTGGGCACGATCGTGAACCGCGAGATGACTCGGAGGATCAGACTGTCTAGCGGGATCAACGCCCACAAGCCGGTGGCGCACGCTTGCTTCAAGCTGGCAGCCGTGTTGGTGGGGGCGCTGGACAGGAGGGCCGGACTCTGGGGGGCGGCGGAGGTGGCACAAGTGGGGGCGGCGCCGGTGAGTCTATCCAACACTTGCCTGGTGTGGCGCACGCTTGCTTCAAGCTGGCGGCCGTGCTGGTGGGGGCGCTGGACAGGAGGGCCGGACTCTGGGGGGCGGCGGAGGCGGCACAAGGGGGGGCGGCGCTGGTGAGTCTATCCAACACTTATTCCCTGGTGTGGCGCACGCTTGCTTCAAGCTGGCAGCCGTGCTGGTGGGGGCGCTGGACAGGAGGGCCGGACTCTGGGGGGCGGCACAAGTGGGGGCGGCACCGGTGAGTCTATCCAACACTTGCCTGGTGTGGCGCACGCTGTATGCTAAAAATTGTGTTGTTTTTATTTATTTAAATAGCGCTTCGGTAGATACATAGTGTTGTACAAGACACCTGTGTATCTAGCTTGTCATCTCTCAAAAGAACAATTAATTTAATTTTTTTTTTTAAGTGTTTGATATTAGGTATTTACTAGGTTAGTTATGGCTGAAAAAGCCATCTTGGTACAAGAAGGAAAAAATTTTTTTTTTTTTGCAAGGTTGGCAGCAAAAGGTTTAGATTGGCAGAAGTGGAATTCGAGCGTGAGAGTTAACGTGGGTGAGCAGTGTGGGCTGGTGGATTGTTGGAGCTAGGGAATATATCGTGGTAGAGAGAGAAGGTCGAGTTGTTGAGGAAACGAGCAAGAGTTCATCGAGCAGTTTTGTAAGGAGCAGGATTGTGTGTGATAGTGAGAACGAGGAATGCGGACTGTGGAGAGTTACAGAGAATAGTTGGCCTAGTGGAGTGTTGAGAAGTGTAGTAGACCTAGGCCTAGGAGTTTGGCATTAAACCATTATCAGAACATTGTGTGTGCGTTGAGAGGTATCTTTATTCTTACATATGTATGCATGATGTATGTCTTGAACTTTATAACTCAAACATCATTTGAATGTATTATTGTGAAGCACTATTTAATGTTTAAATAATAATAATAATAATTTGGGATGCACAACGATTAAATAATTATAACTGATAGTTGAAAAGATGACTGATTTGTCGAACGATAAAGAATTTACAAAAATCTCAAAATCAATTAATGCGAATCAACCTTTTATAGATTCCATGGTATTACATTGTCTAACCAAGGCATAATGATATATGTAGAAACATTCCTTGGACACGTCTGCTGTGACACCGGGATGAGGCCTGTGGCCCAGGATTTTGTCAGTATCTTTGAGTATCTCAATGCTACAGACGCCCGAGAAGAATTGAATAATTTATTACAAACATGCCGCATCCTGATAATAATATTACAAGGACACAAAGAGTTGACGTCGTTGTGTTTTCACAGGGTGGGCTGGATTGCATCAACTCAAAGAACCCTCTGATGAGAAACATCATCGACTTCCTCGTGGAAGAAGAGGCCACCGAGGAGGAAGAATGGCTCAGTCGGGCAGACGACGCATCGGACAAGAGTACGCATTGTCCTTCTCTTCCTTCGTATATCCTTGTATTCCTCCCTCATGGATGTCGCTTGTCTATCTTACTGCCTCCCCCCATGTGAATGTAGCTCTTATTGCTCCAGCTCTGAATGGTTCAGGTTTTACAATTTTACAGTTAAATCTACTAAAATCGTAGTTATCTTAAATCATATGGTAGGCATAAATGATCTTGGCTATTGAATCTGAATTGAAAATAATTATTGAGACAAAGTAATCATAAATCAATCAATGCCTTGCTTGGTTCAATCTAGAAAGGCAAGACTGCTGTAATTATCTCATCTGCCATAACATAAATTCTTATCTTCTTATCATATTCATTCCTCTCCCCCTTTGTATGACGAGGTTACCACCTTTCAAAATTGTATTTTTACTGAAGGGTTGATGGAATTAATAATGTAAATTTATTGTTTAGCCGATTCAAAATCAAATCCCGTGTAAAATCGCATTTCCAATATTTTGAAGCGTTATCAAGATACCAATAACATACCATTAATTTTGCTTGGTTTAATATAAGAGACTCAAACTAACAATAGATAGCGCTGCTAAGCTACCCCCTTATCTGCGCCATTGATGGTTTCAACAAATCAACGATGAGTAATCTCCCACTCGTACAAGTTTATTTGCTTGCCACCAGCTAGTCTATTTTGAGTGGCCAATTGCAAGCTACCCAATGCCGTTAAAGTCGATCGATGATAACTGCACATGTAATATAAATCATTCAAATTGTATGTAATGCAAGTTGAGATTAAGCTTGTGAATATTGTAGAAAAAAATATGCACCTACCGCTATTAGTTTTTTATTTATTGAGTGTTGAAATGCGTTGGAATTCCCTATGTTATACATTGTAACTGAACAAAAACCTACACTTTCAATCGTATAACTTTGCGTAGCACCTTCAAAAAGTAATATATTGTAACAAATTTTCGTCCTAAATGTAGATAACTTCATGACTAACATGAATACGTTTGAAAAAGATGGTCGAACGCGATCCGTTTTCGATATATTCGCGTTGGTGTGTCAATTTTACGTCAAATCTACTCAAATTAGAAACTATAAATATACTTTATTAATAAAAAAAAATATATAATTTCAAGAAGTTCAGTATTAAATGCTACTCACATGTAATAATTCTTGAAATTCATAATTTAGAATAAAAAAAAAGTATTTTTTCATGTCCATTTAATTTGAAAAGTTCAGTTGTTGTATTGGATGGGTAGTTCACTTCATCGATCGACTTTAAGTAGGAATACAATGAGTATTACCGTGACCCGTAGAGAACGAGGGGGAGGAGGGGGAGGAGGGGGTGGCCCTGGACAAGGACGACGATCTGCTCCGAGCGCTGGACCGACTACTCTGGTACCTGCGCGTGGTCCACTCGATAGACTTCTACAACCACTGCGAGTACCTCAATGAGGACCAGATGCCCAACCGGTGCGGCGTGATGCACGTCAGGGGGATTCCCCTCACCACCAAGGTCAGACATGCACAGTCTTGCAGTTGACCTTGAGCACGCCATTTACAACGATATCGAATATTTAATGCAATATCTTAACCTAGAAAAAACGAGATTTTCGTATTTAATTTTTTCGATTAAGCAACAAGTTAAAGAATTTCGCTTAAAATGTAAATAAACGTAGACTTATTTCGATATCGATATACGGTAGTTACACCATATATCGGAAATATTTTAATGCCTGCTCAAACATAAATACCTAACCAATTCATTTTGTCTCAGTTGCTGGTTACTGCACAAGAAGTGAATTTCAGATGTCAAGTATTAATATACTGTACCCTACTTCCACAGAGTTCTTCTACAACCAGCTGTATTTTTTAAAATTATGTTATGGTAAATTTAAAATATTACAACTGGTTGCCAGCAAGCATCCGTAATTGATAGGCTTAATTGTCTTGCATTTCATTTTGCCAGCATTATTTTTGTGTCGCCTTATCATTTTTTTTTTTAATATCTGCTCCCTGTGTCCAACAATGAAGTCGGATAGGGGATAGGAAATTAATCCCATCATATTCTGGTCCCTAGATACATCGAAGCCGGCTGGCCATGCCTGACGCTTCCCTCATGTTAACTTCCTCCTCTTCACTTTCTTCTTCCTCTGCTCTTTCTACAAATTCTGTCCATACTTTTCTATCTTCCCACCATTGTTCCTGATTGACCTCTTCCCAAGTTGCATTTCTTCTTTCCACGTCCATTGCTATCACTTCTTCCCACCTCAGTCTTGGTCTTCCCCTCTTTCTTTTCTTTTTCCCTGCTTCTTTCTCAAACTCAATTTTCGGGATCCTGTCTTCCTGCATTCTTTTCATGTGGCCAAACCACCGCAATCTTTCTTTTCCCAGCTTAAAGTTTAGACTCTCCACTCCAAGTTACTTCCTTATCTTTGAGCTCCTTATCTTATCAATCTTGGTCACTCCTGCCACACTCCTTAGGAACTTCATTTCTGCTGCTTGTATTACTTAGATATTGAAATCGATGAACTGAACCATGTGTCCTGCAGATCACGACGTCCGACGTGACCACCTATGTGGAGCCCTTCGAGAGGAAGATCCGGTCGCTGTTACCGCAAGACGTGGAGCCTCTCGCACCCGAGCAGCTGCAGAAGCTTGGCCAGAAGGATCCCGAGAAGTATCCTTTAAACGTGAGGCTGTGGCAACACTACATTCACCTTGGACACCTTTACTTGTGGTTCAAATATCTCGGCAGACCTACGTTATTATTTATTATAGGGAGCTTGCAATAACGTCATTTCCGGTATCCCACGGTAGCCATACTGAGGTACTGTGTAAACATTTGTTTACGTTCTTCCGACACTGCATTGTTGCAATATTGCAGATGTTCTTTGACTGACACATCAACTGTTTTCAAACAAAGGTTCCGTATTATGACTGAAAACAAAATAAGAACGCGAGAACTTTGTTTGAAGACAATAATTTGCATGTGTTATCATTTTATTGAACTTTTACCTGCACACGTCAATCTATACGGCTTGAAACTGTGATTTTTCATGGAAAATCTATGTGTCTTCTATTGACAGAACAAATGTAAACAAGCAATGTGTAGGCCTACCTCATAATGGTCGCCACGTGACGTCTATTGAAAGCTACCTATACTCGTGTCAGTACTGCCAGTTGCCTGAAATGTGTCGGGTTTGATTTGTTTGTCTTGTCACCTTTATGTTTTCTATTGTGGCATGCAGTTAGCTGTAGTCCTTTTGTACCTTCTCCCTTGCTGCAACATGTTTGTTTATGTACTTTGTTCCAGTTATAGGGGTTTTGTACAGTACATATTGTAGACAGTGTTATTACACCTTGTCAACTCGCTTTCTAGCATCATTATACATATACAGTATATCTTGACCCCGTTTCCAACATTAATTATCGGGTAGGGGGGAGTAGCGAAGTACTCCATTTCTTGGGCTTATGTGTTCGTTGCCGAGAAGCCAGGCCTGACACAACCACCTCCTCAACCTCTTCCTCGATCACTACTTCCGTTACCAGAGGGCTGTTTAGTAGTTCTCTCCATCTCTCACGGTTTTCCCATAGTTTTTCTACTTCAACTTCGTTCCATGATCTTCCTCTATTCTCCACACTGTCCTTGATCTGATTCATCCACTTGTCTCTCGGTCTGCCCACTTTCTTCTTATGCCCTTCTTCTTGTTGTTGTTCAAACTCTCTTCTTCTAGCGTCATTTTAACGGAAGAAATAACAACCATAAAATCGAAACTCTGAAGCGGGGAGGAATATTTAATCAATAACCGCGGTCATATAATGAACTTTGGTTAGTGCTTCTGTTTATTCACTGTGTTCATTATTCTAGTGATGATTTATTTATTTTAGGTAAAGCATATTTTTTGTGAAGACGAGCTTGTTTAGCAAGCGCTAAAATGTGTATAGCTCTAGTTACTGTTGATACATCAACCCTCCCTTACTGACTGATCTGGGTGTTTGGATTGTTATTATTCCGTACGGTGCAACCAGTTGATCCTTGACCGGTCGGCTCAGAGAGATCGAGAAGTTCATCGAGACCAACAGTGTGATGCTGGGGAAGGAAAAGTGGCTCTGTCAGTTGTCGGGCAAAAAGTTCAAGGCGCCAGAGTTCGTCAGGAAGCACATCTACTTCAAGTACGGCGAGAAGGTGGAGGAAGTGCGCAAGGAGGCGAGTATAACCGGGCGCTGTTTTACTCGGAACAGTTTCAACGATTTTTGTTAGATGTGCTATAAATAAGGAATGTCAAACGATATGAAATTCCATATCGATAATCGCAACAACAATACAAAACTATTGCGATAATATCGGCGCCAAAAAATATCGTCTCGATATTGCATTTTCAATTTTTATCGTGATATATCGCCGAGATATTATGAAAGAAGCACTAATACTACTTTTTAACATTACGTCATATGTGGGGAGGAAGGGGAGGGTACTGGCGAATAGTTTTCCTGCGGCTACATCGAAGAAGGGCACTCGGCGGCTGGTCGGTGGTCGCTCGGCTAATGTTGAGCAGACGCCTAATTCAAATATGAAATCAAGTCGCCCCGATTATCGGGATATCGCACAGGATTTAATATTGTACGATTATCGCGATATGGCTAGCCATATCGCGATATCGATATGCGATTATCGTTGACATTCCTACTATTAAATGTCTCCACTACACAAAATCATAATTCAAATGTTGCGTTTTCTTATATATAGAAACACATGGTGCCACCGTAAAATGTGATTGGTTGTTCCAGACTGAATTCTTCAACAACTACTTGAAAGACCCGAAGCGACCGCGGCCGTTCACGGAACAGAACAGCCAGAAGAGAGACGCTAACCCGAGGCCAGGAAACGGGCCGAAGTGAGTAACAACGATTTAGTTTTGCTAACACTAACGCCCCTCTTAATGAGAAGAATTGAAATGTGGCAACGTATAGTTGAGAAACTGTAAGAATGACGGCCCCCTCCTTATCCCCTCCACTGCTACCCGACCCCCCTCTACTTCATGAAACAACAAACTGAACAAATGAAACAAACTGATTTTCAGTTACGTATTTCATCTTGTCAGGTTGTCACGGAGTTGAGGGGGGTCGGGTAGCTGTGGAGGGGATATGGAGGGCGCCGTCATTCTTACAGTTTCTCAACTTTACTAAGTATCTGTGCTGTTGCTGTAATAAAAGTGTTGTGTTGAATACAAATTCTCATATGAAAATAGAAGCTTTTCCTGCTTTGTGAAGAATCAACATTTTACTGTGATATCCTACATTGTTCATACTCCACATCCCTTAGATGGAGTCACTAGAAATATTTATCCTTTCTTTACAGAACCATTTATGATTTTCATTTAATTTTAGTTTACATTAAGTGAATTGTAAACTGTAGTAATTTTGTGTAGGGACATTAAAGTGTATTATTTATTACTTAGTTTAGTACTATTAACAAACATGTTAGTGCACCTATCTACTGTGTTAATCTACTGTGTCGATCTACTCAGTTACTAGAACTGATTTTCAGTGGAGAACATTTATTATTGCTTTGTTTCTATGATGGTTTCAAAGAGGAGGCTCAAAGATAGATGCATGAGACTGTATTCTTTTTTCAGTCCCATGGGGCCAGGAGGCCGTTTCGCCCCGGGCTACGGGCGCAGTGCGGGTGTGGTGGTTTACCAGCACCCTGGTATGATGATGGCGCCTTTCAACCCTGTCCAGTACAGAATGTTCAGGGGAGGTTTTAGGGGAAGGTAATTAGCCCATTTTTTTTACAGAGTTGAAAAATCAGTAACGTACATTGTGGATAGGTATCTGGGGGAAAATTTGGTTACAAATCGAAAAACGCGACGCTATGTGCACTTGTTGTGGTCTTGTTCGTCTATGAATAGGCAACACGCGTACGTTTTTTTTTTGTTAAACCAAGCACTTAGTTTAATAGTATCAGATATAGAAAGTATATTAATGCAAGTTCTATTAAAAAAGAAATTTTTAAATCGGTTTAATGTGGTCGCATTTATTGAAGTATCAACTCAGGGATCTGAAACGCCTACAGGTGGCTGTGACATCATGATTCAGTAGACGTGGCGTAACAGACCAATCGCTGAAGCGGTGAGCGTACACAGACACAAACCATGACGTCAAATCCCATCAACATGGCGGCGGCTCGTTTTTCGCGCCCATTTATTTATCGTTACTAAACCAATTATTTTGAGGCATAGACTGATCCGTTTTCAAAATTCAAATACACAAAATTATTAAATGAGAGACAATGTATTTAAAAATCGATTAAAATTTTCATACGCGTGTTCCCTATTGTGCTAATGTGATCGTGTTGCCGCAGGGTTCACAGCGTGGACACATTCGGACGGCCGGTAGTCAACTACCGGGACTTGGATGCGGTCCCCGTCGACGACATGTTCTAGCACAACATGTTCTAGCACGACGTACAACACAAACAGTTGGAGACAAGAGACTGAATTTATCTCAATTACGGGTAGGGTACCCATGTTACGTTTACCGTCACTGCATGTTGCAGCTGGTGGCACAAGTTCCAAAGTATTATTTAGATATATATCGTTTTATATATTCAATGTGCATCACATGTAGCCATCTATTGAGGGTGTGTGATCCTTGATTTTTTAGTTGGAGGCTAGTCTTAACAATTTCCAAAATTTGGAGTTGGAATACTTAGACCTGTGCTTCGATGGAAGTTTTAGTGTAGACTTATGTGTAGGCAATGAAATTAAAGAGCTTTGGTTACATGTGCAAAAAGGTCTAAATGAATGAGGCAACTGCTATTTAGAGTGATGTCAAGCATGCGTGCCTTGACCCACCACTTGGGCCTACTGCCTATAGGAGGCAACTGCCCTCTCTTCCACGTGGAATGATCACTGGCCATTGGCCATTGGACACATTACGAACGTAACCTAGGTCAAGGGGTTAACCCAATGGTTTATTACAAATCAAAGAGTCTCTTTTGAAAGCTCAAAGCAAACCACAGCCAATGAAGAGAAATTACTATTAGGTTAACATATTTATTGTACATAGCTAGGAAGAAAATAATTGCAAAATCAAACTTTTGGCATAAAAAAAAAGGTCAACTTAAACCAGTCAAGGCGCTTGTTTGGAAATCTGAAACATATCAATCAATGTTTCACGTGAAATATTTATCTATATTTTGCTCAACAAAAATATCTAATTTTTTTGCCTCAGTTTAAAAGCAGTAGGCATGAACATGAAAAGTACTGTACTTTCTTCTTCTAGCTACAAGCGTGGATTATTATTCATTATAGTGCTTGAGATTCAGAAAACGGGAAGAGTTAGAAATCGTGTGGTACATTTATCGAGCAGAAAGTATTAGTGTTTCTTGTTGATGTTTTGCAATTACATAGTTTGCATCACCTCACTTATTCACCTAAATTGATGGCATCTTCATTTCTGTATACTGCATAATAAATTGAAACCTTGTTCAGTAGAAAATACTCCATGTGACTCCGACTAAAAAATCCAGATACTTGCATAGCCCTAGTATATCAGGCAGGTTGCATATTTTAATGCACATTTTCTGTACATTATCTAATAAATAATGTATGAGTAAGAAGCTTGATTATTCATTTAAATTGAAGGCATCTTTATTTCTGTATATACTGCATAATAAATTGATACTTTGTTCAGTAGGAAATACTAGATTCGACTCAAAAATCCAGATACTTGCATAGCCCTAGTAATAGTATATATATCATGTAAGTTGCGTATTTAAATGTACATTCTCTGTACATTATGTAACATATGACTATGAGTAAGAAGTCATGTAATAAAGTTTGAATCTTGACTTTTGGTTTAAACATTTATTACGAAACTAGATTAGGATGACATGTGAGATCACAAACTTGCACATTCTTTTATTATAGTAATACAGACCAATGATGCAAAGTGCATTTTTTCCCCCAGCTCTTGTATATTTTAATATTAGCCCAATCATAAAAAATTTGAAGGAAACTGATCTTTTAAATCCAGAAAATTGTTAAAAGAGTTCTTTATTTAAATGTGCCTGACTGAACATAACATAAAATATGAAAATACTTTTGCAAAACCATTAATACGTGTCCATTACATCCATTTTTGGTTTGATTATTTCTTTTTTTGCAACTCGTTCAGATTTTCAAACCTACCTACGACCTTCTTGATTTGAATGTGAATGACTCGACACGCCCGTAGAACTATCGTGCTCAACGTTCTCTCTCGCCAACCTTGCTCGTGCCGAGGACTTGGGGAATGGGCGGATCGGGCGAATATGCATAATGGTTCCCCATATTTCCAAAGAAGTTCTCCATGAAGACGTCATCCAGAAGCAAAGCCGTCACGATTGGCATTCGAAAGTTTTTCGACAGAAACGTCGAATGCGCGGTCAACTCTTTGCTGTAGTCTTTTACCCCGTCAGGACCAAACATGCTTCCCTTCATCTCCGGTGCTCTTTCGTGAATCTCGTAGAGTTTACTGAATAGGTTGCTTACGTTGATCTCTGTCTTGCAAGTGGGACAACGGTATTTCTGGGTGTTCCGTTTCGCTGACACAGGCTGCTTGCAGCCGGTGCAAACTGCTAATGCCGGTTTGAAATAAAGGGCGTCTTCTGTAGGCCAGTCCTTGACGCAAGCTTCACAATTACAAGTGAAGTAGTGATATTTAATTTTTGACCTGCGTTCCTCCAGATTTTGGGTACCGTAGTCAAAGCCATAATTTATGAATATCTGAAAGCAGAAAGGTAGCGGTAAGCATGCGCCATGAAGGTCTAAGAATGTGCAGTTACCGTAAGTGAAAGTCAATTATTGTGATAAGTAGGCCTAGGCTATGTTTTTTCAGGGTGATAGTCGAATTTCGGATCCAGTGTGTATTTTAATAAATTTCTATTTCGACTAAAGTCGCTCTATGCAGCAAAAGGGTTAAATCATGTTTTGCTAGCTAGAACAGAGTTCCCTAGTTACATGGAAATTATATTATTTTCATACAATATGTTGCACTAGGCCTAGTTGTTTTTGTTGACACTTTTTCTTCAAACACTTGTTTCAAGAATATCTGGTGCTGAGCTAGCTACAAACTGGACGTGGGTGGAGAACTTGACACGTGGCATCTTGACTGCAGAGCAGTTAAAAATAAATTCACTCTTGAACCTGATTTATTATTATTTCATATGCCCACAGTTGATCTATCTGACCATCATGCTGGATCTCGTCAGCCAATAGAGATTCGCCTCCCTGTCGTGAAATAGGCCTACAACCGTACTACTTTACACATACAGTGCATTTTGTGTTTTTTAATTTGAAATACTTTCAACATGTTAGGTACAGTACTCACTTGTTCTCCCTTTTCAATCGATCTTGTGGCATACAACACCGTAGTCTTGCCGTCGGTGAAAAACGTACGCGCGTTGTTGACACACGAATGGTTCAACAGAGACAACGTGGTGTAAATGCCGCTTCCCGTGTTCACCTTGTTAGACTCGTTGATCGTCTGGTCGTAAAGATGTTCGACGACCAGGAAAGCGTTTGTGGAGACGATGCTCATGTACATGGTGAACGCGCTTCCCACGAAGATCTTCCACTCCATGTCTGGCTCGGAAGGTGGGGGGGCGGCGGGCGCGATGGGGGGGCGGAAGAAGTCCGTGTAACGTTCGAGGTAGTCGACGATTATCGCGGCGATCAGGTAATAACTCATGCTCAGGGACTTTGAGTCTTCGCAAAGGCGGAGGATGTTGTTCCGATGCAACAGGTGGGTCGTCAGGTAGCTAGACGACGTGTACTGGTGGTTCTTGTCGAAGCCGGTAGCTCTTCCGAAGAACATGTCGTTCTCTTCGACGTACGTGAATTTATCGAGGAGGTTTTGTAGACTGTTCTTGGCGATTGTCTTTGTGGCCTTTATCAGCAGCCTCAATGCAAGCGCAGGGATGGACTCGAACTCGACGCGACTGACGTACGCAAGTATGGGACACTCGATGTCGTGGAATCCAGTCCACGCCAAGTTGCGACACGATTCGGAACAAAATTTCACCTAAAAATTAACAACGTACGTAAAGATTACATTCATATTGTAGTAGGGCCTACACCTTCTCTTTCTTAAATAGAGATAAAATGTTTATCGAGTAGGTGTAGGCAAATTAAGTTTGATTTGTTATCTCTCTGAAAGACATTACAATTAGAAAAACGAGCCCAGCCACATAGTCATGTTGAAAGGTTGATTTTGTTCGTAAAATGAAAATAGAGAATTTTCTGAATCAATTTGTTGTTGTTTCATTAATGTTTTTTGTTTGCATGTACTGGTGGAAGTAGGGTCAATCGGGGTAAGTGTGGCACCGTTTTGTGTCGTTTGAGTTTGAAGCCCTGTCACGGTCAAAGCACTTACCATAAATACACAAAAAAAAATAGGAAGATCAATCAATCCATTGCCAAAATGTACCCCCTAATATCAGTACAAATTTAATTAGCATTACCCTTAAAAAAAAATTAATTGAGAAAGCATGCACGCTGCCACACTTGCCCACATTATGGGGTAAGTGTGGCAGCACCGGGGGGAAGTGTGGCACCCTCATGTTTTACACAGAAGTAATGGATATTGAAGCTAGGGGAAAGTGTGGCAGGGTAAGGAATACTCTTGTTATGCTTATGAATTTTTTTCAGATTTTTATTGATTTTACTTTGCATTTTATAGCGTCATTACTGGAACACGGTCGATGAATACTACTACTAATACTTATGATTTGGCCAATATGTAAGAATATAACTACCTAAAGGCCTAGTACAATTGAGTTGCATTTCTTACCGTTTAACACTCCTCAAATAAAATTTGAAAGTGTTGTTTGGGTTTTTGGTCAACAACAATGTCAAGAAAGCATCTAGGTGGGGGGTTTGCGTGCGATCTTAGGCGCACCCCCTTGAACACGTCGGTGCTTGACACGAAGTGCCAATAATCCAACCAAAATTGTGAATGTCTGTCGAAGCGGCTAATAGGGCGAAAGCAACTGGGAGGTGAAAATATGAGGCGACTGACAAGACCGCAGGACGGTCGGTTAGTTCGCACACTGGCCACCGGGCGTGCGCCAACGAGCGAGGCGCACTTTTGGCGCTGGCTTTAAGTCACACGAACGCACACATGGCGGACGACGGCCTTAAACGCGCGGGGGAACCGACGAGGAAGCACAGGGGACCTGCGCCACTGGCCACTGACACCAAAAAGTGCAACTCATAGCTACAGCCTTCTAAATGTTAAGCATTACTGTAATGCAAAAACATTGATGCCACACTTACCCCAGGAATAAAATTATGTGGGGCAAGTGTGGCACCATGAATAAAAGCTGCACTGCTAATTTTTTTAATTTTTTTTTTATCAATTTAGATACCTTTAACCGTACTGTAACCAACATCAACAGTAACTAAATATTACTGATACAATCATAGTGTTGGAACAAAACATTAGACAAGTCGGACGAATCGAGTTGGACAAATGAAAAACATAAGCTGATCAATATGCCAATAGCTCTTGGAGAAGAGATAGTAGATGAGTATGAATTGAAGATGACAACATCCATATATCACTGATCAATATGTGTGTTTTTTTTTTTTTTTTTACTCTATAAACAAGAAAGTTATGGCCGGGTGCCACACTTACCCCGCTGCCACACTTACCCCGATTGACCCTATGTTTGATTTGTGGAAATAAAAATGATCTATTCTAATAATAATAATAATAATAATAATAATAATAATAATTAGTGAATCAATTAAGACAATTAGTTTCGGTGCAAGTGGTGGGATGTCTAGCTCTTGTTACATACTATTTGATTTGGGAGCTTGGTTCAGTGGCTCTTACCAATGTGCAGTGCTTGCAAGGAATCATTGCATCGGAACGCTCCAGACAGTTGTAGCAATGTGTATCGTAGTAATCCGGTAGCAGTATACACACATACGGTTCCTCAATCATGATGATGTCACCTGGAATAGACAGATGGTCTTTATTTCTTTGTATACACCAAGACACATTGGCTGTAAAGATAACTTCTATATCGACACCCTTTCACAATAGCTCACAGCTCCTATAGCCTATTAACACGCGTGCGATTTGTCTATATAGCCCATGAGAGATACCAAGGGAAGTGGGTTGTCTATGGCCCAGACTTGACTTGAACTTTGTTTAAGCAATGCTAGCTACATTCGAACATTCTCTTAAACCTATTCTATGACATTGTCCGATTCTGAAACGTGTCTTACAGGCATCTGAAACGTCAAATAAATGCAAATGTTTACCTATGCCGAAAAGGCCCCTAGTGGCTGGGGATTTTAACCAAGGTTCTCCCTCCTTCCTATTTATAATCTTTTTGATACATGCCACTGGCAGCCACCCTTCTGGAACCTACCTGGGTTTATGTCTCTGGTAGCAACAAGATGCCGTCCAAACTCCTTGTTCACGTTTATTTCCAAACAATTGGAGGCGGCAGTAATCACTGGATGTTCTCCGTACGATTTTGTTGGTCTGCATTTCTGACGAGCTACTTTATTAGTTTTCTTTTCTTTGGCATCCTCGCGTTCTCCTTTTAACATCTCTTTAAAGAATGTAGTGCAAAGTAATAATTTGTTTGCTTTCAAAAGTAAAGAACGCTTGTTTTCTGGTTGTGAGCCAAGATCTACAAAATTATTTGCTTCCTGGAAAAGAGATATCTTTAGTATGTACCTTTACTTTTATTCAGTTTAAAGTGCTTCGTTCAAGCTATATCTAGGCCTATGTGCAGTCACAACAACCAAAGAAAGTTAATTTAATTTCTTTTTTACAATGGATATTGAAAGGAACTAGCATTTTATTGTAGCAAAAGTAATATGGCATCAACACTGTTTAGGCCTAATCCAGAATTTTGTAGATAATTCATTATAAACAAAAACATATAATTTATAAATTTCTCAAAAGCTCATTTTTCTCACTTATATGCAGATCAAACAATGCTTTGAACACCTTGACCAATGCTTGCAACATGGAACAGTGGCTTTAGAATTATAGTATAAGAACTTGTTTGAAGTATGATTTTGCTAAGGTTGTAAGTAGGCCTAGGCTATATAGGGGTAGTGTAATTGTATCCAATTGGTCAATGGCAAAATCAATGTAATATTTTTTTTAAATGGAGCTAAAATGGATTCAGTATCTCAAGTCACATACATAGTTATTTTAATTCTTTATATTGCCATAGAGCTACACCTATCTTCAGCTTAACTGTCAACTTAAATAGATTATATATATCGGTTTGCATTTGTATACAGCTGCCAGTGTTTTTCTACTCATTAAAATGTAGGCCTACTAACATACATGGTAAAAAGAAGCAAATAATGCTAATAATGTTTGTCTTACATTCAAACTTTTTTCAGCATCATCTAGCTTGCCTAGTTTCATCAAGCATTCAAATCTTCTTGTCAAAAGTATGTATTTCAAGTGATTTGGATAATCAAATGACAAAGCGTTACCAATATCTTTAAGTGCTGCTTCATATTTGTCCATCTTCATATAGATTGCAGATCGTTTGCTAAATGCTACCGCTAGCGTGGTCGAGTCATCTGTTTCGGACATGGGATATGGAGCCGCAGCAATACTTTTAGTGTACCATATGAGTGCTTCTTTAAGTTGTAGTGTTAAGACGGCATTATCCCCTTTCAAAAGAAAGCAATTTGACTGATCTGTACTTTTAGTTATTTTCAGTTTCTGCTCTTTTGTTTTGTCAAGCGGTAGTGTTTTTGACTTAACCAAATCATAATAAATGGTTTTGAAACTCAAGTAATCCGTTTTTGCAACCAAAAAATTTCCCAATGCAGCTGCAGAGATGAATTCTATCCCGGTCGACTTAATCGCTGCAAATATATCCAAAGAAGGTGGATCCATACCCTAAAAAAAAAACACGCATTATGCTTATGGGAGGGTGCTGTCTATTAATGGCATGCATGATTATTTTTTTGGGGGAGGGGGGCTTGTTCACTTCAACTACATGTGTCATAGATTTTAGCCCCTTTTCGTAACTAGTTTGTTGTCTAATGTTGTCACTAATGGCACCACCTGCCATGGCCATGCCTTGATACACAAAGGACGTGCTTTGAGTTTGACTGTGTAGGTGGCTGTGGGAGTAAATTATCTTTATATAGAGGTTAAAAATGACCAACAAGGCAGATTTGTATCAACAATTCTTTTCGTCTTTTAAAAGGGGGAAGGGGAATATTTTTAATTTTAGTGACCCATAAAAGGGGAGGGGATAACACTTGTGACCAACTGCATGTGACAGGGGGAGGGCGCTCTAGTTTGGTCAAAAATGGCGTGACATTTATAGACAGCCCCAAAGGACTAACGGGTGGGACACATTTTGGTTTGATGGTACAGCTACAAGAACCTGCACGTTTATTGGCAGAGTGGTCACTCTAGAGTGGAATGGTCTCACCGGAAACCCCCTGGCCGAATTGACGTCCAGTAGAACGGTGAATTGCTAGAGAAAGTATAGGCCTAAGTCCTAACCTATAAAAAGTGGAAGAAGACTCGCCACTGAATTAACTTACAGTAACGAGAGATGCAAAATAAAACGACACCCATGGCAAGTGGAGGAGGGAAAGTACAATGACCTTCTGGCCCCTCACTTTGTTATGGCCTAGGCTGGGGCCTACGTCAAGTATAAAATAGGCTAGCCAATTCTCTGGCTTTGTTCAAAAAGCGAAACGGGGCCTGCGGCAGACAGGGGCCTATGTAGGCTAGATAATGTAAGTAAGCAACCTGAAATATAGAAAGTTTGTTCAGTCTAGCCTTCCGTTTTAAACTTACTCTTTGAAGATCAACGTGAAAGCCAGCAGCTCTTCAACGCAAGGTAAAACGACACGAAAGACTCGTCAGTCTCGTCAATAAACACTTTGAATCCACCTGTAGACGGAAACAGATTACAAGTGTTTTCTGTAGAAATTGCGCAGTCCCTACTATTGCTGGGTTTGAAATTACGCGGGCTAAACACATATTGGCTGTTTCATGAATGGCTGGCTTTAAAAATCATCGAATTATGATTACGTTGTTAAAGGGATAGTCGGGTGAAAAACTAAAGAACTACCATTTGTAGATGTCCACCTTTAAATATAAAAAACATGACTAAAAGATACCATACTTTAAAAGCAGGCGGTTAAAAAATTAAAGAAAACGCGATTATTTGGTTTGGTGCTACCAAGTAGCACCGAGCAACTTTTCCCATGGTAATTCCCATATCAAAAAAATGTTGACTTGAGAAAGTAAAACCACCGCTAAAATAGGGCACTGATCAAAAATCGATCAGGAGGTTTAATGTGCATCGTTTCTCTACCGATAACATTCTTCTTAGTACGAACGTTTACTTCTACTACATACCCTGCAATTAATTTATTTGTGACATGATGTGTAGAAAAAATGCAATCTGTTTTGAGCGGTACTGTCCGCAGTCGCCGAGCGTTTCGCGGAGCGCGGGCTGGTCTCGTATAACACACGGGCTGGTCTCGTGTAACACAATGAGTCCTTTGTCTATCGGGAAGGCGCCAGCGACCTCAGAACCGATACAGTTACACTACGCTTTAGAAGAAAAATGCAGCAAGAGCTGCCGAAGGGAATCTAGTAGAGTAGCTAATTGTTCACTATTTTTTTTCTTGCATTGAAGCAACCTATATCAATTGTATTTTACACATAACTGAATTTCATGGACTAATGACTAATTGGTGATTTTTTAGTTCTTCATCTGACTATCCCTTTAAATCGATGAATATCGATTTTTTTTAAGTAAGTCCGTTTAAATAATGTTTAATTTCTGTGTAAAATCAGCTTTTTACGTAAGCTGTCGAAACTGTGATGCAAATTTAGCCGCAGCCTGTCATATTTGTTGTAATTCCGTGATTTGAACTCTCGTTGAGTAGGCTGTGACTTTCGCATTTCGGGTTTCGACGTCATCGTTCATACCTTTCAACACGTGGTGTTCATAAATAATGACTAGAATTGTGAAGAAAAATAAAGTTCCGGCGAAGAAGTATAAAGTTAAGAATCGTAAACACAATAAAGTGAAGAAAATCGTTTTACCTTTAACTCCGACACCTTTGAATACAGAAAAAGAATTTCCGAAGGATCTATTAAAGCCTAGAGCGGTAAGTCTCAGCTCGACCCCTAACCCAACTTTAAAATTTCTTCACTAACGTATATCTTTTCAACAATACGCTAGGCCCTATTAAATTTTAAATAAATATTATAATAGCTTATAAAATCAAGAAGTAAAGCTTGCGAACAGCTGATCGGCTGTTATTGTGGTGCAAGGCCAACACCTAGATCCCTAACCTTTTGAACGTCTTTAACTAGGCCTAGGCCCTAGCCTAAAAGCCAAGGATTGATACTGAGGGTCGAACTGGTCTTAAGGTCGGTGCACAATCGCCCGGTAACGATAACTGTAACTATAACGATAACGATAAAACGGTAACGGGAAGGCATTCGATGCACAATTGCCCTTTAAGCAGACGCTCGGCTATTTGCTAATACTTTTAACAGGCCGTGGACGCTTGATTCTGATTGGTCCCGGTAACGTACGGACGGGAACGGTAACGTTAAGTTAAAACTTGGCGAACTTCCCGTTACCGTTACCGGGCCCGGTAACGGGAAGCTCTTATTGTGCATCGTATCGTTATTTAACATGAAATCGAACTTCTTTCCCGTTATCGTTATCGTTACAGTTATCGTTACCGGGCTATTGTGCACCGACCTTTAGGCTTTTTTCATGTACTTACCTACGCCATATTGCCATAGGCCTCACTTGTCAAAACGATGTATTTTAATAATGAAATTAACTATCAAAAAACATAGACCTACTAGGCTAGGCTACTTGTAAAAAAAAACACTGGAACTTACAGATAAATAATCAAATCATGTGTATGTACTACGTACATAATCAATCTCGCAAAGGAATACTCAAAAAAAGCTAGTAGAATTGCCAATCAGCTTTTTGTAAGAAATACCAATCAGGATAATACTCAGCTTTGAGTCGATACACAGTTTTGTCACAAACAAGCGGGCCCTAGACTTGGCCTTGTTTGTTGTTTGAGAGGAAGGGGTTGAGGACAGTTTTAGGGTGGTAGGCCTGCTCCTTCGTAGGTATGGCTGTGGTGGAGTGGAATGACATTACGGAGGAGCAGGTAGGGCAGGCCGCAAGAGAAAGTAAAAAGGTTTGTAGAGGGGCTGAAACCCTGGCTGAAGGGGGAGGCGGAAGGAGAAGGAAGAAGAGAGGACAGTTGATGGAGGAAAAAAATTGTTGCCACCGTTCGAAAAGCACTATCAATAATAATAAGTATCTTCTGAAATGCCCACATTTGGCTATTATGCCATCATACTTACAATAACAATAGGCCTAACTGTTGCGTGAGGCTCAATGCCATCACCCTAGGCCTACCATGGTTGGGCTCACACTGTTAGGGCTATATCTACTGGTCTCCAAATTGCCAATTGCAGCAGTATGCCCTAGGCATAGATTACTAATCACTCTTATTGTTTGATTTGCACTGTTAACACTTAAATCGCCACGGAGGGCATATGTGCTGGCCTTCTGGAACCAGCTTGGTGCTTGTACGCTTCGATAGCATTTTCAGATAGCTTGCCATTGATGCTTGTTGTTGTATGTGTAGTGAGTATGTGCTGGATCTCAAATCTATTTAGTTAAAAGTGGATACACGCCTGTCAATTCGTTATGGTGTGCTTGGCAGGTACAGTCATTTGTCTGTACGTAAATCTAGCTGGTTGACATCAGTTTTGGGGATTTTCATTATGGCCATAGCCCACTACCTATGAGTAGGCCTAGGTAGGTTTAGGCCATCATTGAAATCAAAGCATCTGATTAGGCCTACTTGCTCTTTTAATTTTTTATTAATTATTTATATAAATATAATTGTTTTATTATTTATATTTATATTACGGTAATTAATTTATATTTTTTTGCTCTTTTTTAATTGCTCTTTCTTTACCCTTATTTAGGTGCAGACTGGTGTTCATGCCTTGTTGGAAGTACTCAAATTAAGACAGGACGAAGAAAAGAAAACGAAATTATTTAAGGATGAAGCCAAGGGAATTTTGCTTCAAATTGTACCAATTAAGATTCCAGTCACTCATATGCAGCAAATCAGGGTGTAAGTACATACCTAATAAGAATCTTACTTATTCAAAATTCCTCAAGAACTGTGATTACTAGGTAGACAGAGACCTACCTAACTAAGGACATGTAGGCTTGTTTCCAATTAGGTATTGTTTTGTTAGAACAAAATCAAAAGCATGTAATATTAACATGTTTAAAGCTGTATTTGAGCCCTAAAAGCAGACAAACTGAAAGTTTTATGAGTAGAGCAGCCTACCGGTACCTGAAGTGACAAACTTACACTTGTAGGTACGTTTAAAGTTTTTCATACCATTCTAACAAATGTCTGAAAGCCACCCTACCGGTATGTAGGCCCTATTCAGTTGCAATTATATGCTGTTATCTACTAATCATGAAATAACTTGATGATCCTATCGATGGATGTTGATTTGTAGGACCTACTTAATGTCAATCCGATGTATATTTTAGTGTATTTCAGTGTATTTTTGTAGTATATTTTGTATCATTCATTGGCCTGTAAAAGACTAATTAAATCTGATTTGAGATGTAGGCGTAACTTAATTTAAATTCTACATGCCCGTATAAATTGCTAATTCTGACATTCTGCATCAACAGCGTTCTACCACATCCTTTGATCGCAGAGGGCTTCGACGTGTGCTTGATAACGCAAGACGTAAAGAAGTCTACAAAAAATGACCATGAACCCACAATTGCCTACTACAAGTCACTGTTGCAGGAGAAAAAGATCAAGGGAGTCACTGAGGTAAATAGCGTCACGTAACTCTTTGATTTGACAGGAGTCACAGGTCGGAGCGTAGTAGAAAATTTTCAACTGATTTGTTCATGGTTCCATCAAGTTCAATACCACCATCTTCTAATATAGAATCACATTAATTTTTGCGTCATTTGCAATAGCTATTTCATTTATAAAAATTACCCGAAACTTTCACACATCGTTACGGCGGGAAAAACGCGGAACTAAAACCGAACAATCACATCAATAAACACTGTTTTGCAGATAATTTCACTCAATTGCATGTTTCATATCAAATTTGTTTCTAAAATATTCAATAACTACACTTCAACATTAATTAGTAATATGGTTATGTTCAATTCAATAATTACTATTTTTAAAGAATATTTGAAAAATATTCTCTGTTGTGCTTTGCCTTGTATTTGAAAAATATTCTGGTTTAAAAAATAAAACTTTTGACGGTCGACAACACTGAACTGCTATTTTAACAAGAGAAATAGTTGTAAATTCCAAAGATAAATTCATTCATAAAATTTGTTGTTAATTAATGATTGATTGATTGATGTCGTCGTCTGTTTCACAATAAAGGTACAAATTCCAAACTTTAAATGAGAAATAAAATTGTAACTATGCACTTCTCAGACATAAAAATTATATCCATGTTATTTTTGGATAAGGATCTTTAGGTACTTTGAGCGATATTTATGTCTGATGATAGTTCCTTATTGTAACTAACTATTGACTCTCGTCTCGTTAGATCGTTCCGATACGTCAGCTGCGCAGCGAGCACGTGCCGTACGAGATGAAGGGCCGATTCGCCGACATGTACGACACATTCCTTGTCGACGGACGACTGTTTGGCAAGGTGACCAAGTTCCTCGGCTCGAGGTTCATGAAGAAGAACAAGGATCTCATCCCCGTCAAGATCAACACGGACAACGTCAAACAGGAACTGGAGAAGGCGCTGGCCAAGACGGTGTTGACAGTCCACGGCCACGGCGACAGCTATTCCGTCAGGGTACGGAACTTTTTTCTTCCCTTCTTAAATGCTAAGATGACTTCTTGAGCCATTCTTGTGTATGCATGTATGTATTCTTTATTTGTTTAGTTTGGAGCTCTTTCACTCAGTTACTGTAAAACATTTGACATAAATTCCTCACTAAATAAGTATAAATTTGCCTAACGGCTAGGTTTGAGCTTGGGGGGAAGGATAGGAAGGAACCAACAGCTTACCTAGTAGTAGTTGTGGCCTTCGGAGTCGATAGAAACACAAAAAAGATATAAACAAAACGTCGAGACAGTTTCGGCCTGACTTGGCCTTGAGACTTCCGACCCAGTCTTTCCTCCACCTTCGTCGGGTGATCAAGGCCACGTCAGGCCGAAACTGTCTCGACGTTTTGTTTATATCTTTTTTGTGTTTCTATCGACTCCGAAGGCCGCAACTACTACAAGGTAAGCTGTTGGTTCCTTCCTATCCTTCCCCCCAAGCTTAAATAAGTATAAAGTGATTATTTGAACCATTGATTAAGGAAGGGAGAAGCCCTTATATAATCAATGTTTACAATCATAATAATGACAATGTTTTTTATTTTATTGTCTAGAACTTTACTATCCAATATATAAAATGGCTTCCTATCCTGACTTGCTCATGTATCATTGGGCGGGGAAACTTAAGTGCGACACATCTAAAGAGATGTGCTCTGTCTTGGTCTTTGCAGAGCTACACAATTTGCATGTTGCTGGTTCGTTAGTGATGTTAAAATGGTTCAGATGATGCTGCAGGACTTCATGGCCGGTTGCATGCCGGAACTGGGCAGTGGCTGTCTTTCTTGACCAGTTTTTGTCCGGCCCTCTTTCTATCTCTGTCCACCAGCGTGAGTCGTGAAGCCTCGTCTTGTGTGCTTTTATAAATAGAACCTAATACAGCTACAGTTGTTACATAAATTACAAAATAGGAGCCATGACGGTTGTTTTGTGGTGTCACAGAAGTGTTCAGATTGCTACGATGTTAGATGTTTTAGTTTTGTAAACTGTTAAGCAAAGAATTGCTTTTAAGTTTTAATCTTTTAAAATGTATAGCCTAGATAATTTGAACAATATGGTGGTTTGCCATAGATTACCTGAAAAAAAGGTGGTTAAATGTTTAAGTGACAAAGGTTATAGTCAGATAAATACTATTCATAAGAGAATGGAAAAGAGAATCACCGAGTACAATTTTTACACTCTTTTAACCTAATATAGAACGATTTTATTATGAGAATATGGAACGTACCTAATAGTGAAACGAAACCAAGCAAGAATGAGATGATGGATTTTGTAAGAGATTTATTTGTGTATGAATAATGTTATAGGCTATTTGATGATTTGTGAAAACTCATTCAATCTGTATGTTGGACAAATATATGTACTAATTCAGCTAAATAAAGATTGCGCATTAATTATGTCACGTACAATCGGAACGGCGTGATAATTGACCCCGGTACTTTCAGGTGGGTTTCTCCAGCTTCACGCCGGAACAACTGGAGGCCAACATTTACGCCGTCGCCGACGTCATCGCCAAGAGTTTTCCCGGCGGGTACGTCAACGTCAGGAAGCTTCTCGTCAAGTCGGAACGCTCCATGGCCATCCCCATCTACTTGTCGCTGAGTAAGTCATTAATATCCCTATTATTATTTTATTGAATTTATGTGATATACATTCTCAGTCAAAACCAGTAGTAGCATGTTAAGGGTCTAGTACAGGGATGGCAAACCAATGGCACGCGTGCCATAAGTGGCACGCGAAGTCTTTCTGGCGGCACGCAGAAATGTGTCAAAGATGTTGCATCAGGATGACATTGACTACACTTCACAGCCGTTTTCAATGAATTTATAGAATTTTGGGTACACAAATTTCGCCTCCAGCGGGATTTTGCCCAAATGCTGCATTATGTGGAACAATTACATTACAAACTGATAAAGTGGCTATTTGTTCCCTGCAAAGCACATTAATTATTCAATGTCGTTAAAATTTGGCTGTGCCTTTTTGGAGAAATTGGCACGCCTGGATAGTTTGTAGGCCTAAATAATGGCACTCAAGCTCAAAAAGGTTTGCCATCCCTGGTCTAGTATTTCCTTTGAGTCATGTATACTAACACAGCAAAACAAAAAAAAAAATATATATATATAGGCCTACTTGTTTCTAGCAACATAGTGGCGAGAAGACTGAGTTATCCTAGGTCTATGGTCGTCTCTGTTTATTCTACTTTAATTACCACCCGAACATCGACGGGTACACAGTCCGTTGGCTGGATAAAGGAAGAGCTATCTCTTTGTTCAAGGTTGGAAGTTGATGTGGTACGAATAAGTACCAGTATATTAGGGATGGGACGTTTAAACGTGGGAGTGGCTTTAAACGTTTGTACTTTTTACGCCTCGTTTAACCGTGTGTACAGAAAGAAGTGTTTGTATATAAGATAAGAAACAAATATTTTACAACGGAACGTATAGCAGTACTAGTCTACTATTATAGTTTTTTCTAGCTACAAATTGTAATTTTACCCAATGTTTCGTAACTTTTCGGTAATTTACTGCATAGGTGATTTTATTCATCTCGTGGCACGGGATAGAGCGAATAAAACGTTTAAACGCAAGTTTTAAAAACGGTTAAACGTTTAGGCTATTAAACGTATTTGCCCATCCCTAATTACCACCCGAACTTCGACAGGTACACAGTCCGTTGGCTGGATAAAGGAAGAGCTATCTCTTTGTTCAAGGTTGGAAGTTAATGTGGTAGGAATAAGTACCGGTTTATATATATCAATAAAAATTAAATTTTCGTTATTTCTGGGTTTCAAACCAAAACCTTGGATGCCCAGAATAAGATATAGGCCTATCATGGTTAGTGACGTGAAAATAGCATTTTCAATTGTCATTTTATAGCGTTTTGTAGCATCTATTTTTTTGCCAAGATTAAAAAACTTGAGAATGAAGTTATCTCAAATTTTTATTTTTATATCATGTCATACTATTAAAATTGAAATCAACCAAATTGCATTTATCATAAACAAAGTATAATTACTATGTTAAATGTAATAAAATAGGAACAGAAAAACCTTAGTTTCTACTGGAAAATAGCGCTTTGTAGCATCTATACACAAAACGCTATTTTCACGTATCTCTAATCATGGTCTAACGATACACCCTCTGTCCAGCGCCGCACAACTCTGTGCCGGTCCCCGTGGTGGCCCCGAACCTACCCAAGGCCTACAAACCCGTGGAGGGTGAACTGACGACTCACATCGGCCTCAACGTCACGGTGATGCCCACCGGCGAGGTGATAGTCAAGCGGAACATCACCGCGGAGGACGTGGAGATGGGGTGGGGGAGCGGCGGCAACGAGAGGAAGGCGCTGCCCGCGGCCAAGGCGCTTGACCTCGAGGAGGCGCTCGAAAGCGTTGCGGTGAGTACTCGTCGTATGAACGAATTCTTTATTGTTTGAGAGCGTCGTCGTTAGCCGTCTCCGTTTCCTGCTTCTGGTAGGGTCAGCTTGGTTCCAATGAACTTTCCTATCTTCTGGTCTTCTCACTACATCCCCGTTCTGCCGATCTCCGCCTACCGTCTCCTTCCATCTCTTCCTTGTCGCCGCCTTCCTACCGTTCTCGAGCCGTCTATTTTTTTTAACAATGTCTTAAAATGTTTCTCGTCTGACTAAACCCTCTTTTTCCTCCTCATTGGTCTTTTGACTACAGTAGTCCCTCGTTAATTCAAACTCGGTTAATTCAAAATTATGTATAATTCAAACTACTGATGGAGTCCCAGCAGAAGATTTAGGTATGGTGCATAGTGTTAATGTTATTTTAATTCAAAATTTTGTTATTCAAATTGGAGTCTTCAGGGTCCCTTGAAATTTGAATTAAAGGGGGATTACTGTAATAACTAAATTTCAAGAACAGTCACCTTATTAGTGAATCGTATCCCCCTTTGGCCAGTGACATGAAACTAGTATAGCTGTGGGACCCATACTGTTTAGAAGCAATTTTCTTCTTCTTAAATGCCCACATTTAGCTATTATGCCAATGTATGCTAAATAGTAGATAGGGACAGTGGGAATCTTGTTAATCCATTCATGCGCGTCACTAATTAGATGACGAGGCATTTGGCTACCTTAAGAGAGTCATAGCATCATGCTGGATTTGGTCAACCATTAGAGACGCGCTTCTTTTTCCACCCTCTTCATGCCGCTCGGCATTGCGTCACGTTCACCTGCCGGCAATTTTGAGTTGGAACTAATTGGAGTTGATCTGTTGTCCAGGATGCCAAGGAAGCGGCGCAGATCAAGACGTCGACGGTGAAGCGTGCGAAGCGCAAGGCCGACGAGAGTTCGGACGACGAGGACGTCGAAGCGGCCGAGGACGCTTACATGTCCGGGCTGCGCGACGAGCCAGAACAGGTTCGTGAACCCCTCCGCGTGTTGTAGCTTGGACGTTATTCGAGGGGCATTTTTCCCGGTGTTTTTCGATATGAAATAATCAAAATAATTTCACCTCAGTAGAGGCAAAGATTAATAATGAATACAATGTTAATTTTTCGGCACATAAAATCATTAATTTCTGTGTAAAATTTCGTCACGAAAAGTAAAATACTAGTATTTCACAGTTTCATTTGAGAAATGCCTACTATTTATTATTAGGCTAGCACAATAGGTGAAGTCAATTTGTAAGTTTGTGCTGGGCAATGTAGGTATACAAGTAAAACGGTTAAATAGCCAATATCTACTGCTATAGGGGCCAGTTTCGAACCTGAAGGGTTTGGTATATTTGCGGATCATAACTTCGTGCACACGTACTTTAAAAATTAAATAATCATTAAAAAACTAAAATTAGGGGTGTGCGGTTAGTACTTTTTTAACTCGGTTCGGTTTTCGGTTCGGTTAGTGTAATAACCTCGGTTTTTCGGTTCCGGGTCGGTTAGTCGTAAATAATATAGCTCCATTCCACATTTTGTAGGCAAACATTTTAAGTTTTAAATAAACTAAGCATACTCATGACTTTGCAAGTAAGAACCAAATAAAAATAAAACTGGGAAGTAGGAAACAACTGTGTGCTTTATTTTGGAAGAAGTTGATGGCATGCCTGTGATTATGGGAAGTAGAAGAGGTAGAAACTAGGCCTGTGCGAATATTTGAAAATATAGGCTCGACGTCGTACCAAACTCAGTTTTTAATTGGCTGGCGCAATACTTGCACTTGGCACAGATCCAACTAATTTTGGTAAAGTGTGCCCAAATATTTGCCTTGGTTGGAGGCCAACATCACATTGTTGAGGCTCGGAAGGAACTTGTAGGCCTAGGCCTAGGCCTACGCTGCTCCGGTGGATCATCAGCATCCTCATCGCTCTCAATAATTAAAGCTCTAGGCCTAGGCCTACCTGTGGCTGTACGACGCATTTTATTTTTATTATTTACCAAGAATTACGTTTCATAGCACACGACGGATGTAAATAAACTACGAAAGTTGACGACTACAACAAACCAGACGAGAGCCTAGTGGCCTAGGCCAGGGTTACCGTTTTTACGGATTTTATCCGTTTTAACGGATATTAGGGGTGCAAAACGGATTTGCGGATTTTTTAAACTTTTTTTAGCTGATTTACGGATATTTCAACTTTCAATTTTTTTTTTTTTTTTTTCAACTTTCCTGATGTATTTCGTAAATTTGAATTTGCGCGCGCTATTCGTTCCCGTTGTTTGCGTGATTCCCGCGAGATCGCGTCAAGTCGACAATGGCTGGGCTCATGAGTGTAGTGGGCGGAGCCTTCAGGCGGGGGCGGAGCCTGCCGCTAGCGTCTAGCGGTTGTCAATACTGCCTGTAAGAAGATCGCGCCCAAGGTCGGTCGGCCGAAATCGATTACAGGCGCACAAACCAATTGAACGATGAGAGCCTTTTCATCGGAAACAAAACTAGAAACTTCCTCGAAAACAAAGTCATCACAAATGCCGAGAAGAAAGAGTTCTACGGAAACGTAAGGGATTTCTATGAGAGGGGGACTCAGGAGCTTTATCGTTTGTTGCCATACAAGGACAAAGTTCTAAAGAATATGTCAATACTGGATCCCTCTGAGAAATCTTCAGGCAACTGGGAGAAGATTCAACTCCTGACACAAAGATTTCCTAATGTGGTTAATGAAGAGGACATGGATAGCCTCAACTCAGAGTTTGTGGCCTATTCACTCTGGGATATTCCACCAACAACACAGATTGCCATTACTGACGATATCGACCACTATTGGGCCAAGGTGTCAAAGACTGGAGAATGTCCAAATCTATGTAAACTTGCCAAAGCTATGTTGATACTTCCACACAGCAATGCCGAAGTGGAAAGGGTTTTTAGTAAACTTACATTGATAAAAACATCCCACCGTACCTTGTTGGGTGCACCAATGCTAAATGCTCTTATGCACTGTTCAGCTCGGAAGAATGTTGTGGAATTCCAGCCGACTAACACAATGAGGGCAAGAGCAAAACATCTCAAGAAGTAGGCCGTAGTTTAGGAACATGTAAGTTAATAGGCCTAGGCCCATGCACCTATTTTACATTGAACTTAACATTGTGTGTACAGTATTGTCACACAGATGAAGGCTCAGATAAAGTGCAGATGATAAAACTTTCACTTTAAAAACACTTATTTTAAATATATGGCAAATTTTGGCATTACAGGATTTTCAAGGATTTGAATGTATTATTTAAGGATTTTTAAGGATTTTTCATGTGCTCCAACAGGATTTTTATTTTTTCTTGGTGGTAACCCTGGCCTAGGCCTATGGTTGGTCGTCTTGGTTCGACTTCGATGTACGTTCGATATATCGATAGGTCGTACATATCTCGACGCTTAGCGGTGCGATCTAGCAGGCGGAGGAAACAGTCACAGTCGTTTCAAACATCGCGCGCGGGAAAACCGACTTTCGGGTTTTCAAACGAATTTTCGGTTCGGTTAGTAAAAAACCGACCCGACCCGAAAAGTCGGTTAACCGCACACCCCTAACTAAAATGTCTTAGTCCTATTGCTAAAAAAATCTAGATACATACATATTTTGATTTTATATAGGCCGAAGATGTTCTTGAACTCAAACCTTCACAAATAAATAGGTATGTAGGCAGTTTTGTTTGAAATTCTGACCATCTTGGACCACATTCTTTCAATCAATTGCCAATGTTTGTCTATGTTTTGCAAATTCAATTACTGGTAATTAATTGAACAATACTGTTTTTAGGCTAAAACTACGGACACGGCTCCATCCGAGAAAAAGACGGTGACCTCAAAACGTCAAGCGGCAAAAGCTAGGAAGCAGGCGTCTAAAGGGGGGAAGGCACAACAGAAGACGTTGCTGGAGATCAGTAATGGAGAGACTGCAGATGTGTTGGGTGTGCAACCCAAACAGTTGACCGCCACACCAAAAGTAGAGCCGGCCAAAGTGAAGGGGAAAGCTCAACCAGAAGAAAAATCGGGAATGACGGCAGCAAAACGCAAGAAGTTGGCCACTACGTCAAAGGTTCAACCAGTAAAAGTTACGCAGGCACTAGAAGTAGAGAAAGAATCGGAAATCATGAGTCTAACGGGCATAAATTTGAAGACTGCACTGAAGGCTTTACCAAGGAAAGCTAAACAGCTGCTCAATGAAGATGCTATAGTAATGGGATCCCCCATTATGAAGCTGACCGCTAGTAAGGAAGAACTTAAAGCTTTGAGGCTGAAAGCAAAGAAGCAGAAAGCACTTGAAAAAGCTGCTACTAAGGAGCCAAAAGAAGTTGCTGAAGTAATGGAGTCTTCTAACACCAGTATGAAGCTGACTCCAAGCAAGGAGGAACTGAAAGCTTTGAAACTAAAAGCAAAGAAGCAGAAAGCACTTGAAAAAGCTGCTAAAAAGCAGGCAGCCCTTAGAAAATCTTCTACAAAGGAGCTTAAAGAAGTTGCTCAAGTGATGGGGTCTCCTAACACCAGTGTAAAGCTGACTCCAAGCAAAGTGGAACTAAAAGCTTTGAAACTAAAAGCCCAAAAGGAAAAAAAAGTATTCGACAAAGCTGCCACAAAACTGGTACCCCTTGGTAAAGCTGCTACAAAGGAGCTCAGAAAAGTTGCTGAAGTAATGGGGTCTTCCAACACCAGTATAAAGCTGACCCCTAGTAAGGAGGAACTGAAAGCTTTGAAGCTGAAAGCAAAGAAGGAGAAAAAGCTTAAAGCACTCGACCAAGCTGCCACGAAGCAGGTATCCCTTGGAAATGCTACTACAAAGGAGCTAAAAGATATTCCTAAAGTGATGGAGTCTCCCAACACCAGTATAAAGCTGACCCCTAGTAAGGAGGAACCAAAAGCTTTGAAGCTGAAAGCAAAGAAGGAGAAAAAGCTTAAAGCACTCGACAAAGCTGCCACGAAGCAGGTATCCCTTGGAAAAGCTGCTACAAAGGAGTTAAAAGATATTCCTAAAGTGATGGAGTCTCCCAACACCAGTATAAAGCTGACCCCTAGTAAGGAGGAACCAAAAGCTTTGAAGCTGAAAGCAAAGAAGGAGAAAAAGCTTAGAGCACTCGACAAAGCTGCCACGAAGCAGGTATCCCTTGGAAAAGCTGCTACAAAGGAGTTAAAAGATATTCCTAAAGTGATGGAGTCTCCCAACACCAGTATAAAGCTGACCCCTAGTAAGGAGGAACTGAAAGCTTTGAAGCTGAAAGCAAAAAAGGAGAAAAAGCTTAACGTGCTTGACAAAGTTGCCAACCAGCTCAGGGAAGGTGCTAAAGTGATTGGGTCTCCAAGCCCCAGTATGAATCTGACCCCAAGCAAGGAGGAGCTTAAAGCTTTGAAACTGAAAGCCAAGAAGCAGAAAGCACTTGAAAAAGCTGCTAACCAGCTCAAGGACATTGGTGCTAAAGTGATTGGGTCCCCAAACACCAGTCAGAATCTGACCCCAAGCAAGGAGGAGCTTAGAGCATTGAAACTGAAAGCCAAGAAGCAGAAAGCGCTTGAAAAAGTTGCCAACCAGCTCAGGGAAGGTTCCGAAGTGATGGGATCGCCAAACACCGGTATGAAGTTGATCGCAAGCAAGGAGGAGACAAACATGATTGGGACAACGGGCAAAATAACTCGAACAAGCGTCAAGGGACCAACCACAACCACTGCATTGCTGAATGACACGGTAGGTTCCATGCTTTACTAATACTTATTAACCCTATATCTGGTGTAGGCATGTTTGTTACTTTCAATGGCTACCACTAATTGGAACACATTAATAACCTTGGTACTTAAGTATAGTGTGAGCGGGAGAGAGATTCCAACTGCTTTCAGTTAGAAAGTAGGTAGTTCTCATAGTGAAGAGTTCAACACATTAAAAAAAAGTATTTTTATAAACATGAAAGTTTTTGCTCGCGTGGTCTTTCTTTGCCAATGTAAAAAAACGTTTTCGATTAGCTGTTGGCGGAAGGGAGACTGGTAGGGTTTAACCTCAAAGTTTGATCTAGATTCTATTAGGTTCCCACACTGGGAATAAAGAATAATAATAATTTATGTAGTATGGCCTATCAGAGTGCCTTTTTATAAATCTTTTTTTTTTTGTGAAGCTAGTTCTATCAATCACTCCTTAATAGTCTGACCTTTCAATTAAAAATACTTTTTAGATGCTTGCCATGGCAATATTTGTAGGTATTATTCCTCCTCCGTATCACCTTCACTCATTACATTTCATTCGCACACAAAACACAACCAACTAAAACTGCACTATAAATTGCATCGCACACTATAAGCTCGTCAAGACATATCGCAACTCGTGGGGTGAAACGACAAAACTCGACCTTGGGAATACTAGTCGTGAGAGCGAGAAGGGCATCGCGATTGTGTGACGAGTGAAACGAACGTCTACTTGTTTTATTGTGTCATGTCAAGTAGTAGCTTTCTGCTCGCTACTTAACGACTCGCTGTGTAAGAATAGAATTTAAGCGTGTTAAATGAATAAAAAAACATTCAAACAGGTTGTATGCCTCTTTATATGTTGTTTCAGAAAGTGGTTGTTTTACTACTTAACTTGTCAATGTATCAACGGACATCCAATGCGTGGGTGGAATTGTTGTCTCCCGTGGTTACTGTAAGCTTATCTGACGCAGCCTATGGGAGACTTTTATATATACGTATAGCCCGCCATTAAGAAAATGTATGCAGTTACACTTTGATACTCGCTGTAAAATCGTTTAAATGGGAAATTCTTGTCAGTAAAATCGTGCGCGTAACGGTAAGAAAATGCAACCCGTGTTGGTATCGTCAGTCAAGATTTAGATCCACGTACCAGTAGGTAGTCTTAATGTTGGCATTAGTTTGGATACCTTGCTGAGAATGGTACCAATAGTGTTAATTTTCACAGGTAATGGAGAAAGAGAAAGAACCTGAACCTCCCAAAAAAACGTCAATACATGACAATACTCCAAACAAGACAGTCAAGTTTAATGTGTTCGATGAAGTAGATTTTCCCACAAACTCGAAACTAGACTACGAAAAAGATTTTGATGCGCCTTTAACTGAGAGGATTGTGGGAGGCAAGAAAACAAAGAAGGAAGACAAGCTTATGGACAGCAGTGAATGGGTTTCAGAAAACTCTATCTTTAACCTGCAAGCCTTTGGATCACCCAAAATTGTGCAAAATACCGACGAGACAAAAAAGATGCGAGAGAAAGTTGTGACTAATGCCGAAGATACTTTAACGAATTCAGTACTGCCTTGGCAAGATTTTAAGTCATCTGCAATTGAGGCAAATGCTGAGAAGAAAAATAAGAAGCATGACAGACGTGTGTCATTTGGTGAAGCGCTATCAGCTAGTTCAGTAATGCATGTCGAGTCACCTTCAGTTGAGGCATATGCTGAGAAGAAAAAGAAGAAGCACGACAGACGTAAGTCATTGGATGAAGAACTATCATCAAGTTCAGTAATGCCTGTCGAGACACCTTCAGTTGAGGCAAATGCTGAGAAGAAAAAGAAGAAGCATGACAGACGTAAGTCATTGGGTGAAGAGCTATCAGCAAGTTCAGGAATACTTGTCGAATCACCTTCTATTGACGCAAATGCTGAGAAGAAAAAGAAAAAGCAAGACAGACGGGTGTCATTTGGTGAAGCGCTATCGACTACTTCAATAATGCCTGTAGAATCACCGTCAATTGAGGCAAATGCTGCGAAGAAAAAGAAGAAACATGACAAACATCTGTTATTGGGTGAAGAGCTATTGCCGAGTACATTATTGGCTGTCGAGGCACCTTCAATTGAGGCTAATACAGAGAAGAAAAGAAAGAAACATGACAAACGTCTATCTTTGGGTGAAGAGCTATTGGCAAGTTCAGTAACCCCTGCCAAGGCACCTTCAATTGAGGCTAATACAGAGAAGAAAAGAAAGAAACATGACAAACGTCTATCTTTGGGTGAAGAGCTATTGGCAAGTTCAGTAACCCCTGTCGAGTCGCCTTCAATTGAGCCTAATACAGAGAAGAAAAAGAAGAAACATGACAAACGTCTATCTATGGGTGAAGAGCTATTAGCGAGTTCAGTAACGCCTGTCGAGTTGCCTTCAATTGAGGCTAATACAGAGAAGAAAAAGAAGAAACATGACAAACGTCTATCTATGGGTGAAGAGCTATTGGCAAGTTCAGTAACGCCTGTCGAGTTGCCTTCAATTGAGGCTAATACAGAAAAGAAAAAGAGGAAGCACGACAGACGTAAGTCATTGGGTGAAGAGCTATTGGCGAGTTCAGTAACGCCTGTCGAGTCGCCTTCAATTGAGGCTAATACAGAGAAGAAAAAGAAGAAACATGACAAACGTCTATCTATGGGTGAAGAGCTATTGTCAAGTTCAGTAACCCCTGTCGAGTTGCCTTCAATTGAGGCTAATACAGAGAAGAAAAAGAAGAAACATGACAAACGTCTATCTATGGGTGAAGAGCTATTGGCGAGTTCAGTAACGCCTGTCGAGTCGCCTTCAATTGAGGCTAATACAGAGAAGAAAAAGAAGAAACATGACAAACGTCTATCTATGGGTGAAGAGCTATTGGCGAGTTCAGTAACGCCTGTCGAGTCGCCTTCAATTGAGGCTAATACAGAGAAGAAAAAGAAGAAGCATGACAAACGTCTATCTATGGGTGAAGAGCTATTGGCGAGTTCAGTAACGCCTGTCGAGTCGCCTTCAATTGAGGCTAATAATACAGAGAAGAAAAAGAGGAAGCACGACGGACGTAAGTCATTGGGTGAAGAGCTATTGGCGAGTTCAGTAACGCCTGTCGAGGCACCTTCAATTGAGGCAAATGCTGAGAAGAAAAAGAGGAAACATGACAAACGTCTATCTATGGGTGAAGAGCTATTGGCGAGTTCAGTAACGCCTGTCGAGTTGCCTTCAATTGAGGCTAATACAGAGAAGAAAAAGAGGAAGCATGACAAAGATGCATCAATTGGTGAAGAGACTTGCACAAATTCAGTACTGCCTTTCCAAGGTTTGGAGACACCTACTGCTTGTGAAAGTGCAAAAAAGAAGAAAAAGAAAGGAGACGCCCATGTAGCAACCATTAAGGAAGATTCGATTTCTACAATTTATGACCATTCAAATGTCAAGGTAAGTAGCATTAGTAGAAGGGGTTACACTCCTGGTAGTAGAAGAAAATACGAAAAGAAACAACCCGTATTGAAGGACTGCTGATGATATACTACACACAATCTTAAGTTACCTTAATTCACTACATGTCTTGTCCTTCTGGGACACTTCATGCAACAAAATCGGCTAATTACAAACAAACAAAACTTCCTCAGTTACATACGTAGGCTAGGTTTCGTTTCACTAAACGTTTAGTCTCGAGATCGCATGTAATGTTTGTTGGAATTATGCTAACCAATCCGAGATACTATCTAACAAACTAACAAAGTTTGGTGAAAATGGATCTTATGGCTGGTCTTACAATCTCCTAATAAGAAAGTTATTTGTAGCAATTAAGCTATTTGGAGGACTTCAAGGGTTTTGATTGGTGGTTGCCTTGGAGTCAACAAGCTATTCGACGAATAAATAGTTATTGGGACATTGTAAGACTGGACCTTAGTCTTATAATTCTGAAAAACATCAATCTTCTCGTATAATTTAGTCCTGCATACCTCTTATCAATGATTGTTGTGGTAGAGGCTAATCGGCTAGGTTACTTAAAGTTGTGTTTGGGAATCTCCTGTCAACGTTAATAGTTAATACTGTACATACAATTCACTCATGTAGGTACTGAACAATCAGTTAAATAGGAAATGCACCAATCAAATGCACCAACTACGTTGGTTGGTGAGTGCGTTTTCTGCATTTCTACTTACTCATTTCCATTAAAAATCCATACCTACTACCTAGCCCCTTTTTTAACTCTATAGCCCCTGGTTGCGATGGAAAATATTTTCAAAACTGTGTGGGCAAGATGAAATATCCGTTGTTCACAAGTCAGCCGGAAAATGCTTTACAGAAACATTGTATTTATGTCTAGCCATCACAATTCACAACATACAAAAGTGCATTGCCTAATTTGGCCACATGACACGTGGCTGGTTAATGGGCCAGAACATCGCTCGGATATTCGTTCCCAATAGTGCGAATCCCATAATAACAAGACCGATGTTCTGTACCGTGTATACATAATAATTAATAATACATACATACATACAGATTACGTAGCACTGCAAGCGGCCGCAGGGCGGTTGATATCATATTATAGAAGATAATTCCAACGATTTATTCTTCTTGTAGGCAAAGGATCAACAAGACACACCGCTGAAAATAAAACACTCCAAAAGACTCGAAGATAAATCCGTACTGTCGTCACCGGCTGTAGAATCACTGAAGCCAAAACACAAGAAGACGGAACAAGCCGACAGTCAAGATGATTCACTTCCTCACAACAAGACTGACAAGGTAATTAATATATGTATTGTGAATGTGTAAGTTTGCCTAACGGCTAGGTTTGAGCTTGGGGGGAAGGATAGGAAGGAACCAACAGCTTACCTTGTAGTAGTTGCGGCCTTCGGAGTCGATAGAAACACAAAAAAGATATAAAGATATAAACAAAACGTCAGGCCAAAACTGTCTCGACATTTTGTTTATATCTTTATATCTTTTTTGTGTTTCTATCGACTCCGAAGGCCGCAACTACTACAAGGTAGGGCCTACACCGAATAGTATTTTTACGAACCGGATAATCGTTTAAAAAACCGGTTTAAAAAAAAAAAACGCAAAAAAGAAGTTGGGTATATTCCAAAAAATGCAAAAAAAAAACTGATTTTGTGTGTGTATATTTCCCCCCCCCCCCCCCCCCCCCCCCACCCCGCCGACGCTGCACTAAACAGCTCTCACGACAAACACACATTATGATGTCCGCGCGTATTCGGGAAGTTGAGTACTGGCCAGGCGTGTTGTGCTGTGGGTTGGGAGCGGGTGGAGGGGGGGAGACGCGGCTGCCGAACAAAGTGACTGGTGAGTGAAAAGCGAGATGAAAAGCGCTGCGTTGAGCAAGTGTCGAGTGTCGAGTCGGCACTCAACACTCGACACACGACACCCGGACCTGCATACCGAATGCGCCTAGTGTTCCACGGGAAAGCGCGGCGTATTTAAAAAACGGGATTTTTTTATTTTCGAAAAACCGGTTTACGAAATGAAAACCGGTTTCCTACGTAACCGGTTTCAAACCGGTTTCCGATTATTCGATGTAGGCCCTACTACAAGGTAAGCTGTTGGTTCCTTCCTATCCTTCCCCCCAAGCTCAAGGTAATTAATATAGCTACGTCTATTTATGTACAGTGTGTATCGCATTTTGCTTGATAGAATAGCTAGAGGGCTTAACCTGCTCGATCCATGGAAACTGCTCGATTATTGTTTTGTTTTTGGGATGAGTTGACACTCGGATGGGAGCAGCTGGGGCAGTTAACTGTTTGATATGGGTTAAACCTGTAGGAAAATAGCTCTTTTTCCTATCTCTATTATTATGTAATTAGTTTACAAGAACCAATTTTGATTATTACTTTACAGGTCCTGGATAGCGGAAAACCAAAATCTGCGTCCGTGACCACCAGACTTCAGCCGACGAGATCGACAAAGGATTTGACAGAAGAACAGAACCTGGTTACAGAAACGTCCGAGAAAGTACAGAAGAGGAAAGAAAAATCATCGATAGCGCCTTTGGAATTAGAAGAGAGCGTGACAACTCCGGAACCTAAGAAGAAGAAGAAGCGTGACAGCGACGTCAGTCTGACGACTGCCACGACACCTCTTGACTGGACGGTATGTAAACAAGTCGTGCTTTGTTAATTACAGTATTTTGTAAGTCATGGAAAATCTGTTTGTTTTGGACTTGGCAGTATAATCTGCTGATTTCAATGGTTGATGCTAATTTAGTTCAGGTGTTGCTGGTTGACATTATATTGATATTTATTTTGTAAAATAAGCAGCCCAAGACATTTTGGTACATGGGCTATTTGCTCTGCAAATAAATAAGTCAAATCAAATTGCAAAATTAAGAAACCCGAACCAGGTATTGAGCCCTGTATCTTTTGCATTGGAAGCACGAGTAAACCCACAATAGTTTATTTATTTATTTACTTTTTTTTTTTTTTTACTTACTCATTCACTTGACCATTGTCTTAAGATTGGTGTTACATGCCCAAACATGGAGTTATTAATAATTGTAAATCGTGCTGTCTTACAGGTACCGGTAACCATAAATGAACAAACCCCGTTATCAAACAGCAAGCGTGAAGCAAAGGATAAAAAGTCAAACAAGAAGTCAAAGAGGGCAAACGAATCCCCTGCCTTGAATAGGTCACGCAGTTCCGAGAAAGCCGACGTTAAGACAGTGGTTCATGTTAGGAAATCCTTTCCTAGGTATTTTTCCATGGAAAGCCAACAGGTAATGAAATAATTTTACAGTTTAACTTTATAGATAAATGTTATGGTTTTTTTAATTGTAAACCCATGCTCTTGTTTATGTAATTTGCATGTATGCATTGTCATTTAACATTTTACATGTCTTCGTAACTAGGCTAGTTACATAATTTGTCTTAAGTTGAAAAAGTAAATAAACAAAGTCTGTCTAAAAAAAGGTTTCTTAGTTATTTTATTTTTTTGTCACTGTCTCAAAGATGGTTTTGAAAGAGCAAAGCAGCATTCAATTACCTGATTCAATGATACATCATGTACAGTAAAATGTCAGAAATATACATGTCTTCACAAACAAGTCCTCAATGCTCTCCTATTCACATCGTTCCAGTCCATCGTATCTGGCCTTCCTGACTTAGTGGCCCATTTTCTAACTCGAACATAGTGGCCCATTTTCTAACCCTCTAACCTGATTGGAACAATAATCATTTCTTTTTAGTTTTTAGTGGGTTATAAAGTATACAGACTGGAGTAATTGTTAGTATTATGCACTGATAGGCTTGTGATAATAATTTACATGTTTATCAGTGTTTATGGTTCACTCATAGGATAAAATTAAATCCATATAAAACTTATTTTAAAGTATCCAGTTTTTATTCCTTTCTCAAACTCAATCCTTCCTATAAGTCCTGATTACATTATTATTGATGTATAATACAGTAGGCATAGTTTCCCTTTAATTTAAATTTGAAAAGACCCTAACAATTCTTATAAAACTAGCTTAAGGGCCATCTTGGCACAAGAAGAAGAAAAGAAAAAAAGGTCATAGGAAATCTCTACAGGGACTTCCATAGATTTGTTTGAATTAATTACCTGTACCGTGTACTGTACTGTACCTGTTTTCATACCTATGCCAAAGTAGGTGTCAAGTACTACACTACTGGGCGTGGATTCACAAAGATGCCTAACTCTAAGTTGTCCTAAGTTAGGCAAATCCTAGCTAGATAAATCAAGACAAATCATCTTTGGGTATAATTATACATTCACAAATAAAATATTAGTTAAATTGTTTATATATTACTATATTTTATAATCAAAGATTGCAGAACGTTATACGCGTGATTTATATCACTAATATTTGCCTAAACTAGGATGTCTTAGCACTTAAGCATTTTTGAGAATCTGGTTTTTAATTACTAGTAATTTAGAACTTCACATTACAATAATCATTTTAATATTTGCCGAAGGGCATGGATAGATTTGAAAAGGAGGCGTTTCTCTACTGGGCTGCTAGACGCATGATGACTCCGTGAAGTGAGATGCGGGCATAAGAAAACAACAACATATTTTATCTCCATACCTGTATGTACTTGCTCAATTGCAAGTGTAAGAAGTGTTGAGGTAAGAAGTTAGCAGATGAAACAATTAAACTGGTTGAATTACCGTTTTGTCACCCAACACATTTGTATTGCAATGTGCGTTTACGAGGAAAGACTACCACCAATATTAAAACCACATGAAATTAACCAGTTTTAATCTTATAATCATATCTCAATAATGCTACACTACACCGAAAAAGTGAATTGGGCTCCGAAAGTACTAAATACTGTTTAAAAAACATTTTTCCCTGAAAGAGGGAACACCCATAAATTCATTTAGGATAATACCGCTGTACGTAACGGGAACAAGAAGCATATCAGACTAGTGTGTTATGGTATCTAGTTGAGTTCAAAACACGGCAATTCCGTCTGTCTGCCGTCATCTGAGAATCTTAGGGTGTGTTTTATTACAGACTCTTGAAGAGTACGATACTGGTGCTTCAGTCAAGAGACACGAGCTGCCAGACAACGCAATGAGAAAGATTAACTTGGAAGAAGCAATGCCAGATTACATCGGGGTGGCCGGAAAGTCTGACGTACGTACATACTATTATTTATTTATTTATTTATTTAACTCAGAACAAGATAAACATGTTCTAGTGAGGGAAAAGGTACAGAAGACGACAGCTTATCTGAGAAACGAAACCTCTCGGCATATTTATATGTCTTCTCATCTATATGTTTCTCAAAGTGACCTATCTACTTTTTCAGGTAAGCTGTCGTCCTTCTGTACCTTTTCCCTGGGTTCCAATTATATCAATTTTGGACAGACTGGCTTCTACGCATGCGCTCGTGAAACAGTTCTCCTTTTCAACTTGTTTATTGTTGCCTTCAAATCGCAATTATAAAATGAACGTGGTTTGGGCGCAGGTCCTAAGCGTATGACACCTAGGGACATGGGTTCGAATCCCGCACAAGGCATGAGCATTTTGTAACTGTCCTTCATCTTCATCTATCACCCCTCATCGTCTCGAATAGGTAGTATGATTGCAATAATAGAAGCTTAAAGCAACAAGAATCTTCATCATTAAAAAATTCGATGTTTGTCCGTGCATTGTTGGGTCAAGAAAATGTTTTCAGAAAAGTAGGCTTCGGGTGTTAAGAATATTACGAAATATACTAGGATGTGTTGTAGGCCTAATTGACAAATTGTAATTTGCGTTTATTGATATCCAGTAAACGTACGCATTACAGATAATCTTTAAGGTGAATTTGTGTAAGTTTGCCTAACGGCTGGTTTGAGCTTGGGGGGAAGGATAGGAAGGAACCAACAGCTTACCTTGTAGTAGTTGCGGCCTTCGGAGTCGATAGAAACACAAAAAGATATATACAAAACGTCGAGACTGTTTCGGCCTGACGTGGCCTTGATCACCCGACGAAGGTGGAGGAAAGATAATCTTTAAGATTAGATAGATAGAGGTCCTTCACTGCTTCTCTTCACCCATTGATGCAATTGTAGAACTATAAACATTTCCCGTTTACCGTGTTGATAGCGACATTACGATTTAGTTACGTGCAGCCCCCTTCGAACCAAGCAGTCAACTCTTTCACGATGTCAATAATTGCGTGTATGATTTTAGTGTTTGGTACCTATATTCCATAGTAACACTACTGTTTCGTAACCTCGTTTCTTGGCGCACAGATTGAAACGTTGATCGCAAAGGCAAAAGATAACAACGAATCGGTGATCACGATGCCGATGGATCTCGTGGTGGAGCTCGAGAAGATGAATAAACAGAGCGACCGGGTCATGGGGTACAAGGAGAGCCGAGAAGAATATCTGAGACTGCGCGAAGAGCACGAGAGAGAGCGACAGCAATACCGTCGCCCGATTTATAGACTGATACCGAACGAGGAAGAGAAGGCTCGACGGATACGTGAGGAATACTTCAGACTGCGCGAGAAGAATCTTCGGGCGGAGAAAACGTTGTCGAAACGGAGCTGTCGAGAAAGCGAGCCAACGCTCCCAGTAGATTTGAAATGGAAGAAAAAGTATTTTAAACTTCGTAAGGAGAATGAACTGAAATTATTATCAACACTTATCCCACATACTACTATTAACGATGTTTGATTTTCAATTCAGACATCCCGTTTTATAACTTCGGGCTTTTACAGTAATGGTTTGTATATTTAATAATTTGTTCAATGTGTGTAATATATACTATATACTGGTACAGTGAAACTTCTTTATAACAAACGTCTTTATAACAAAATGCTCTATATAACAAACTGTTTTGAGGTCCCAAAGGGTTCTTATGCATTTAAAGATACCATATTTATAAAGAAATGTTCTTTATAACAAAATAATCTGGCCCCCAAGACATCATTATAAAGAAGTTTTACTGTACTTCATTTATAAATATGAATGTACCATAACAATCATATTTATTGTATATTTTTCTCCTCGTAATTTTAGGTGATGAAAGCAAGTGACCCATACTTGCTTGGTAGATTTAACCAGTGACTTTTCAATACAGGTCTGTTTAAAGACCACTAGGGCTTAGCAAGCTGAAGTCAAGATGTTCAGACATTTAGTATTCCAACAAGTTTTAGCCTACATTTCCAACTTCAGATTTATGTTAAGATAGACGGACCGTCCTTGCTAAGACTTGACAAGAGACGTCTTAAAGGGATAGTCGGGTGAAAAACTAAAGAACTACCATTTGTAGATGTCCACCTTTAAATATAAAAAACATAACTAAAAGATACCATACTTTAAAAGCAGGCGGTTAAAAAATTAAAGAAAACGCGATTATTTGGTTTGGTGCTACCAAGTAGCACCGAGCAACTTTTCTCATGGTAATTCCCATATAAAAAAAATGTTGCCTTGAGAAAGTAAAACCACCGCTAAAATAGGGCACTGATCAAAAATCGATCAGGAGGTTTAATGTGCATCGTTTCTCTACCGATAACATGCTTCTTAGTACGAACGTTTACTTCTACAAAATACCCTGCAATTAATTGTTTTGTGACATGATGTGTAGAAAAGTTGCAATCTGTTTTGAGCGGTACTGTCCGCAGTCGCCGAGCCTTTCGCGGAGCGCGGGCTGGTCTCGTATAACACAATGAGTCCTCTGTCTATCGGGAAGGCGCCAGCGACCTCAGAACCGATACTGTTACACTACGCTTTAGAAGAAAAATGCAGCAAGAGCTGCCGAAGGGAATCTAGTAGAATAGCTAATTGTTCACTATTTTTTTTCTTGCATTGAAGCAACCTATATCAATTGTATTTTACACATAACTGAATTTCATGGACTAATGACTAATTGGTGATTTTTTAGTTCTTCATCTGACTATCCCTAAAACATAAACTAGCCATTTGGCCCCTCCTTTCACTACAACTTTAGATCAAGAATTACTACATTTAATCAGATGTTTTTTACACTATGCTCTAAAAGGGAAACTATAGTGAAGGCTAACCTTGACTCTACATAAACTTGGGACCACATACCATTTGAACAAACTAGTACATATCAAAGACACAGTTAAAGTAGATTTTATCATGGTTTTGTATCTTCAGTAACTAACTACCTTTACAACCATAAAAATAGCATCTGGCAAAGTTTAGTTTGGTGTTTAATATGTCTCTGGGGGAGTTAGATCCCTAAACTTTTCAAAAAAGGTTTTAAACGTACTATTATACATTGTCATTGTTCATATTACAACAAATAAGATTCCTAATTTGTCCATCTAACATTATTTCACGATTACTATTGCTAATTAGTAATTAGTATTTGAGAATCTAGACCTGTACCAAACTTAGTATAGTCTATTTTAGAAGAAGATAAGAAAAGACTTATGGCTGACCAATGAACATCTAAAGACAAGCGTATAGTATGATTTATGAGACAATTTTCTTTTCTTAACGTGTGTAGCTCTGAACAATATCGATAAGCCCTCCCAGGGGAGTTATGGAACTGGAAATAACCCGCACGAGTTTAGCTTGTAACTAGTGAAAATGTATGTAGGCCACGTACGTATTATTATCATCTTCTTGGAAAACTCAATAACAAGCATGTTTCAGTTTTGCAAACAGCAGCCATAGTGAATTACATCCTGGTTTAAACTGTAACCCATTCATTGGAGACTGGTGCAGTGATTTCTAGATGAACACATTGACACGTAATTAACGTATTCTAGTAGAAGGTACCATAGTAGATAGGTTCTGTTCTGTATCTATGTCCTGGACTAAGCAATACGATAATAAAACAAAATTATGTCAAAACATTAATTTTATTAATTCCTTTTACCAATTGATTTAATAATGATCATTGATTATCCAACAGCAATCAAAATGGTATATTATATGTATAATCTTAACATTTCATCAATATAAATACAATTTACAATGTATCCTTTCTCCAAGGCTTGATCTACACAAGAGTTGTTATCCAATAGTCATGAATGAGTCACTCATGACTCGATGAGTGAGCTAGTACTAACTTTGCGGAAATAATTCTTAATGCTGCACAATGTATGATTGCCAGGCAATATAGTATTGTTTCTGCTAGAACATGTTATGAGATCACTTAAAATATGCCACTTTTGAATAACCATAGAGCAATAAAAATTATTTCTACTGTTTTAGCACTGTAAATATTGTAACACAACTATGTATTGGTACATAATATCTTACTTTCTGTGTTTATCGCTGGTAATATAGATACTTCATTTTTGTTGCCTGATATTTAACAAACTGTATTTGCAATATGATCCAAAACATAACTATACAGGTCCACAGCAAGGAAATGGTTGGAAGGAAGAAGTTTGGGGATGAAATTGGACGGACAAATGAGACCGATGGGAGTAGGAAGACTGGCGAGGAAGAAGTACGACTTAAGAATGGTAGGAAGACAAGCGCAGAGGAGGATTACAGAAGAGATGGGAGGAGACAGAGGAAGGAGACTTACAGTGTCGTAGACAATGATACAGGTAAAGGGTACAGGGGAGAGTAACTTGCTAAATTAATAGTATATTATTGATATCCTGAGAATACTTCAAGATAGTGAAATAGTGATTTGGTACTGTAATTTTTAGGATTGTTATTACTTATTTTGGTAATTAATTTGATAATTTATAATTAATTCACAATATAAATAACAATCATGCATAATACAAACATTACATTACGTACAAACAATATTTGAAATTTTAAGTCATTGTTTACTGATGCAAAAACAAATCATGCATAATTTCATAAAATTACTTTTAACATCATGAAGCGTTCTCAAGATACGTATCAATAAAATACCGTTAGTTTTACTTGGTTTAATGTTACAATTTACCCATTGCTGTTAACAGCCTATCTCTCGACAGTTTCGGTGGGATATTGCTTGCTTCGAGTACACAGTCAGTTGTTGCACAGTTAGTTGCTAGTAGTAGTTTGCGAGCTAGTACAGTACATATGTACTAGCTCGCATAATGCATTGAGCCTGTTAGTTATCTTTCTTATACTAATAGGCCTACATATCATTATATCAGTACGGTACTAATGAGTATTCATCTAGAATCAGGATATTTCTTACTTCTTGTGTTCTATTAAATACAGTATCTGTTTTGAGCAACTAGCTACTTTACAATAGTAATACTTTAATATCATAAGTAAGTCTGACTGGGTTTTCGAGCTGAAAGTTGATCCGTGTGACTGTGTGAGAGCATTTTCAAATTTCCCACGTGTAATTAATATTAAAGGTTGGGATATTGTGAAATACATATATAAAAAAACAAGGGTCAGGTATGTTGTGATTTGGTTTTACTTTTATTAAATAATAAATAAATATAACTTAGGTCTTAGCAATCTTTCCCTTGCTTAACTACCGTGCTACCGTCTTTGTAATAAGAAATATTACAGAAGAAAAGTGGCTTACCATCCATCTATAGTAGGCCTATGAGCAATTGAATAGGCCTAGTATCTATAATATATACGGTATCAGTATTACTATACATCTATCAATATTTAAATATAAACTTTGTGGATGTATAACTTCAATTGAAAATTACTACGTACTCTTTTTATACATATAGGTTGCGCAAGAAGAACCACAACCAGCCAATGTGCTTGTGCGCTCAAGAGAGTTGCACATACAGTGTTGTATTGGATGTTCGACGTCTTACGTTAAAGCTAGACATTTGATAAAAACTGCTCTTTAGATTAATGTATAGCGTTAATCTTGAATCATTCCCAAAGTATATTACATTATATACTACTTTGCTTAACGTCAGTCATTTTTAGTTTTTTCCCAGCATCTCCACCAACTATTCATGAAACGTCACTCACTTTCAATTTTCACTAAATTGCATTGATCAGTTATTTTGACCCAGAACCACCACCAAATGTCGGGTTGACATGGTAAAAGCCAAATATAACTCATTTAGTCCAACAACGATTTACAGTACACAGCTCAAGCTGTAAACGACAATGCGAACTGATTGAGTGATTGTACATAATACGGAAGTGGTTAATTGTGAAGTGTTTGGTATATGCCTACAGTCTTAAGTAAGTTGATTGCAAACCAACAGGCAATGCTGCAAATAATGCCAGACACGGCTAGGAAAGGAGCACTTATGAATGTGCGACAGTCAACAACCAACGAGGAAATACGGTACACTTGGTAATAACATTCAGAGAAAAAGGTGATAAAGACACTAATGTCACGACAAACAAAAATTAGTATAAAATAGTCTGATTTTTGTACAACGAAATGGACTGGTAACTGTTCACTCCACCATTCACACTAACGAGCCCGTTACTTCCCGCAATCAGTCGACTACCTCGATCGGTTGCCACGACGATTTCGATCTCCTGAAAGTCTGTTAGCCTCTGAACGTCTTTGTCTTTCCGCACGATCGTGTCGGGTAGTTTGCGGATTCGAAACACCTGTGTGGGGGTCACGTTCAATTCCTCGCAGCACGTTCGCAACAATCGGGAATAGGTCAACTCCACGCGGGGAAGCTCGATCTCGATGAAGTCTGGATCTCCGTTGTTCGAGACTCTTACTTTCAGCACCAACTCTGCAAAGTGAAGAATGCACAACTTATTAGACTAGCCATTAGGTACAATCATTAATGCAAAGTTTACATTAAGGCCATAGAAAGTGACAATAATAAGTCAGTAGTAACTAGTAAGTAACATTGTTTCCAGGTGTGCCTTGCCCTGACTAAAACAATCTTGGAAACCACTACCCTAGGATATTTATTGAAAATATCAATATCTTACCATCACTTTCAGGCTGCCCATTGACCATTTGGCTCTGAGTTACGATTTTGCCTACACCATTTCCGGAAGAACTCGAATTCGACGTTGCAATATTTGTGGCTCTTCTGGAGACTGTCGTATGTGCTAGATCTACCTTTCCATTGAGTGGCGGGTGTTTGAGATAGTTTGGCATTATCGGCAAGCAGAGTTCTTCGATCGGACTCGTCGCGGATCCCGAGTCGAGAAGTTGCCGAACTTCGGGATTACTGCAGAGCGAGATCGGCGTTTCCCCCTTGTTGGTCAAAACATGCTGGTCAGCGCCATTCTCTAGCAGAAGCGTTACGACAGCTCGGTGGCCGCGTTTGGCTGCCCAGTGTAATGCTGACCTGTATTGGAAGTAAATTTGAAAGATGAAATAATAGCCACAAAGCTCTTACATTTTGTACCATTATCAACGTTACTTATTACAAACAGGTTCCTACAGGCAAAAAATATATAGACTAATTCTGTTACCATGTCAATTTATCATAGGTCTCTGACTTTTTTTAACCTTCTTCTCTCTATAAATATATAATATATTTTTTTAATGTTATTGTCCAATGTTCTCTTTCTATAGCCTATAGTCTTTTGTGTTTTGTTGTGATAACATTTCATTTCATTTCTTAGCGTGTCTCTACTGGTTGACCAGATCCAGCATGATGGCATAATAGCCAAATGTGGGCATTTGAGAAGAAGAAGAAGATTGTATTTGCAATGGAACAATAATATAAACACTAAACAATATAAAAAAATTAATTTCACCAAAAGATATAAATTGAAACGTTTCTACTTTTAAAGGGCTTGTAACGGTTACTTTTTCTTAACTTGGGAATTTTAAATTAGGAACTTCGCCGCTGTCACAGTGGATAGGCCTATGTCCCTAATACGAAGTAGTTTACCAATGCAACAATCTGCGAACGGCTTCTGATGCAGTAACGTTGTCTTTGTTAATCAGCAAGGGTAAGGCAGAGGGGTGAGAGAGAACTACGTTTTGGTTTTCCAAAGTCTCTTCTCACTTTGATCTTACGCCTCCTGTTCACAGGGAGGCGGACGCTTTAATGTGATTCCGGGACAATTGTCGCCCTAGATACAGTTTAATATTATTTATTGTTTGTTTGATTTGATGTCTTTTTTGAGGCTCGTGATCTAGTCTGCACCCATATGTAAGAAGAGGAATGTTTTTAAAATGTGGCAGAGCTACCTTGCCTGGGCCGAGATGTGCCGATGAAAGACATGGGCAATTTCTCTCTGATGATAATGTCACACAGGGGGAATGGGTAAATCAGGATATACGTAGGAGTGAATAAGCTACAAGGATTTGCAAATGCCTGTCGGTAGGCGCAAAGTAACAGAATTAACCAAAAAACAACTCTGACGATTCAGAGAGTGGAGGGAGAAGGAAGGTATTCTCATCGAGTACTCGGCGTATCATAGGGCCTACTCTGGTACTGAATCAGGAGCTTCAGAGACTAGGCCTAGCCTAGGCCTCGTCGAATTTTTGCTAGGGCCTAGTAGGCCTAGGCCCTATAGCCCGACAAGATTTGTAAAACATGGCTGCGATAAACAGCTCTTATATCTAAACAGTATACAGGGTTAAAGATAGAGACTATCACTACATTAATTTATTGTAATAAATTAAAGTTTAGCCTGACGTAGGCCTAGCCTACATCTGACATATTTTGACAGCTCACTAGGTGGGTGTAACACTTGGAAAGTAGGGCTAGCGATACCCTACATTTCTTACCAGCCATTTATTTCGTGTCGGGAGTTTATATTAATTCCTTTGTCCAATAGGTCTTGAATAACATCAATGTCGCCGACACAAGCAGCTTCTCGTAGAGCCTCTTCTAGTGTTTTTATTCGATCCATTGTGGAAATTGGCACATGCGCTTCCATGCTGGCAATCGGGCGCACAGTCCGATCCTTTGGTCCGATCAATCGATAGTCGTGCGTCATTTCCTGTTTCCACTTTTGGTTGTTTTGTTGTCGCTTCTGCGCACTGGGCGACTGCGTCACAGAGAAAATCGTGTGGTGAGAGAACGCCATCTTGTCAATCACGATTATTCTGTTGGTGACACTTGAAAAACAACTGATATTTCGTAATTTGGTGTAGAATCCACCTGTGTTAAGTGTGACTAAGTGAGGGATTTACATTCGTTACCATTAAGGTCATGGGGGAAGAAAATAAAGGCGGTAAGTGCGATAAAACGTTTTTTCACAGTGGGACCAAGCTAGGGTTTGGCTAAAATGCCGCCGCTGCTTGGCAAATGGCGATGGTTGGGGCTTTATCGGGGACGATAGGGATCTAGGAATGTTGATAGTGAAAGAAGATGCCCAATACCCCTGGAAAGAGCACCGGTAACGGCAGTGGAGAAGTTGGCCAAGATCTTACCATTGCCCGGTAATTAACGGGGAAGGGAAGCTCTTTCCAGAGAGGCTAGGGCCTAGGCCCTAGTGGTGTTTAGGCCTGACCGCTCCACCGATCTAAAGCCGGTCCATCGTAGGGCCTAGACCTACTCAAACAGGCCCAAATCCCTATACAGTACAAGTGTAGTAAACAGTTGTCATAGCACTGAAGTCCACCTTGCCCTTCACAAAATCGGCAATTGGCCCTACCTAGCCTAGGCCTAGGCTAGGCCTATAAATGTAATAACTCATGCTAGGCCTAAGCCTAGCCTAGGCCTATACCATACAATCTCCCAAGCAGTGGCATCCTGTTAAGGCCTAAGCTAGGCCTAGGCCTAGTAGCCAGTAGACCCTACATTATTATGAACTGCCAAATAAAACTAGACTTTGGCCTAGGCCTATTCGGCAGTCTACGCATGTAGGAGGTTATGTCTATGTTTCGAGGCGGAGTAGGCCTAACCTAGCCTAGGCCTAGCCCCTATGTTGTTTAAAAAATTGAAGACAAGCCTTATTTCTGTGCAGAGCGAGAAAAGGAGCGTGGTGATCACAAAGACCGAAGACGGAGATCGCGGTCCCGAGAGCACCGAAGAAAATCCCGTTCTCGCAGTCGGGACAACAAGCGCTCGAGATCGAGGAGTAAAGACAGAAGGAAGGACAAAAAGAGCCGATCTGAGTAAGTGTGATTCATTTTACTTGCACTGAGTTGCTGATTTTTCTTTAGGATCAGCTTAAACAACATCAGGTAAGCTCTTACGACCACTACTGTTATTTTAATTTTGATATCTTGATAAATTATGTTGTAAACTTCTTTGAGTGTTCATATTGTGTATAACCTAGGCCAGAGTGTCAAGAGTCAACGTTCAACATTTAAAGTCCCTTTATAGAAAGCTTTTAGTATCTTTATCGCAATGCTGAGCCGCAGACCACCATTTTGATGTTTCTTTTTAGATCACCGGGAAAAAAGGATAAACGCTCGAGAAGGAGGAAGGCTTCGCTATATTGGGATGTTCCCCCTCCAGGCTTCGAGCACATTACTCCTCTACAATACAAAGCTATGCAAGGTAATGGTAAATGCAATCAAATGTTGAAATGGCCCATTTTCCTTACAATCCTTTGGCAGGAAGTATCAACATAGACTTCGTAAAGTAAGAACTCTCGAGACGTGTGACATTCGAGGTAATAATTTTGAAGTGTCAAAGAGTTGTTAAGGAGAACGGTTCATTGGACAGTACAGAAAACAAAACGTTCACACACACATTACATAGGGCCTACAAAACACATAACACCTGTAGTAGCCTACAACAGTTTCCATAAATTTGCCTTTTAAACTTCTGTCACACTTTTGCTCTCCCTGCCATAGACAAGTACAAAATAAGATAGAATGCAGGCCTCTAGGTATAAAGAAATTTAGTCTTGCTTCCTGCATATTTTGGTGCTATGTATGTTTTATGTTTTTTATTGCATTGTAGATAGGCCTACCTAATAAGTAGCAAAGTCAATTAGTAATCAATTATCATTAGCCTAGGTTTTGGGCAGTTTTCGGTTGCTGTTTCTTTTATATTAATGTTGGAGAAATATTAAAGATCATATTACTGTAGGTGTCTCCACTTAAACCCTCGCAAATATCTATCTAATTCAAGGGCATCCAATTTACCAGGCTTAAAATCCACACAATCTTGTAGAGGAGGCCTACATCATCTTACATTAAAACTAGCCTATAGTCTGTCAGGTACAAATTCACTAAGATACAATACACACAAGTCACTTAGCTTGCGCTCTGTCTAAAGATTTCACTTGCCTAAAGTTCCTTTCATTTTAGATCAAACTTTTGGTGGAGGTTTTCTCAAAACACTTTGTTAGGCGTTTGGGTGAGCGTGGGGGGTTGTCATTTAGAAGTCCTACACATCTTAATTTCTTTTTTCTTTTTTTTACGCCCACATTTAATTCTACAGGGAAATATTGATTTTTACCTTGCTCTAAACATGTCATGTGCTAGAGTCCGGTACCGGTAGCAAAGTAAAGACGATAGTTCGACATTCATAGCAATGTGTAGGATCATTGAAATAATCTTATTTAATTATTGTCATAAGTGAGTGGTTGATTTAAAAAAAAAACTCCTAGGCATCATTTTTGACAAATTGGTATCACGGGAATTACTGGAAATTGAAAAACAACCATAGCCCCTAGTCACTTGCTGCTGGCAGCAAAAATATTGATATTTTTTGCAAAAACAACGAATGCTCACTAGGTCATTTCCAGCAATAACAACCAATGTTCGGTGATTTTTGCCTGAAATGTGATCCACAACCTTAGTGCAGTGTTCTAGATTTTAAATAACTTACAAATGAAAATAATGTAGGCTAGGGTTTATAATAAAAATTTTAAATTTTTTTTGTGTATAATCCCCTTGTATTACATGGTAACATTGAAAACATTGGTGACGTGGTACTATGATTCCATCTCATTATTTGCTTTCTTGAAAAATAACATTTTTGAGCATTGTTTTTTTTTTTAAATCAACCCCTCAAATGTTCGGCCTAGCACTACTTACGCAAACCTGATCCAAGCTACATGCGATCAGTAGCTTTCTCTCGGATCAGGTATACATAAATGCCCCAGGTTAGAAGTATTGTGAGGGTATTGAGCCAGGATGTGCGCACACACACAAATCTATGGACAGAGCGTCCCCTGCCCGCCAAGCTACTGCCGTGCTAACCCCCGTGCGCCCTCCGCCCGTGTAGCCGCCGGTCAGATCCCCGCCAACATCATTGCCGACACGCCGCAGGCCGCCGTCCCCGTGGTGGGGTCGACGATAACGCGCCAGGCTCGCCGTCTCTACGTCGGCAACATTCCGTTCGGCGTCACGGAGGAGGAGATGATGGAGTTCTTCAACCAGCAGATGCACCTGTCTGGTCTCGCGCAGGCGGCCGGCAACCCGGTGCTCGCCTGCCAGATCAACCTCGACAAGAACTTTGCCTTCCTCGAGGTACGTTCACACCCTTCGACTAGTTCTCTGTGTCACTTCGAACCCTGCAGGACAGAGTACATAACTTTTATGAGGTTCACAAGGCTTTACGCTGGCATAGGACGTAATCCAGCAAATAAAATTAATTCTTTTTGATAATGGAGAGTCGCAAAAGGCGTTTATAAAGTATCCTGATTGGCCAACGACTTGACGCGATACGCCGGCGTAAGGGCTTGCAAACGTTTCTTTATTCAACCTCTTATAATTCACCCTTCCACCAATAATATATTTTTGTGATTCATTACAATAATTTTGTTTTGGTCCACTTCCACATATCAATACAGTATTTCCTCTTTCATATCGTAGTAGTGATACATTAGTAATATGAGTTTTAGATCTCTAGATAGTACTGTCATCATGCAGCGCTCGTCCTCATGTCATCCTTCTTTGCCCGTCAGTTCCGTTCCATCGACGAGACAACGCAGGCGATGGCGTTTGATGGCATCAACTTCAAGGGCCAGAGTCTGAAGATCCGACGACCTCACGATTACCAGCCCATGCCTGGCATGTCCGAGAACCCCTCGGTCAATGTTCCTGGTAAGTTGACGCCCGCGCTTTGGACAAACCTCGACACACGCAAGCCGTCCGGTCTATGGCAAGTTGCCAACGGAGAGGAAACCAGATTTAAAATTTGGCTGACGTATGCCAAGAAACCAATAGCCTACTAAAAACTAGTGTAACTTCTTTAATGTAGAGTTTACAAAGGCGCTTGCTATGGACTGGATGGTAATCAACTAGCTAGCTTTGAATGTTGTCATAATTAGGCTAGCCAAATGTGGTCATATAGTCTAATAAGAAGAAGCTTTGAATGTGACCCTATAAAGAAATATTATTTGTAATTCACAAATCAAATTCCAATTAATGCTTGCACTTCATAGTAATGGTTAAAATCAAGTGAGTGTCTTTTGATTTGCAATGTGTTCCCCCCTCTGCAGGGATTGTGCTATGGACATAGAGTCACTGCATTTTCCTAGCTATTTAGTTAAATCTTGAGTTCTGATTCACAGTGAAGGCCAATTTTGTTGTCCTTCACTGTGTTGTGTGTTTTTTGGTTTGCCTCTTTGTGTTTGGTGTTGAAGCGGTTCTCGTCAGACATAGTATTGTCAATAACAATAAGCGGTTTGTCTTGTGTTTTGTTCAGCTGGCGTAATTAGCACGGTAGTCCCGGACTCGCCACACAAGATCTTCATTGGTGGCCTACCCAACTATCTGAATGAGGATCAGGTAAGGGCATTCCAACAGAAAATTGACGTTGATAAGCTTTCTACGCTCGTGTTCTATGCCTACTATGTGTTGTTGAGCAAACGTAATTTCAACTCTATAGCCTGTTTATATGCAAGTTGCTCCTACATGGCTGACCTAGATGCCAAGGTCTAAAATTATACCTATTTCTATCGAATGATTTCTTTAGACATATTTTGTTTACTTATACCTTCAAGTTACCAAAATTTGTACAAACTTGTGAAGTTTAATGTTAAGAATTTTATTTTATCATTACCTAATTTCATTTTATTTTTTGTCTTTCTGATGTTCCAACCAAAACAACACAGTTGAGAAATGTCTGGGCTGTATTGGCAACTGCTTGTGTTTTGGTGTATTAATCTACAGGATTTTAGGTTGTCTTGTGGGTGCACTGCCAGGTAAGTTGACTATTTATCCTCTACAGCAAGAACAAAATGGAGTTTGCCATTTATGTGTCCTGTACTACCTAGCTTAGCTTGGAAGCGGTTGCCGACGAAAAGCAGTCAACGACACAGCGAATGTGTCTCGTTCTCTTGCAGTAAGAAACGGACATTGCTTACGGTCGTCCGGTTGTTGGGATCGGGGAAGGCTTGTTGAAAGACCAGAGAAGAGTTGTAAGGCTACGTACAGTAGGCCTAAACCAGTAAAAACATGCCCTAATAATAAAACTAGAAGGAAGCAGTTTAAATGGTATGGGATGGGAGTCTCGGGATGTTTGTGTTGTTTCCGTTTCTCGGTCGGTTTCGGTCGGTCCATCTCTTGCAAGTGTCGCGAACGGTAAGACAGAGTATTTTATCAGATTATTCCGACGATATGGCTGTCAAGTGCAACGTTCACCAGCAAGTTTGTGATAAACAAGACAAAGGTAATTTCTGCAAGGATAACAAACACGTCATTGCAATACAGGGACAGGGCATGACATTTCAGAATTTATCAAATCAATTTTCAAACGAGGCTAGATCAATAACTAAGGACTGACTTCTGAGGAAAGTCCAGTATGTAGATTATGAAAATTTAGAAAAATTGGCCAGTTTTCGGGAGGCACACTAATATATCAGTATCACTCGCTGTTCTTGTTCGATTTTGATCATTGAAGTTTCGTAGCTCAGTCGTAACTGTAACATAATCCTAGTCAATACTGTGAGTGGCTTTTGAGTTTTGATAGTCAATTTCATTGAGGCATGTGATAAATATTATTGGTTGTAAGTGGGTAGACACTAGACAGTAAACATTCCACGTTCCGATAGCGTACAGTGCGTCTGTTTCCCAGCGCACAGTTCACATCGTGCATTGCAATGCTCCGTCTCGAGTTTTAGGTTCAGGTTTGTGCACAGCTTGATGGTGTCGAGATGCGTCGTGCTGCGTTCAACTCCAGTTTTGTTTTCAGTCCCTTTCCTATTACAGGCATTGGCAACACATTGTGACTTTTCAGGCATCAAAGAAAGCAACAAAAACCGTCTCGCGCGAATTTTTCTTTCAGTATCTCTAAATATTTCAGGAAAAAACATATTTTCAGGTTCCACCATTCTATTCCAAGATCGAAAGAAGCCATCTTTTTTTCAGATTTTATTTCAGGGGTAACATCTTATATTCTGTCCCTCTTATTACTGCCTTCTTATTCGCCTACGAACAGTTGTCGGGCTTTAGGGTGGGCCGACTTATGGCAAGGTATCACATAGCTATCTAGCACCCTAAAGTCATACAAGCAAGTCCAGTAGTCGTTTGGGACATCAGTTTTACTTGTGACTGCAAATGAAAAAAATTGAGTGCATGGGTCAAGATTATGCAAAGCATTTTGTTCAGTCTTGTTCTATGGTCTTGATTTTGATTTCCTTTTTTCCATGGCAACAGCATTGTATACATACTACTACATTCTCTCAATGTTCAGCAGATTTATTTCGCACTGCAGAGATTTTCGAATGAATCCCAAACTATCTTCTTAATAAAATTGATGAAAGTATACCATAACATAACTTTTAAATTAAAGTAATTCTTTTAGTGCTCTATGTCTAATACTTTAGATAAAGAGCAAGAAAGAAAGAAATTAATATTGCCAGACAATTTTCAGTGCAGTAGTATAGGCCTAGTTTGAGTTTTTCAATTGCCCGCCAAAAGTATGGTCTATGTTAATATCCTTTAACTTTTCTCTATTTATGTAGATGGGTTTTGGGAGCATTCTAAACTCTTTTTATTGCGTGCTTAAAAATTCAAGCTGGATATTTGGGATCTAATGTATGAAACCCCCGTTTTAGGTTTTTAATTTAGGAAGCAGCCAGAAGCTCTAGATGCTTATTAACTGGCAGTACATTTAGGTTGTGGATGCCGAGGTGTATTACTTTATGTTGCTTTTAAGGAGAACCGAGTCTTATACCGAAAAGTCACTGATATGTTCCTCTGCTTTCTCCCCCATCTTTCGTAGCTAAGGTATCGTGGTCACGGGTAGTTAATCGAACCGATTCGAACAACGCTTGCCTTGAGCAAAGACATGTGCGGAACTATTGTCTTAACGCACGGAAAAATACAACCAGGCAAGTTACTTTACATTACAAAAGTTGGCATATCCAGTTTGCAGATGGGATCCATGTGTAGACAACTTGACCAGCCCAATGGTATGTATGAGAGGTGCAAGACTAGGGCCAGATCAGAGTCTTATATCTCGAACCTGCATTTACTCTCTTCATTTATGCCGGCGTGTTAAGTCCATGCACCCCTGTTAATGATAGAAAAAGTTTAATGCGACATAAAAATGCAGCTTAATTATGTGAGGAAATATAGTAGACAATTGAACCTTGAACGTGTGAAGTAAATTAAATGGTACTTATACTAAAGAATTACACATAAACCACAAAGCTAAATTTCCACCGGGCTACATGTGTAAATTGCTTGACAAAGATAATACATATATACACCATTTGTTCCCAGTAGGTGACAGTAAAATATGACCAGGGCATATTCAAAATTGGTTTGCTTGACTTAAATATGTAATAAATCCGGTAATGCAGTTACCATCGTGACCTACATGTATTGAATTCAACGAAAACCGCAATTTAATTTGACTCCAGTCTGCCAGTATCAGTTTACTTCAGTGAGTGGTTTATTTATTACATAGTGGACAGCAAACTTCCACATTGTGCGTGTGTGTAGTACCATACTTACTCATTTAGTATCATACTTTTCAGGCACGGTGGTGTGATCGATCGTTGACGGTTTGTATTTGTGTGTTTGTTACTTAAGTATGTGTACTACATAAAATGCAGTCTATTACTCGTATGCTGTACTAGTTATAAAAGTCCTAATCAGAGCATGTTGTTGACTAGTACTAGTGTGATCGTATACATACCGCAAAATTTGAATGATGACGCCATCATTGCCCCGATTGGCAGGAATTTGCTGTCATTTCTTGATATTTTTTTTGTTGGTGCTTGTAAGTATGTCCCCAAATAATGGAACGTGCCGTAAATAAAGTAAAATGTACTAAGCTGGAATCACTATGTGTTTAAGGCCAGAACAGATATGTAAGAACAAGATTATTGAGTCGAACAAAGTACGTAAGTAACCACGTCTCACTTAAAGTTGGTGGCTACTTTGAGGTTATAACTGTTCATTGCCAATGGACTTGACTGAAGCCTACATTTCAGTACAGTACTTGAATTGCATTAAGTTTAGTTCTAAATTAACTTGACCGAATGCTACTGGGAAAAGATATAGGACCTTAAATTTAATACATATATTACATTAATAATTGATAGGCCCTAAACCTCTCCACAACCATAAATAGACAGATCTTTATTTCTTTCTTAAGTACAAAACAGTAATTACTAATTAGTAATAACAGACAAACAGTTTAGTAACACTATTGCTTACCACAAACCAAGAAAATTGTGACGTTCATGATATTGCATCTCATCGTTCAATAATTAATAATAACTGTTTTATTCAGTTTCTATACACAATGTTATCGAGCTTTGATAGTTCAGGCACACAGTGGACACTAAACCTAAGATTATAATGTGCATATCACATAATCACTCAATTTCACTTGAAAGTACAATACCTAAGGTGATGGCATAATTTCTACAAAGATATTTAATGTGATTTGTTTATACTACATTGTCTGCAGCTTTGCACGTATGTAGTCTGACTCTCGTCTACGTTGTGTGCTCCCCGCAGGTCAAGGAGCTTCTGATGTCCTTCGGTCAGCTGCGAGCGTTCAACCTGGTCAAGGACTCGGCCACCGGTCTCAGCAAGGGCTACGCATTCTGCGAGTACGCCGACGTCACCATGACTGACCAGGTCACCACATTAGTCAGTCAAACTCAAGTTTATTAACTCTCTCTCTCTCGATGATAGACGCGGCGGGCCGACGCGAGGAGTGACCCCCTCCCCCCCTCCCTCGCGTCGTGGGCGCGGGAGGGGAGGGGACGTCATCACGCCGGCCCGTCGTCATTGTGTTCTGGCGTGCGGCGGGCCTATCAATCGACCCGGCGTTCCGAGACGTTTGATACGCCCGCCCACGGTGCATGGATGAAGCCCACGTTCGTTGCTCGCGGCGTTCTCCGTGCCGCACCGAGCGCACTTATTGTAGTGTCTCGGTGTGGCCGCTGGAAAACGCCACAAGTTGATGAACCTCCATATGGTACAGACTGTACGTAACGGTGTAAGGTTCACGGCACTAATACATTTGCTTCGACATCCTAATCTTGGGTATTGCTTTCGCGCTTATTATTCAATGGTTGCTGTCACTTGATATAGATCAGTGGTACTCAAACTTTTTCCTGGAGGGCCACTTTTCCAAAAATCCAAGTAAAGCTGGGCCGCACTAATACAAGTATGCAGTAGCGTAACTAGGAATTATTTCGGAGGGGGGGGGGGGGGGGGGTTAACAGGGAAAAGTGAGGTGTGGCAAAGCCCCAGCCGCCGGAGGTCTTTTCGCCGAAGGCGCAAAATTTGTTCGACTATTATAGATATTTCGTGCTTTTTCGAGTCAAAGCGTAAAACTCGAAGCATTACCCATTAGTTTATATTACGTTACAGGTAACAAATACCAAGTAAAGTTTAGTTGGTTTGCGATATATCATAATTCATCATGAATACAATATTATTTTCATATACAGCAAACAAATAGTCAATTAAAATAGTAAAATATAATGAAAACACAAAAGCTCTGGGCCGCAAAATTGTTAATGGAGGGCTGCAGTTTGAGTACCGCTGATATAGATCAAGTTGATCTACGTTACTGATGTTTATATTCACTTTTAGCTTTTGGCTGACTTTTAACAAATTTATGATTTTCTATAAAGAAAAAAAATATACAAAAACCCCATCTTTTATATATTTTCGATTTTAGTTTTGGTTTCCTCGTTTGCCTCTTGAATGAATGCCTTAGGCCTAGCTCTTACGTACCGTAAAGCGTGTAGCCCCTCCCGTGTAACATGTAATTGCCACGTCGCTGTGCGTTGCAGGCGATCGCGGGCCTCAACGGAATGCAGCTCGGCGACAAGAAACTGATTGTCCAGCGAGCTAGCGTCGGCGCCAAGAACGCGACCATCGGGCAGCAGGCGCCCGTGCAGATCCAGGTTCCGGGCATGACCATGGTGGGAGCGTCCGGGCCGGCCACGGAGGTGAGTTGCGTTGCCTCGACGCCCGGTTCATTGAAGACATATGTCACCGCTAAACCACAAGTTTACCAATCTTACTAAATAAATTATGTTAATGGTTGTTTTGTTATACTTGCTATTTTACTATTTTCCCTTGTTATCATTTTTGTACATAGCCCTATTTATTGTCCTCCTTTATATATCAGTTGTATAACCTTATAGTATAGATTTTAAATTAAAATAAATAAGTACAGTAATCCCCCTTTAATTCAAATTTCAAGGGACCCTAAAAACTCCCATTTGAATTACAAAATTTTGAATTAATAGAACATTAACGCTATGCACAATACCTAAATCTTCTGCTGGGACTCCATCAATAGTTGGAATTATACATAATTTTGAATTAACCGAGTTTGAATTAAGGAGGGACTACTGTATAGCAATTAGAGGAGAGGATAAAATATTACTTGTGGGTCTTGTCCTTATCATATGGTCACATCTTGCTTGTTAAGCCATCATGCTAGATCTGATCAACTGGTAGACAGACCTGGGATTCCTTCTCATTTCTGTTCGTGCCGATATGCATTGCGTGTAGGATGTAGGCGGGTCATTACCTCTCATAGGTTGGCAATTTTTCTTTATTGGAGTGACAAATATGTATTATTGTAGGGAATACCATAGTATGGATTCACCAATACTAAAAACGACACTAACGCGAGGGGTGTGCAAGCCTAATTTTTTTTTCGAACCAATCCGTGCGGCTCCACGAGAGATGTAGATGATCTTGTATTACGTGAAACATCGTTGAACCCGACTGAGACCGGCCTGTCCTCGTTGCAGGTGCTGTGCCTGTTGAACATGGTGACTCCCGAAGAGCTGAGGGATGAGGAGGAGTACGAGGACATCCTGGAGGATATCAAGGAAGAGTGCAACAAGTACGGAGTGGTCCGGTCGCTGGAGATCCCGCGCCCCATCGAGGGAGTCGACGTGCCCGGCTGCGGCAAGGTTGGTGGAAGCTTTTCTCATCGTTATGTCTGTGCCCTTTGCTGTCCTGTAGACCGGTAGTCTGTTGGCCAAAGTAGCGGCAATAGATAATATGTAATGTCCAACTAGGCCAATGCAAAATTCAGGTGCTGGTTCTTCCATGCAATGCAGACCACTAATATTTGGAGGGAAATCAACTAGAATCCATGGTTGGAATTCATAGTCGGCCCCTACACCTAGGGGCACCCATTGTTGCTAAATAAATAAATAAATTAAGAGTCTAGATTTGATGGGAAATAACATGCAAACAACTGTTACCTTGGTTACAATGGGCGCCCCTAGGTGTAGGGGCCGACTATTTTAACTGGTACTATATGTACATTGAGTCAGGAATTAGGCCATTGCAGCAGTTGGATGCTTCTCGCACAACCCTCCTAACTGCATCCATTGTAAACATTTGTTACCTGACAACGTGTTCCCGCAGGTGTTTGTGGAGTTTAACTCGATCATCGACTGCCAGAAGGCGCAGCAGGCCCTCACGGGACGCAAGTTCAACAACAGAGTGGTGGTCACCTCGTACTTTGACCCCGACAAGTACCACCGCAGGGAGTTTTAACTGTGTCCTACTTCCAATCATTGGACGGACTCTTTGCTCTGACTTCATTTGTAATGAAGAAAGAATTAGCATTTCTAAACGAACAATTTTCTTGTTTTGAAACAACTGACACTTGTTAAATTGAGATATGAGAATTGAGTGAAATGACCTGTTACTTACACAATAATTTGTATACTACAGATATGTAAATTATACTACCACATTTTAGTTGCTAAGTATGATATTATGTGTATGCTGGATTTGATTTTTATGGGACCGTCTGGCATCATTTCATCGATTTACGACAAATGTCATTAAACAGTCTAATGATTACAATTTTTTTTACTTGTCCCTCCATGTCCGTTATGACATCCAGCTGATATCATGATTGGTTATAATTTACAATCTTGGAATTTATAATGTATTTGATAGATGTACATAAATATTCGATTCAGTCCGTATTAATTGTTTTGAGAGGTGTAGGCCTAAGACAATTCATGCATTTTAAATCTTTTGTTAACTCTGATGGGTTGAAACCAAGAGTTGGCTACCTTCACTCTCTGTGATGGGTGGATTGTGCCAGATATCAATCGTCTCGTGCTAGAACTACCTAGCTTACAACCCGCACCTAAGCCGATATTTATAATTTTGGTTAGTTCAAATCGACAATTTTACAAACGGTATCTGTGGCAATAGTTCCAACCAGCCCGAGACGTCACAATGTAAAAGTGTTTGACGCAAAACTAAATGTGGATTTATTTTATTTTATTTTATTTTAAGCCTTTTCAAGTAACTGTTGAAAGTTTTCGCTTCAGGCAGTTGGATGCACACGTTCCACGCAAGGTGATGGCGAGCTAGGCTCTCTTGTTTCATATTTGTGCAACTTGCTGGTTGTGTCTTGTGTCCGAGCATTCACTTAAAGACCAGGTCAAGGCGCATTCAGACAGAATGACTATGGAATAAGACTAACAATAGAGTGATTAAGCCTTGGGAAAACAATGTACTCGGAAACATCCATCCCCAAATGTATTTCAACAATGCCAACAATCGAAAATCAACTTTCTTAATCACTCGTTCTTAAACACTAATCACTATAACAGTTGGTTAACGCTTAGACATAAATCGTATACTTCAACCCTGTTAAACCTTAAATCGTTAGTCTTAAACCTTAATCGTTATTCGTTAGTCACTTTGTGTGAACGCGGCTTCAACCGTTGGTCGTGTATGTTTGACGTGGTATCATGAGTTAACTGTAGGCCTATTGTAGACTCGCCATTTATCAGGTATTGGTTGTTACTCTAAAGTTACCCCAACGTAAGTGTTCTCATCCTTACGAAATAGCCAAGTCCAATGGTACCATCTTAATCGTCTACTTCTTTAGTTCCTACCGTCTAATTGAAACGGACCATTAGGTATAATTTACGGCTTTCGGTTGGTTACCTGGAACAGTGGGCGTGACTAAAGGCTTGTGCACTTAGGCTGTGTCTCAAATCGATGTTTTTCGCTAGTCGACTAGCGTAGGCGACTAACCTAACAATTAATAACAATTAATTATAACAATTGGTAATTGTTGTTTAAGTTGGCGAGGTAGGCAAAGCAAGCCAAAATAGAGATTTGAGATACGCCCTTACTATAGCAAGTGGGAGATTACCTTAACGAATATGTGCAAGAGTGCCCGGAGTGTGTTGATTTTTGTTGAATCAGTGTGTAAGGCAGTAACGGTAGATAGGATGCGACTACTTACGTTGGGACTAGTGTAGCAATGTAGCAGTGGTTTACATCTAGTACTCCTGGTGGTAGGCCTACATCCCAAATAAAGCTGGTCAGTGAGTGAGTGAATGAGAACCCTAGTGTCAATGGCGGTGATGGCCAACTTCTTATGGTATCTCGAAGGAAAAAACATGATTGTGTGGAGGTATAAATAAATGACCAGTTTTTTAATAATCGCATAGATGGATTATTGTATTTGTATTTAGTATTGCCAAAGAAAATGGGAATTTATGTATTTAACAATATATAAGTAGTACCCTATGTACTTCCTATTTTTAACCCAACATTGGCATCTCACCCCCCTCCCAGAATCAGTACGATTCAAGCTGAAGCCAGACTCTTCTCTAGATGGCAGATGCCCTGTCGAATTTTATCTTCTCTCAAATATTTTTCCTCAACTTACCATATTGTTGCCCAGGTTGTCAAAAGAGACTAAAGAGAGTGATGTTGACCTTATGCAAGGTGAACTGCATTAACCTTAGTGCTAAAAATAAAACAGACATATTTTTAAATACTATTATTGTTTCCGTACTACCGATGTTAATATCATTATTATTCGGAACACATCTAAAGCTTTTGGTTGTAGCTAAATGATTTATGTACGTACGTATATTGTGTAGTCAATGAAATTGTAATGAAAATTATGTGAAGGAATTAAATTTAAATCTTATGTTTGTGAAAGTATGTTTTAAATTTTAGTATTACTAGTACAGTACAGTGGTGTTCAAACAATATGAATTATTCGATAGGATATGAATATCGCAAGACAATTAAGGTTCGTTTTAATTGTAGCTGTTATATCGAAAATATCACGACACGATATCACTAACCTAAAATATTTCCGCTGTGGCTTGCAGTATGCATAGCGGTGTAGAAGTAATGTATATTTAATTAACTATATCGCGAAATGTCGGCAATTATAGCGCCGATGTCGATACTGAAAATCCATCGTTGAACACCACTAGTTACTAGTAGGCCTAAATGAAGTTCCTGTTATCACTGTCAATCCCATGTTTGATCCAACCACACATTGAAAGCCTAATGCTTTCAATGCCGTTTTTGGCCTGGCTCAATTTTTGTCATCCAACTTTTTTTAAATTCAAATGCCAAAGTGACTTGAAATCAGTCTGCATAGTAAAATACAACAATACACTAGTATGTACAGTAGTTGCTTTTGATAATACTATTTTGTAGCTGAATTTGAGAAGTCTGATAAAAATGGTGTAAAACAGAAGAATCAACTTTACCACACAAAACAATGTACACATGTCAGTTGTCAACAAAGTACTGTATACAGTATGACATACAGGCATACAAAAAACCAAGCGATGAACAGAAATAATACATACTTGTATTTCACATTAGATATGGATCTGGTAATGAAAATCTATGAGGAACCTACATTAAGATGTTTTCCAATAGCTGCACTGGACGGCACTGAGTGTGTCAATAACAATTGGATGAAAATACAACTGATTCGCTGAGTGCAGCCCGTTGTAAAACGCCATTCCTTTAGATTTCACTTCATGGAGCTTATTTCCAGATTTTCAAACGGATTAAAACTAATTGATAATGTGCCTATTTCCTTTACAGCATTAATAGTCCAAGCCAGTGTTGTAGCCACAAAGATGACTATCGAACCAAGGTTCCTGTAAGTCCTGGCTTGTTATAGGCATGGATGTCGCATGTGGCTGTGGCATTCTTTCTCCTTCGTGTGTGCATCCACTCGTCTCAATAAGCATCGATGCAAAATATATTATGAAGAACACTTAAAGCTCAAATACCATTGCCATTAGCACAATGAAGGCTTAGTGTAATGCACAAACAGAAAACCTACGTACACATGGTGTTTAGAGACACGCAGCACACATTCAGCCTTACCCATGAAGGTAATGTATACACTACTAAGCATTCCGCTCTAGACAGACAAATTGATTTTATACAATACATCTTGTAGTCTTGCCTTTCTAAATGCACATTTTGAGCTTTAATTAATTAATTAATTCGATGATGTGGGCTTCACGTCTCATATTTCGGCAACTGTGATGACTGATGACCGAGACGAAAATTTGATCAAGCCAGGATTTTGAATTGTCTAGACCAAAGCCTGATAGGTCACTTTGTTTGCTTATTAAAATTAACAATTAACTTTCTATTTTCACAAACTTGAAAAACTTATTAGTGCAAACGATGATTATTGATCAATGATTTCCTCTTATACTGTCAACATGGCTCAGAGTGTGAAATGAATTGAAATTAGGAAAGTCCAAGTTGGTAAAACTACCTTTCAAACGACCATATTATGTAGTGAAAATGCTAAACAAATAATAATAGTGGAATAATCTACACAAACAAAGAGGAATATAGGATAATACTAATAGTATGCTAAGTCATTTTGAAAACTTTTATTTAGGAACAGTAACTCCATCATACAATTTATGTCTTTAAATTAACACTACAAAACCTTGGTTGCACGTAGTCCAGTGATTTCACCACAGAACTAGACAACATTCATTTGACTGAACAAACCAAAGCATTAAAACGGCGGGAAGTTCTTTTTGTTGCCGAACACTAAACATACTTTCTTGTATTTCATTTTTCACATTGACTTTTCACTAACACGTCTACAATCTAAACAGTACAATACTGAACTTAAAACAACACAACACAAACGTAGTCACATGCCAAAATTCTATTAAATTTGCTAGGTGCAAAGTATTTCTATGTCCAAGCAGCTAAGTTGGCTTGTTCTAGTACATATTAGAATTCTAGTACCACTACTGAACTAGCAATTGTAGCAAAGAACAAGATTGCTAACCTGTTTGCAAATAGAATAAATTGCACTTATTCGTTTGTAGACTTAAATGCCAACTGTAATATGTACGTATTTGGATATAGCTAAAAGCAAGTACAGTAAAGCACGTTATGACTACCTTATTACTAGGCTATAAACGTCACTGGAAACAAATTCATACAATGTTTATTGCTTGCTTTGCTTACATGGAGAAGACAGCATGACTGAGAGTGGCAGAACACAACTAGAATATACTGTAATGGCTTATTCCATTGTTTGTTGGAAGCTTGCAGTAGGCCTACACACAACACTTCAGGTAAATTCTAAATACAAACCATTATTTAATCAATGTACAAACATGGTATATCCTAACCTGACAGTTATCTACAGATAGATCTCTTTGATTTAGGTTTAAATGTGTAGCCAATCAATTTTAGATGGCAATCTATTGTCAATTGTAATGAATTAAATTAAGTATAGAATGTAAGTAGGTACTGTACAAGTATAAGTATCTAACAAGTACGTATACCAAAAAGTCCAACAAGTATATGGATCCAACAGCTTACTTTCGTTCTATACTATTCCAGTCGATTGGTATCTACTATCATCACCGAGTTGGAAATTAAGCTTTAGTACCTATATCTCAAACAACTGCTGTAGGCCCTATATAACCAGTTGGCAATTTTTGCTTACCAAAATTCTTACTCAGCGTGTCTACCACGATGTAAATTTCCGCTAATCTATTGAAGCTAGCAGGTGAATTCTGGCATGCAACAACAACACAACACTAGGATACAATACAAAAAATACAATTATTGCTTTAATAGCAATTTTAAGTTAACTTCCTCAACTATAGTTATCTTTCAATTAACAATACAGAAAAAGTAGTACATGTAGGCCTTTACTTGAAAATATACTACATGTCAAATAGACTAAAATATATTATGTTAATAGTATGTCTATTACAGAAATTAAATTATGTTCAGTTACTCAAAATTAAAAGAAGCAGTTTGAAGTGTACGGGTATTAGGTACTCGATATCAAATTGACATTAATGAAATTTGTTAACGAGTAACGACAATCACACTAGACTTTGAGAACACTAATTATTGTAATTGATATAAGTTAGGACATTTTAACATATTTCAAGTTTATCCAAGCATGTTTAAATATTGATCGAGAAAGCAGTCTCTACATAAGCACAAACAAAACCACTTTCAAATCAATATACCTACTGTAGTACATATTGTAGGCATGTACTGAAAAATTAGGATGAAATTCTGAAGTTTCACCAACAATGTTCTTAAGAATATTCGTCAACAACTAACTTATGCTAAGTTACTTAAAATTAAAAGCTGCTTTTATGCAAGGAAGTAAATTATGAGTGGCAAAATTATTACTCAATACATAAAAGGACAATCAAAATGGCACTTAAATTATAATACTTTAGGTAAAGCGTAGGCCTACATTAAAATTCTAAACCCAAACAACTACCCATCAATGTTTGAATTTACAATTTACACTTGAAAATTGCAAGATACTACTGACAACCAAGTCAATGAGACTGAATTATTATGGACTTATACACCACTAACATTGTCAAAAGAAAGCGCTGAGAAGTATCATGCGCCCTTGTATTTTAACAATTGACAGCCAACCATCTCCTTTGTTCCAGTAGTTCATTTTCTTGCCCTAAATCTAGCTACGAATTGCACTCGAACACGAAACTTAAAATTACTTACGGTACCTATAGGAACTTGGGATAACTACACAATAAATTGTCCCATAAAATAGGATCGATCGATTCGTGAAAAACAAACGCAACTTAAAATACCTATTCTGCTAAATTATTAAATTAAAATCTGCTTGTTTAGAACACAAAACATGCACAATGATCGAATCTGTTTTTGGAATCAAAAACATGTCACGAGTTTTTACATTTACACTGAGAATAGACTTGACTGACTGAGAATAGACTGACTTGTACCAAGTATAAAAATTAGTTTTATATAATATTATATCTGAACAAGTGAGTGTGCGCGAGTGTGTGTGTACACACTTTAGTCGCCCATACTGTAAGCGTGCTGTAAGCTTTGTAATCTGCCTTAACTTGACAAAATCCAGTGAAAATATGGAAGAAAAATACATTTAAATGTTCACTTCCGGAATGTTCTGTTGAAACTGACAAAATCACATTAGAATTAGAATGTAGTTCTATCAGTCATCCAGCTACAAGCTACAATAAAATGGTTTTATGAGATTATCTCTGAATTCCATTAAGTGTTAATGTGAACTATTTGCTATGTATTGCCACAAACTTCCATCGACGTAAAACCAAAGAACAGAACAGATTTTAACCAGTTCAGTTCTATTCACCTCTTGATTATGTATAAACATTAAACATACCTAACATTTGGATGTTGAATTATTTGTTCTAGTATTTAACTTGCATATTCATTCTGGACCGATTTTTTTACATTAGTTCTCTTTAACAGATAAGCTTAGGGGAACCAGGAGAACTCAGTAGATTGGTGTATAGTACAATTGATGTACGTCTGGAGGCGATTCGTATGGACAGTGATATCGGTTACGGTTATAAATTATGTTATCAAAATTGAACACTTTTCGTGTTTTACACTTATTAGTTTGAGCTTATACTTTTTGTCCTATTGATGCAATTTCTGTCTAGTTATACATTTTTAAAAGACGGACCCGTGGGAATACAAGCAAGATTACATTATACAGGGAAATACCAGTTGTACATTTTCCCTAGTTATACGTTCCATTAAGTGAGCTCTGTGTTCATGTTCACATGCTACTTCTGTTATGACTAAGCACAACACAATACGTTTAACTTAAACGTCTTCACAGTTGTGCCCGAGTATAATCAATCATGCTCGCGCTGCTGCTGACTTGAAAAATATATAAACGGCATTTCATCTCACTGTGTTGTACAATTTGAGGCTGACAATGTCCAACCTACACTGTGTTCAAGACAGAAGAAATCCAAAACTAAGCAGTAAATGAAACGTCGCAAGGCCGACACTAAACTCTTACCTTTACACTCGAGCACTGCTGGAACGTAAACTCACCATATTATAGTGCTTGTCTAAAAGATATTGGTATACCGCGACGAAGACGTTCGGCATTTCGTACGTATCGAACATAAACCTGATGAATTTTGCGATTTCCTTGCGAATCTTCCTATTGAGACCCTTACATTTCTTCTTCCCCGCGAGGTTCAGATCCCACAAGCGGTGGAATTTCTCTCGGCCCGTCTCCGTGCATCTCTTGTAACAGCGCAACAAATCTCTCACCGTTCCGCAGTTGATGCACTTCATCTTGGCTCCGTCTCGCAGGACGATCAACTTCTCGTCGCACTCGAAGCAGGTGGTCCGAGGTACGACCATCAAGGTGTTCATCTGCGCTATGGTCGGCCACTTGTCCCGACACGCGACGCAGTTGCAGGTGATGCTCAACGCACTCAGGAGCGACGAGCGCTCCGCGAAATTCATATCGCCGAAGGCTTCACCCACCAGGTTGAGGAAAACCTGTAAGGTAAATGAATAATAATACTTATCTGTAACTCGGTTTCAACTGTGTCGGGTTGAGTGGTGGTTTTCCACCGTTATCTAGGGCACGAAACTTGTAGATATCTACTGAGCTTGCTCATCTTCCACTTCCTCCTCCCATTTCTCCACCAATTTATTCCACTCTTTTCTGTCTTTCCACAGTTGTACTCTTGCCACTTCCTCCCACGTTTTATCCTGTTTTTCAACATTTTCTTTAATTATCCTTCCCTATTTCTCTCTTGGCCTTGCTACTTTTCTTTTCCCCTCCTCTGCCGCTAAGGTCAGTGTATTCGTATTTTAGACTCTACCCACTCAAGCCCATGACTGATTTTCAGTGGGGGACTTAATTTTATTAAAGCGACTAAGCCAACCCTGTAGGCTTCGAACACCATCGACAAGTGAGCGATAACCAACCAAAGATTGTTATTTTATATACGAAATATTTAATCAGTAGTTGGACAGTGCGAACACCTGCGGACAAATGCTAGAATCAACTAGGCTGATTCAGAACAACTTTGAATGCTTCGTTGCTATAGGATGGCTTAAAGTCACACGGCTGTTGGAGTGGCCTCGCAACTGTAGCAATGCCGGGAGATACATGCTAGACATATATGTAGTGGCAACTTAGAGAACAATATCTTCATATCACTTTACTTTTGTGAAACTGACTGTATCTGAATTAAGGACTACATCAAATAACTGGTAACTGGTTTTTATTCCGTAAACCGGTATTTTGGGAATAAAAAAATTACGTCGTATGGAAGTTACTGCTCCCTTTCCCGAGTAACACAAGACACGTTCTCGTGTTCCCTGCCACCCACCGAGTGCCCTTTTCACTCGGAAGTCGCCCCCCACATTCCAAACGTTACTTATAACATAGTCCTACCGGTACTCTGCACAGATCTCTCCCATGTCGATTTCCCGAAATGCAGTCCTGTTTTTGTGCATTTGCCGAGAGTTGAGAGCTACAGTTGTTGGCTGGGGGATGGGGGGGGAAGGGGGAGATACCGACATTAATAGATGCAATTTTATGGCACAAGAACTGGTTTTTAAAGTCACCATAGCAAACGTTTTTTTTTTACGTCTGGAATCGAAAGTGAGCTAGTGTGCTTGTTAGGGATGGGACGTTTAAACGTTTAAACATGAGAGTGGCTTTAAACGTTTGTACTTTTTACACTTCGTTTAAACGTGTGTACAGAAGTGTTTGTATATAAGATAAGAAACAAATATTTTACAACGGAGCATTCTGCAGTACTAGTCTACCATTATAGGTTTTTCTAGCTACAAATTGTAATTTTACCCAATGTTTCGGAACTTTTCGGTAATTTACTGCAAAGGTCATTTTGTTCATCTCGTGGCAGGGGATAGAGCGAATAAAACGTTTAACCGTTTAAACGCGAGTTTTAAAAACGGTTAAAACGTTTCTAGGCTATTAAACGTATTTGCCCATCCCTAGTGCTTGTACGCAGCAAGAACGTTACTAGGCCTACTCACCTCTTGGTTCTCTCGTATGGGCTGATTGGCGTAGATGAAGGCTCTGAAGCCCGCGAAGTAGCCCCAGGTGGCATTGTGGCTGCACGAGTGTCGAGCGTAGCTCAGACCGTGGTACACCGCCACCCCAAGCTGTTTGGACTGCCAGCCGCCCCTGTCGTTATCATAGTATTTCCCAAATGTAGTATGTAGTATGTCCAAAACTGGCAGGGGAACGTGACGCAATGCCGAGCGGCATGAAGAAGGTGGAGAAAGAAGCGTGTCTCTACTGGTTGACCAGATCCAGCATGATGGCATAATAGCCAAATGTGGGCATTTGAGAAGAAGAAGAAGACTTCCCGTCCACGGTACGCAGCAAGAACGTTACTAGGCCTACTCACCTCCTGGTTGTCTCGTATCGGCTGATTGGCATAGATGAAGGCTCTGAAGCCAGCGAAGTAGCCCCATGTGGCGTTGTGACTGCACTAGTGTCGAGCGTAGCTCAGACCGTGGTACACCGCCACCCCAAGCTGTGTGGACTGCCAGCCACCTCTGTTGTACGCAGCAAGAACGTTACTAGGCCTACTCACCTCCTGGTTGTCTCGTATCGGCTGATTGGCGTAGATGAAGGCTCTGAAGCCCGCGAAGTAGCCCCACGTGGCGTTGTGGCTGCACGAGTGTCGAGCGTAGCTCAGACCGTGGTACACCGCCACCCCAAGCTGTGTGGACTGCCAGCCACCTCTGTTGTACGCAGCAAGAACGTTACTAGGCCTACTCACCTCCTGGTTGTCTCTTATCGGCTGATTGGCGTAGATGAAGGCTCTGAAGCCAGCGAAGTAGCCCCACGTGGCGTTGTGGCTGCACGAGTGTCGAGCGTAGCTCAGACCGTGGTACACCGCCACCCCAAGCTGTGTGGACTGCCAGCTGCCCCTGTCGTACGCAGCAAGAACGTTACTAGGCCTACTCACCTCCTGGTTGTCTCTTATCGGCTGATTGGCGTAGATGAAGGCTCTGAAGCCAGCGAAGTAGCCCCACGTGGCGTTGTGGCTGCACGAGTGTCGAGCGTAGCTCAGACCGTGGTACACCGCCACCCCAAGCTGTGTGGACTGCCAGCCACCTCTGTTGTACGCAGCAAGAACGTTACTAGGGCTACTCACCTCCTGGTTGTCTCGTATCGGCTGATTGGCATAGATGAAGGCTCTGAAGCCCGCGAAGTAGCCCCACGTGGCGTTGTGGCTACACGAGTGTCGAGCGTAGCTCAGACCGTGGTACACCGCCACCCCAAGCTGTGTGGACTGCCAGCCACCTCTGTTGTACGCAGCAAGAACGTTACTAGGCCTACTCACCTCCTGGTTGTCTCGTATCGGCTGATTGGCGTAGATGAAGGCTCTGAAGCCAGCGAAGTAGCCCCACGTGGCGTTGTGGCTGCACGAGTGTCGAGCGTAGCTCAGACCGTGGTACACCGCCACCCCAAGCTGTGTGGACTGCCAGCCACCTCTGTTGTACGCAGCAAGAACGTTACTAGGCCTACTCACCTCCTGGTTGTCTCGTATCGGCTGATTGGCGTAGATGAAGGCTCTGAAGCCAGCGAAGTAGCCCCACGTGGCGTTGTGGCTGCACGAGTGTCGAGCGTAGCTCAGACCGTGGTACACCGCCACCCCAAGCTGTGTGGACTGCCAGCCGCCTCTGTTGTACGCAGCAAGAACGTTACTAGGCCTACTCACCTCCTGGTTGTCTCGTATCGGCTGATTGGCGTAGATGAAGGCTCTGAAGCCAGCGAAGTAGCCCCACGTGGCGTTGTGGCTGCACGAGTGTCGAGCGTAGCTCAGACCGTGGTACACCGCCACCCCAAGCTGTGTGGACTGCCAGCCGCCTCTGTTGTACGCAGCAAGAACGTTACTAGGCCTACTCACCTCCTGGTTGTCTCTTATCGGCTGATTGGCGTAGATGAAGGCTCTGAAGCCCGCGAAGTAGCCCCACGTGGCGTTGTGGCTGCACGAGTGTCGAGCGTAGCTCAGACCGTGGTACACCGCCACCCCAAGCTGTGTGGACTGCCAGCCGCCTCTGTTGTACGCAGCAAGAACGTTACTAGGCCTACTCACCTCCTGGTTGTCTCGTATCGGCTGATTGGCGTAGATGAAGGCTCTGAAGCCAGCGAAGTAGCCCCACGTGGCGTTGTGGCTGCACGAGTGTCGAGCGTAGCTCAGACCGTGGTACACCGCCACCCCAAGCTGTGTGGACTGCCAGCCGCCTCTATTGTACGCAGCAAGAACGTTACTAGGCCTACTCACCTCCTGGTTGTCTCGTATCGGCTGATTGGCGTAGATGAAGGCTCTGAAGCCAGCGAAGTAGCCCCACGTGGCGTTGTGGCTGCACGAGTGTCGAGCGTAGCTCAGACCGTGGTACACCGCCACCCCAAGCTGTGTGGACTGCCAGCCGCCTCTGTTGTACGCAGCAAGAACGTTACTAGGCCTACTCACCTCCTGGTTGTCTCGTATCGGCTGATTGGCGTAGATGAAGGCTCTGAAGCCAGCGAAGTAGCCCCACGTGGCGTTGTGGCTGCACGAGTGTCGAGCGTAGCTCAGACCGTGGTACACCGCCACCCCAAGCTGTGTGGACTGCCAGCCACCTCTGTTGTACGCAGCAAGAACGTTACTAGGCCTACTCACCTCCTGGTTGTCTCGTATCGGCTGATTGGCGTAGATGAAGGCTCTGAAGCCAGCGAAGTAGCCCCATGTGGCGTTGTGGCTGCACGAGTGTCGAGCGTAGCTCAGACCGTGGTACACCGCCACCCCAAGCTGTGTGGACTGCCAGCCGCCTCTGTTGTACGCAGCAAGAACGTTACTAGGCCTACTCACCTCCTGGTTGTCTCGTATCGGCTGATTGGCATAGATGAAGGCTCTGAAGCCAGCGAAGTAGCCCCACGTGGCGTTGTGGCTGCACGAGTGTCGAGCGTAGCTCAGACCGTGGTACACCGCCACCCCAAGCTGTGTGGACTGCCAGCCACCTCTGTTGTACGCAGCAAGAACGTTACTAGGCCTACTCACCTCCTGGTTGTCTCGTATCGGCTGATTGGCGTAGATGAAGGCTCTGAAGCCAGCGAAGTAGCCCCACGTGGCGTTGTGGCTGCACGAGTGTCGAGCGTAGCTCAGACCGTGGTACACCGCCACCCCAAGCTGTGTGGACTGCCAGCCGCCTCTGTCGTTATCGTAGTACTTCCCGTCCACGGTACGCATGTGGAACTCGGCGATCTGCATGAATCTCATTAGCAGGCCACCAACAAACAGCTGCAGAAATATTCAATTTATTGTCTAATAAGTAATAACTAATAATATAACTTTATTGACATATAATGAGAGAAGAAGAAGAGGAAGAAGAAGATGGGGAAGACCAAGGAAGAGATGGAAGGAAAAGATTGCTGAAGACCTACAGACGAGAGGAGAGACTGCATGGGAGCAAGTAGAGGAAGTACGATTGTGGGAAGATAGGAAGAGGTGGAAAAATTTGGTTGTGAACCCAAGCTGACCCTGCCAGAAGCAGGAAACGGCAATGGATAATGATGATGATGATGAATGAGTACAAACAGTATAAACTGGAATTCCTGGAACAAAAACTGAAAGAAAAAGATGTTCGTAGCTTCCGACTTGAATTATAGTTGGATATTCATTATTTATTCAGGAGCCAAGATGGTCCAATTTTTTGTTAGAAACTTATAAGGGTGAGGAAATTTGTGATGACTGCTACAAGATGCTACAAGAATGTGCAAGTCTCTAAAATTGAGATAACAACCCTAGAATATGCATATCATTGTTATTTATAGGCTAAAGATTTTGTAAAATTTATGTAGGTGAATTTTATTCAGATGTGGACAGTAATCTACCATTAAACCTAACAATTTTGCTTAAACATTTTTTTGTTAAAGTCTATTGAAGAAGGTGGGAGAATTTCTATGACGATTTGTTATCTTGCTCGTTCTCGAATTTTGCTCGTACTTCAAGCAGAGTTGCCGTTCGACCTCTCTCGATTTAAAGCACAGCCCTGCTTGTTGCATGATAACCAGTCCTGATGTATTTAAACTAGGCTATCTCGTTAACTGCAGCAGGTTAAAACTATACCAACTTGTAAGTTCTTATCGCTTCAATTCTAGCCCAGCCAAACCTTTTATGAATCCAGTCAATGGTAGCAATCCTAGTTAGTAACAAAACAGGAGGCATCTCTTTGAGTGTTCATATGTAAAGGATGAAAGGGACAAAATGCCGGGCGGCATAGATCGGAGGGAACAGGAGTCCTATCTCTACTGGCTTACCAGAAAATACATGATGACATGAGATGTCAATTGTAGGTATAAAAAAAGAAGAAGAAGAAAATCAGTTAGGAAAATACTTGTCTAAAGAGTATTCCACGCAGAGATTGCAGTACTTAGTTACATTTCTCCCCCACTATCTACCCCCATCCACCGCTTGTGGCGAGTGCAAAAGACTATAATAAGGAAATTTTATTTCACATACTAACTTTTGCACTCACCACAAGGGGTGGGTGTGGGTAGACAGTGGCGGAGAAATGCAACTACCTACTGCAATCTCTGCGTGGAATACACTTTAGGAACAAAACGTTAAATCTTAAACCTTATAAGGTGTGTAAACCCAGCATTATAATACTAAAGAGGGTATGGGCATGCCCATAACTAGAGATCCTTGTATTTCGCAATGCGCGATAGCGCGAAATCACTTGAAACGTGCAGCAATTGAAATATGTTGGCATGACAGTCTGTTGTGAGTCCAAAAATAGTCTTTTTGAATCGCGAAATAAAACAAAATCCCGTGTATACGCAAAATAGCATAAGTTTACTGTTGTAAAACGAAAAAGACTGAAGCTGTTGAACTGACGCGAAATCGACGAATTTCTGTCAAAAACCCCACATTTTTTATTAAAAAAAATAGATAATTAATCAATAAATAACATACTCAGGTACTAAAAATTGCATTTCATTCCGTAAGTAGAATCCTTACTGACTGTATATTACCTTCCATTTCCTTTTTTACTATCATGGTAGACCTACGCGACAATGTAGGCATGCCACATGTGTTAAAATACAAGATACAAATTAGATTTTGTAAATTAAAATTGAAACACCTCCAACAAGCTGAAATTACTGCTCAACAGCGAAATTTGGATTTAATTAAACAAAATATGCTAAAAAATAAAACCATTTACAGGGATCTCTACCCATAACCCTACAGGAAAACAACAATAAAAATTAATTAGCATTATAATAGGAGTGAAAGAGGGACTCGACCTTCTTGTCCAGGACGTTCATCTCCCGATCACAAAACTGTCGGAAGAACCCGGTGCGTTTCGTCAACAAGTTGACGATGAGCGACGCATTGACGGCGTAAATGAACAGATGGGCGGCGTTGAGATCGCCCGTACGCCCTCCGGTTCCGTCCACCCGCAGCGGGTGAAGCTCCTCGCTAATCGGGCGGTGCTGCCGGTTCATGAAGTAGAGCATGGAGAAGTCTACGAGGCGGGTGGACGGGTGCTGGGTTGTGGGATGGATGCGTAAGTCTCCCTTGATCTCCGTCCGGTAGCGTTCCAGCTTCTCGACGTACTCGTTTAGTTGTACGAGGCTGCCGCCCGCGCTGTGCACGCTCACCAGGAGGAGTTTGAGGGCGAACAAAGGGACGTAGTCGCAATATTCGTCCACCGACGGCCACACGGTACACTCGTAGCGATGGAACGAGTCGCAACACAACTTGCGACATTTCTTACTGCAGAACATTACCTGAAACGAAATAATAAATTAAATAAATTCGAACGTAGTCGCAATATTCGTCCACGGACGACCACACGGTACACTCGTAGCGATGGAAAGAGTCGCAGCACAACTTGCGACATTTCTTACTGCAGAACATTACCTGAAACGAAATAATAAATTTAAAAAAATTCACATATTGGAGCGTATTGGAGAGAGAAGACTGAAATGGTTCGGACATGTCAAGAGGATGGAAAGAGAAAGATTGCCGAGGAGAATGCTAGAACTGGAGATTCCAGGTAGAAGGACGAGAGGAAGACCACGACAAAGATGGCACGACAAAGTGAGGAAGGATGTGGAAATGCGAGGAGGGGACTGGAATGTAGTTGAGGGGGAAGAGTGGTGGCAGGATAGAAGAAGATGGAGAGGCTTATCTTCAATGCCGACCCAACGCAGAGTTGGACGTGGCAACAGATGATGATGATGACATATTTAGAGTCTAGCCACTCAGTCACGTAACTAATTTTCAGGTGACTTTAATTTAAATTGACTAAGCCAACCCTGCAGTCTCCGAACAACATCGACGAGCGAGTGTGATAAACAACCAAAGACCAATATTTAAATACTTAATATTTAAAGACATATTGTTCTTTGATTTGATTTGATTGTTTGGTGTACGACGTACTTGACAACTAGGTTGTATGACGTCGGAGGGTGATTGGAGGAAAGGAATATGTAGGCAGATTTAATTGAAGTTCAATAAATAAAATTAAAATGGGTTATGGGGTGACTCTCACCATGGTGAGAAAGGGAAATTGGAGAACCTCATTTCTTCGCCTCTTACGACTAGCAGTCATTCTGGTGTTAAAATTCTACCCCAGGCCCAGACGGAGTTGTTTTTTGTGGTTCGATGTCTATTAAAGTGGATGAAACCGTGGGCCAGAAAAGTGTCTGTGTAATATATGTCACCCGATTACTCGGATAAATGAGAACGCTGTGACATAAAAAACTTCTTCACGAGAATATTTCTTGTTGCTTATGCACTTGTGTTATTGAAGACTATGAGGGGGTATGAATGAACATGAAGGACAGTTACAAAAATGCCATGCCTTGTGGAGGATTCAAAATCACTTCCCTAGGTGGCATAAACTCCCCAACCGTTATCTAATGTATTTAAATAACTTATAGCTGTTATTATAAAGGATGTAAAAAATAAACAATCACAACTATGGATGGACAAACTATTGATATTATGGGTCAATACTTGTGAATATCTCCTTTTAATTTATCTATCCTGTTATCTATTCTTTTCTTTTCTATTTTTCATTATCTTTCCTTTTTAATTTTTTTAATGTTTAAATTTCTCTTCTTTTATGGGTAACAGTTTATCTTTCTTTTGTAATTTACTGACACACCCTGTAGTACTTGCCATGGTATCAATGTAGTCTCACATTATGTAGGGCTGTGTTTACTCACTTGCACGCCAGCACACTTACCAGCGAACAACGTACGCACGGAATCATTGCATCGCTAGGCAACCAACAGTAGTAGCAATGAGTGTAGTGATAATCGTTGTATAACACAACAGCGAACGGATCCTGAACCACCAGGACGTCCCCTGAAACAAACATAAACAACGTGAGAGGAGGATAAACTTGTTCCAAGTGAATACTTGCGTTCAAGTTTGAGTCACCATTTTAATTATATGATGGTCGGAACAATAACATCCAAGTACAATAGCAAACACTCTAGTTCTAGGTGTCTACTCTACATAATTAAAGAGCCTAAGTTGCAAGTACAAAAATATTTAAATGTAAAAATAAAATATAAAAACAAATTTCATTCATAAAAGTGAAGTACCTAATGTATAGAATGTGAGGATAGGATCCAACAGTTTACCTTTGTGTAAGATGACAAATTCAAGAGTTGAAAGTGAACATAGAATATACGTTATACAAAAATAACGAGACGTTTCGACACTAGTTCTTCATCACTCAAGAAGAAGAAGAAGATGGCTACTACCATTAGTTGGAAATTCCAAAAATCATTACGGCGGTTAAAACAGGTCACTCATAAGTGAGTGATAACACAAGATTCATTTCGCATGACACTACGTTCAAATCCAACATTCAAGTTAACATTGCATGACCTGTTAGATAGGTGTTCGGCTATGTCTTACCTGGTTTTACATCTCGAGTGCAGACCATACGATAGAGATCTTTTTGACTGTAGCAAAGATCCAAACAAGCCTTACTATCTGGGATCCTCGGTCGATTGATGTGCAGCGGGTCTGCGTCTTCCGGTGACTCCTCGCCAGGATGAGGCATATCGTCATTCGTTAGACACTCGTACATCTCCAGAGTGGACTGGAGCAAGACCTCCTTGCCGGGAGGAGGGAATCTCAGGCGGCGAACACACTCAAGTGCTTCCTGCAAACAACACCCCACTTGTTAGCTATCAACAGACCAGCGCTAAGCAAGCAATTTGTTGAATTTGTTTGTTGTTGTTGTCAGAAGAGAGTAATCCGCTACATGGTGGGCGTGTGTAGAAGGACATCTTACAGACCCCACTTCAAGGACCTAGATATACTGCCGTTGCCGTGCTTATACATCCGACAAGTGTGCATGTTCACCAGGGAAAACCTTCACCTGTTCAAAGCGGCTAGCCACCAATACAACACTCGAGGATCCTCCGAATTACAGCACAAATACTGCAAACTGAGCTTGGCTTATCATGGAATTCTACAGTCAGGTCGTAGACTCTACAACAAGCTTCCAGACGAGATCAAAGACTCCCCAGATATACGAACATTCAAACGCAAAATAACCATTTTTCTGAAAGCGGAGCAATATTATGATGTAGCCGAGTTCACCGGTCAAGGAACCAAGCTATGAGCCATGACTTCTAGGCCTATACGACCTTATGATGTAATATTTAACCCATCTTGACAATGTAATCTTGTATTGTGGTTATACAGCTAAGAAATGAAATGAAATGAAATGAAAAGGAGAGGAGCACGTGTGTTGGTTGGAGTTGGAGGAAAGAGTTTTTTAAACTCTACAGTAATACAATACATATGTTCTCATAGTAGGGATGGGATAGTGTACACATGTGCATGTGTACACGTTTTAATACGTGTACACGTTTATTGTTTTCATCTAAATATTAAACGCATGGACCTGTGTGGGCCGCCTACAAAGGGTTATAATGCGTGCGATCGGCCACAGCGTCGACCGACGGCGCCGCTGAACCAATATCGCACAGGAAATGCATGTGTACAGTGCACACACTAATACACGTGCAAAATTTATTGGATAGGCAGGTACGAACGTGTACACGTGTAGACGCCTTTCAAAGAGAGGTTACACATTTACTGAGGTACACGTTTTTGCCCATTCCTATCTTGTAGTGATTGTGACCACAAATGATAGACTTTAAACAGGACACGATCTGCTTGGAAAGCACCTACATTGGAATTGGATAGGAATCACCGATAGCAGTACTGGTAGTCTATGTGGAAGGGAGAAACAGATGAGATGTTGCAGTCTTAAAGAAGAAGTTGATGCCTTTCCACCTGGCATGAACTATGAGGAAAAAGTAGCCTGTCTATATACTGGAAAACCAGAAAATGTATGATGGCCGGCCCAGTAAGCCAAAAATGTGGGCATATGAAAAGAAGGACAAATGAATAATGATTTGAACTAATTGTGTCTGGATTCCAAATATGGCCTAACTACAAAACGTAGGCCTACATGATGTCAAAACCTAGAAGAATCTAAAATTGATTTGTGTTCCATTTAATTGTAGTCTAGCTTCATAGGCTAGAACAATTAATCCTCAATAGTCAATAGTGAAAGTTGTCTCAAATTCTCTGATAACGCTGCAAAAGACAGCTTACATCCAGGAGATGTGGAGGAGGAGATAGGAGATGAAATGTACCACAAAAGTATGGTGTACACTGTACAGGTTGGCTACAAACAGTGAAGAGTGGAGTCTAAATGGCGTTTTCCACTGTTACGTACCGGTAGCACTCCCTGTTTCTTTCTATCTTTCACATGACGGATTCATACATGGTACAATTAATATGCTTTCTACGAAGAGAGAGTGAGAGATGACCGTCACCTATATAAAGTGAAGTAAATACATAGATAACATGTAAAATACACAGCTACCTCATAATTAATATCAAAATTAATAAAATTAAAATTGCTAAATTGATTTAATTCTTCATGATAGTATTCAGTAATGAGATAAAGGCACACATTGTGCCACTGGGAGGGCTAAGAGGAGGGACTCAAATGTTGATTTAATCGATTTTGTAATGAGGAAATTATATATGTAAGGAATAATATGAATTATGAATGAGAATTTGATTTTACTATTACTTGAAATGCAGTGGAAGTAGAGTTTTGTTGTAAATTTTGCTACAAGGTAACTGGGACTATTTTTAAAGAAGGCATGGTATTTTTGTATTTTGTATTTTGTATTTTTCACGTTCATGTTGTATTTTGTATTTTTCATGTTCAGTTCATGGTTGAACAAGGGGATACTGGATATTGGACCGTGTTTTACTTCGAAACTTCGGTATCATGCCATTAGGGCAGTGGTGTCCAAAGTATGGCCCACGGCTTCTTTTCATCCGGCCCGCGCAAAATAATTGAGATTGCTTTGAATCCGGCCCAATAAGTTAGATTTGTCCTGATACAGAATGTATCATAAATAATATGCTCATTTGAAGATAACTCGATATCCCTACTATTCCCAACATTTTACTACCAATGGGCACTACTACTATTTTGTCCTACCCCTGTTTATAACTCTTTTGTGAACGCGCCCTGCCTTTAAGAGCACTCCTATAAAGCACGCACCTAGCACGCGCGGTGCTGCAGGTGGGCGGGAACAGGTCCACGATTAGATTAGATTAGATTAGATTAAACATCTTAAAGGCTGCAAATGGGCCACAACTACCCGGTGGCAACCTATCCAAACCTCCCCCCTCCCCACCCTCCCTCATCACCTCATTTTCGTCAATCTATTTCTAAATTCCCTTACTGACTCGCACTCAACAACCTCCTCAGGTAACTCATTCCATTCCCTTACCGTTCTCTCAACAAAACCAAACCTACCCAGATCATTTCTCACTACCCGACGCTGAAACTTCCAATTATGATCCCCCCTCCCTCTATAAACTCGAAGGGGAAGGGATGCTACCTCACCCAGGAGAGGCCCCAGCCAAAGCTAGGACCTCGGCGCACACGAGGCACAGGGGACACACGATGGTCGCACTGGGGGCGCAGGCGGACGCCCAGCGCGCCACGGGGAGTCACTGGGCCGTCCTGGGGTCGACGCACCGCGATGACGATACACTCGGACCCGGTTCCGGGCTCTCTTGGGAGGCGATAGAAACGCGTCGCGCAGGGACGCAAAAGGGCGTTTAAAACGGTCCGCCGGCCGGAGAGCAACGTCCGGGAGGCGGTAGAACGCGTCGCCCAGGGACGCAAAAGAGCGTTTAAAACGGTCCGCCGGCCGGAGAGCAACGTCCGGGAGGCGGTAGAACGCGTCGCCCAGGGACGCAAAAGAGCGTTTAAAACGGTCCGCCGGCCGGAGAGCAACGTCCGCCAAGCGACGAATCAGGGGATTGTCGGCGTAGATCGCGCGTGCACTGGTACGGAGGTAGTCCATTAGCAAGGGGACGCTCAGGTCCTCGTGCAGGTCCGACGTTCGCGTGGCTCGCGGGAGGGCAGTAGCGATGCGCAACACCTTGTTCTGGATGGTCTGCAGCTTGTTGAGATGGACAGTGACACAGACACACACGTCAATGAAGGCAATCTGGTACATTTCCCAGCATATCAAGCCCTGGTTGAAGAGTATAATTACCATTTTTTTTTATATCTGCTCCCTGTGTCCAACAATGAAGTCGGGTAGGGGATAGGAAATTAATCCCATCATATTCTGGCCCCTAGGTATATCGAAGCCGGCTGGCCATGCCTGACGCTTTCCTCGTCATGTTAACTTCCTCTGGCTCCTCCTCTTCACTTTCTTCTTCCTCTGCTCTTTCTACAAATTATCTCCATACCTTTATATCTTCGCTCCATCGTTCCTGATTGACCTCTTCCCACGCTGCATCTCTTCTTTCTACGTCCATTTCTATCACTTCTTCCCACCTCAGTCTTGGTCTTCCCCTCTTTCTTTTCTTTTTCCCTGCTTCTTTCTCAAACTCAATTTTCGGGATCCTGTCTTCCTGCATTCTTTTCATGTGGCCAAACCACCGCAATCTTTCTTTTCACAGCTCCACTCCAAGTTCCTTCCTTATCTTTGAGCTCCTTATCTTATCAATAATTACCATGCTGACGTAAAATTCATCTTCTCCGAAAACAAGTTTTCTGAGAGAATCAAAAACGTGAAAGAAGAGTTCAATAAACGATTCAATTTTCGCGCAAACAATGTGGAAATTCGAATGTTTTCCAATCCGTTCACAAGCAACGTAGACAATGTTCCCCCTAATGTGATCGGTTATAAAAATATATATCAAAAATGTCAAATGTCAAATTTACTCTATCGGCCCGCGTAATATTTTTAACTGGTTAATGCGGCCCAATGTCAAAAAAGTTGGGACACCACTGCCATAGGGCCCACAGTAAAACATAGTGTATCGAGTAACAAGTATTTCTTGCACTAGTGCACCCTCGAAGTGGAACGAGGAATCCACTTCTAGTGCACATCAGTGCTAAAACGAATTTATTGTAGAATATCCGTCGTATCTTACCTTATAACTTTCTTTAGCCTTCTCGTGCATCTGCAATTTCCGGTAACATGCTGCCCTTCTTTCCAACAACAGAAAACGCAAATGTTCCGGAAAGAAGAACGTGAAAGCGTTTCGGATATCGTGCAGGGTGGCTCTGTAGTTCTTCATCTCGTAATAAGCCATCGAGCGTTTACCGAACGCTAACGACAGCTCCGTCGCAAAGTTGTTGGCAAGCTTTGGATATGGAGCGGCGGCCACTGCTTTGATGTAATACGTAAGCGCGTTGAATGTATGATCGCGGTCCATCTCTGCATCCCCTGCTAAACGCAAAGTGCGGGACAGTTCTGCCGCTTTGGTCTGTGCAGGTATGGCTATTTTAGAGGGTAGTTTTTTATTTTCTACCAGTGTCAAATATACGGCTTTGAAGAACTCGGTGTCGTTCTTAGCTTTCCCTATCTTTTCAACGACATCCACATCGGTCAATTGTAGGAGTACTTCTAGCTTAGAACTTCTTGCGAAGTCCAAAGGCGGATCTTCTTCTGGATCCATGGTCTGAAGCAAGGCAATTAACAAAATTATTGTAGGCCTGGCATGAGTACAGTCCTATACAAGAATGTTCCTAACTTCTGGCTGAATTTGTGAATAAATTACCTACTAACTGAATTATGTAAAAAGGGAGAACGTGATATGGTGTAGAAAGGAATAATAGTGTGGGTGAGCTGCCATATTGTTGCTGTGGGCCAGTTAATATATATTTTATGATTAGGGTATTCTAGGTGTGGGGCCTAATAATGTTAATGTAGGCCGTACATATATTATTCGGTAATACCAAAGAAAATAGCCTATACCCAACAAAAAATACAAAAAATTATTCAAAGAAAATGCTGCCTCTTTTCTTTGGTAATGTAGTACATGAATCTAATTATCTGGTGCATTTATGCATCAAATCCAATGGGTTCTAGTCTTATAAACAAGGCCACTACATTTTATATATTTAATTTTTTTAATTTATCGGCATTTCTATAACGCATTGTACATAGATACATATTATTATGGTTGGATGTAAAATGCTGGATGCCGTCTTAATCTAACTAAACAAAACCTAAAATATAATAAAAGCAAGTAAATATAGTATATCAACTAAACTTAACCTAACATTTGGTAGACCAGGCCCATCTTATCAAACTAAAAGTGTATGTCTTCATAAAATATCAAGGCCAATTGCATTATCTGTAAAAAACCGTTTGTCGATTTTAAGCGTTCAATATACAAATTTGATAAATTATCATCTATAAGACCAAAAATGAATTACACCGTCTTCAAATTATATAAATACTATTATTCGTGTTTCGTCGTTTTCCGAATTCGACGAGTTGGCAACACGTCCTTTGCGAAGGAATGAGAAGTGTTCTTTTGGAGGAAACTTCGACGACAATTAATTAATGAAACTAATTCATTTCTATATTTAAAAGGTGTTAAAATTGTTAATACATAGGTCTAGTTAATTACTATTCAAAGTTAAATAAATAGCGCATTTCCAATGTTTTTCTAAAAAAAAAAGTGAGTATAAAAACCGATACGTTATACCCTACATTTACCAATTTCGATAGTAATGTTTACTGTGTCGGTAGCGTATAGGTCTAGTGTCGGCATAACAAGTGGATATTCGATGACTGAAACCTGAAACCTACGTTTCAGAGGTGTTTTATTTCGTTTACCAAGGTGTACATTTCCAAACTCAACAGGTGGCTATATTTTTATTTATTTATTTATTTATTTGCCTGTCGATTAATACATGGTACAAATATAGGCATCGTCAATCTTATAATATACATACTTAATATACATAAACTTAATATACATATTATGATCAGATTAAATAGAGACATTGGAGATACACATTATAAATCGATGAATGTGATTAACCATCTAAATCACATTGTGTTGGGCCGAAAGGAATTCGTGGAGAGAATAGAAGGACTTAGAGATGAGAAAAGATTTCAGATTGGCTTTGAATGAGGGAATGGACGGAGAGGTGATTATTTTTATAATCACCTATATAATTATATATTTAGATATCTTTTCTTTAACGGTGGTCGCGGGATAATGGAACTTATGTGATGGTGATTTTTTGGTTGAAACGAGTTTTGACTTCGCGGTGTTAAATCATGAAAAATACGTGCGCGCATAGGTCTACTGCGTAATTTCTCTCCACCGAAGCCAACCAGCGCGCAAAGGGTCATGGGAATCCGCCATTTTGTAAGCCATTTCTGAAACTTTTGGAAAGCCAGGAATATAAATAGTGTCGGCATAACAAGTGGATATTCGATGACTGTGTATGTTTGAGCTTATGTCTTAAATTCATGAATATGCCTAGTATAATAAAAGTCTTAAGCAAAGCCATAACCCAAATCTGTATGGATAAAGGCCCGCCTAGGCTTGGCCTAGGCACCGCCATGCTTAGGCCAGCCTACGTGTTAGGCGTGGGCTCACAAGCCACATTAATATTCCTAGGCCTAGGCCTATATCGCGTACACGCGACTAGTAGCTAGGCATAGGCTTCATCTAGGCAGTACAGAACCTTATAACTGACTGAATAAGCCTAGGATCCAGCTCTACCCAGGCCTAGGCCCTAGACTTTCCAAGCTATCCACCTTGCCGAAGCTAGTCTAGGCCTAGGCCTATGCCTATGGTGACGAAAAGTCGGATTGAGAACAATCACAATACACAAAGCAGCAGGTCAAGACATACTTAAATTATTGTGCGACTAGGCTTCGACATATTCAACTCACCTTTTTAAATAGACGTCCAATATAGCACAACACAAAATAAAATACTTTAAACTATGTCAGTACGCGGCACCGGCAAGTAGAACGCATTCCCTCCCAAAATGAAAATCAACCATTCAACGGAAGCGGCGTCAAAACTCAAAAGTATGACTAAATTATTTCAAATTAAAATGTTTTGTTTCAAAATAAAATATAGAAGCGTCAATAAAACATTATCGAATACCAAGTTTGTCTATTTACAATATTTCTAAGTAGAAAATCATGCTATATTATGTACGAATTTTTATTGACTTCTTGACTAGGTACTATTACGAAATGTAGAACAAATATTTGAACGATCGTGGTGTAACAAAATTATTAAATTGAAATATTGGTTGAAAAGTTGACTAATTCATGATTGTGTTGAACCATATGGTTATCTGCTAACTAATGTAGAATACATACTTCATTTATCAGATAACTAGAGCCCCGTGAAACTGATAGTAGTTTTTTTCCCAAATTCGTTTTAGAATTCGGCGATTGCGGTGTTTAGGGATGTTATTATTTTTAGCTGCGTAGAGTGATACATGTACTATACCTACGAACTACACACGTTAGGCCTATTACACACGTTTACGCAAAGTAAAATGTGTTGGCGAAATAAATATTCTTATCCCCGCTTTGAAAAAATGCCCCAAATTTATTTAATTTTAAACGGAACTTATTAATTTTAAGAGAAGAAGACTTTTTGTGCAAGTTTCGGGAAAATGTTCACTGTTAATTGGGAATTCCGACAGTTTTACGAGATTTCGTGATTATTTTGCGTAAAACAGGAGTTTTCTCTATTTGCGGTGTTATAATGCCAATTTCGCTGATGTTGCGTTTTAATTTTTATATTTTTGGACTCTTCTTGCTCTTAAATGTGGCATTTTATGAAATAAAGCAATATTTACAACAATCAAAATATGTTTTCGCGATGGCGAATTTTGTGGAGCTCTACAAATAATCAATAACAGGGGTACACAAACAACTTTTTTGTGATGGAACGTCGTAGTAGTGGGTTTTATTTCCATTTGTTTGCAGTACCTAATACCAAGATCTTATGTTTGTTTGTTCTTTATTGGGGTGAATTGAGCTTTCGCTCTATACATTCACATTAATACAATAGTATAACATAATATAATAAACAATAAACTAAACTAAACTACATTAAATTAAGATCAAGACAAAAACAAAGATAATTGTAATTAGGCTATAAGTTATATAAACAAAATTGTAGAATATAATTATAAGATAAAGATAATTAAGATAATATTAATACAATAATATAAAAATATAATAAACAATAAACTGAACTAAACTTCACTAAACAGCTAAACTACATTCAATTAAGATAAAGAGAGATTATGACAGTCATGTGAAATGGTACAGTAGGTAGAAACTGACAAAGACGTATTGGGAACCAAAGTTAGTTGAAGCAATGGCTAATATTAGCTAAGAGGTATTCTTTTATTGCCATCTTAAATGCCCCATTATTTAGTCTCTTAATTTTAGATGATAATTGGTTGTGGAAACCCCTATGAATAATGTTAGCTTTTCCTAAACGGCTGGTATTAATGTGAGAAATGTGTAAATCGTGTTTAGATCTTGTGTTTAGATCTTAGTAAATTACTTTTTAATAGTAATGCAAGTGAAATTACATTACTTATTACTTCAGCCAAAATGTAAGAAATCTGCTTTGTGTAGTTACTTTTCCAAAAATGTATGGTTAAATCGCATTACCTACTTTTTTGTAAAAAAGTTTATAAATTACTTGTTTTTTCAGAAATAACTAGTTTTGAAATTAAAAATTGTCTCCTTTTGATTTTACATCATCAGAAGAAAGGGGAAGAAATTTGAATGAGAACTTTAAAGAGCAAGATGATTGAAGCTCTGTTTAGGTGCAGTCTTATAGACATTTTAATATCATATTTTCATTGAGGTTATAAAAATTAAAGAGTTACAGGCCAATGTCACAAAAAAAAGTAGTAAAATAACTTTTCCGTTACATTTAGAATTTTGTAATGAGATTACTGGCCCGTTGCTAAATAAAGTTACACATTACACATTACTTCCATCCCAGCAACACATTACTTCCATTACCTACCCAGATCTAATAATACCATATTATATTAAACTACAGACTGTTTGGAAACCGTCACACTCAACCCATAATCGTCAGTATCAGGATTTATTTATTTATTTAGTCTTGCATCATATTACAATTTTGGATTTTGGATCGCAACTGCAATCCAGAAATTGTGAAAGAGTTAGTTAACTTGCTTGGTTTTTATGACTTAGTACTCAGCTATATCGTTATGTTGCAATCAGGGTTGTAATCAAGAAATATATTCATATTCTTCTATTCATAATATACCCAATACTCCTCTGTCTATAAGATTAGGCTATCTATATGAAAATGGATACGGTTTAGTCAAATCTCTATAGCAGTATAAAGATACGCACATCCATGAGTATGCTGCTTCCAATGCAGAAGGTCCAGGGTTCAAAGCCCGGTTCGGGCATGGGTTTTTTAACTTTGGAACTTGACTTTAATCTATCAATATGATGTGACTTTAGAGCAGTCATAGCAACGAAGCACACAATAAATGGTATGAAGGTCCCCTCCACCCCTCCCTGAAAATCAGTTCTTGTTTTAACAGAGTGGGTAGACTAAAAAAATACAGATTTTATTTATTTAGAAAAACCTAAAATTTAAAATGTATCAACAGTATTTTTTAATTCTTTCTACTACTTATAGATATAGTGCATAATAACTGTTCAAAATATTCTGTCATATAATAATAGTGCACGTCTCTCTGAATACACAAGGTAAGGTAGGCTACGATCAGTGCCAATTGTGGACGGGCTGTTTTTCTTCTTTCCCTATTGCGATCCTGATGCCAACAATAATTTGTGTGTAGGGCTGAAGACCCAATATGAAGTTCTCTTTAACTTCACAAGTCAGTTCGACATAGGGTAGCGACACACATTATTTTGTAAATAACACATAATATTAATAAGCACTGAAGTGAATATTTAAGACGCAGGTATTTTACATAGGTTGATTTATGTTGAATTAGAACAGGTTCTAAATGGGATACAGGTCGAATTAATATATGTTGTGTAGAGATACTAAAAATCCTTTTCATATCGAAATTATACTTTATTGTTTTAAGTTTTTTTTAATACATGTATAAAAAAGTAGTAATTAAAATTGCTTAGTTCAACACTCGAGGGTTGAAACAAGTAGACAATATAAATGTAATACATCATACTAAAAGGCACAATACTTTCATTGACATAACTTTTAACAAGGCATTTATTTCTTTAATGTCCAGTATGTAGGAATACAAGAAAAAGTAGTATCAAAATTTCTTAAAATACTTTTCTGGTTCAACACTCAACAACTATTTTTTAATACGTATACAAAAATAAGGGTACTAATCAGTCACTTATAGTACAGTAATGCATTTATTAAGTATACACACAAGTCACTTCATTAATAAAAGTAATAGGATTATCATGTTTAAAAAAACATAAGAAGATTACATAATACCTTTATTACATAATACCTTTATAGCTAACGAGATTGCGTCAAGTTACCTTAGAATAGGAACCGAATACATACCATGTAGTGTCAGACTCATCCTGCACCCTAATCTATGAAATACATTACAGTATTAAATCATACAGTGATAACTGGCATTGTTAAATTACAGTGTCTGTGGTATATGGCAATGATTGAAACATATGTCTGTAGAATTATTTAGGTGGTTTAAGTAGGACTTTGAATGAATTAGACAGAAAATACAAATCACTTATATTGAAAAGTGGATTATCTTCCTATGAAGTTTCAAATGTATTACTAATTACTATGTATGTACTAATTACTATGTACTTATTAGGTAGTACTCATCAACTGTGACTGATATGTGTGAATATGTGGATGATTGCCCGATTGATATGTGACCATGTTGATTAACAGTTCACACCGAATCTACCTAAGATAATCATGGATTGATGATATTGGATGATATTGATTAGTCTTGGTAATGTCATCATCATTATCATCATCATCAGGAAGCAATGATAGTTACAATGACAAGTGGGTGATCTGAAGGTAAAACAATGCAATATCCATGCCTACGACATGGATTTAAACGTGGAATGCAAGAACAATGGTTTGCAAGACCAACAACTAATTCATAGCAGGAAAATAACATGTATTTAGCGGCAACTTAACTGAAGTTGTATGACAAAACTACTAGACCTACTAGCTATTCTTTTTAGTTACCTTACATTTATTCAAAGAGTTAAATTTGCATTTTGTCTAAATACTATTACTAGAAAATATGATAATGTAAAAAAAATGTGTAACTGTCATCCAAGATAATTATTCTAGTTAGTAGGTAAGAGATAAACACCAAACAATACAATACAATATAGACCTACATAATACAGAATGAACATAATTCTACTATGTGGTAAGTAGGCCTCTCACAGAAAACAAAAAATGCATGATTACAACGAAGCTTAATTGTAACTTGTTCTTCCGGGGAACTTTTCGTAAACTTGCGTAGCTAGACGTTAGGAGCCACAAATGGTAAAATTTAGTGGCAGCGAACTTTGTCAAGAGGGGTTCTACTGTCAACCCTAATCTAAAAAAAATCACACAATCCATACAGCCTACAATAAGCTAATGTGGATGTGTTAATAATAATTGTCAAAAAATCAGTTGTCCGAAGGTTCCGGACCCCAAATCCCACTAAAATTATTATACCGTCTAAAACTCTCGTACAAGCAATGCTGCAACAGCAAACACATCATATTTGGAATCTGGAAATTGTTGAATATAAAAGTCAATGATTCGGACAACTCAGGGACGAAATCTTTGTGCAGGCACGACCGCCGGTAGATTTTCTCGTTGACTGTCCTCAACTTCTCGGCCATCGCGTTCTGCGCCCTCACGATATGCGACACCTTCTTCCTCATGCGACAGCGCGGGCAACGCACAATCGCCTCCCTCGGGTTGGTCGACAGCGGTACTCTGCACTTGGAGCAGATCACGGTCGGGTTGCTCTTGGCCACCAACTCCTCGGCTGTCGGCCAGTCGTCGAGGCAGGCCTTGCAACAGCAGATCGTGTTCATGGCCAACAGCATGGACGTGCGTTCCGACAGGTTTCTGTCCGAGAAGTTGTTGCCGTAGCTGACGAACAACTACGAAAGGGCAAAACGAATATTAGAAATGTTGTTTGGCTGTTTCGTTATCTTTCCCGTTTCGTGGTGAAAATGATTCGTTGAAATACTGAAATCATCGCGATCTAGCTAATTTACATTTTTTTAAAGGAAAATCGCAAGATTGAAAAACGGATTAAATTTATTTATTTAGGCCTAATTAGGCCTACTGAAAAAGCTTTATTATAAAAAAAAAAAACAAGTCGAAAATAATCCCCTGGACTATTCTAGTCCATCTTCAAATTAGGATTGCCCACGCATGTCTCACAAAAGAACCACTTTTCGTACGTGGTCGCACAACGTCTTTTTCATGAAAAATCTAGTCTCGATACCAAAATGCATATTTTCAAACGTTACACGTCTTTTTATCCACGGAAAGAAATCTCATGATTTGATACTTTTTAAAGTTCTCAATCATGGCCCTCTGAATAGTAGTCAAGATGCTGCTGGAATTAGCGATACTCGATTTTGATTGGTCCATTATTGTCGGGAACGATAGAGAACTAAATTTATATCGAAATGCCAGTAAAAAACTTTCAAGACTAGCACTTCATTGAAACCACACAACGTCGACGTTATAGACTGACCAAAACGTCAGTTTCAAGACTCCCGTTTCCTAGAGACGGGGGTCCTAGAGACGAGACGTAAACTCACCTGCTCTCCCTTCTTTATGGGCTGATTGGCCACGAGCATCGACGACGCCCCGTTGAACGGAAACAGATGCGTGTTGTGGCAGCACGAGTGGTTCAAGAAGCTCGTCACGTTGTGAACGCTCACGCCGCAGTCGGTCATTGCGAACGCCTCGCTCTCCTCGTGATACTCAAAGTCGGTGACGGCCCGAGAGTTGGCCGGGATGATCTGGTGGTAGCGCATCAGCAGCCAGCCGACAAACACCTTCAGCTCGCTGGTGGACGGACTACGGGCTGAGGCTATGGACGAGAGACGAGCGTTATTAGAGACAGTAGTTTTTCGTAATAGCGATTAATGCGACAGGTCTCAGATTTAAGCAAAATTATCATTTCTTTATAAATAATGTCAACCCAGTTGTTTTATTTATTAATAATAAACAATTAATGTAAATTTTTGCTAAAATCGACCACTTGAGCAAAACATTGTGTTTATAGTGAAATCAAGGTTTAAATGCGAATTTGAAGCAAAGTTGGGTAATTTCGTCGATTTATAGACCTATAGGTTATTTGTGAACCACCTTGTACAAGTACAAAGCCAGAACGTATTGCTGGGGTTGCCATTCAATTGGTGGCACCTGTACTTGTAAAAAATAATTACTTATCATTTGAGTATTTTATTTGTAAGTCTTGTGAAATATGTTCCTCCTCAATCAAAGAGCAATCAGCAATCTCGCAGTTGATAACAACAACCGAGCTTACTACTAGTGCACTATAATTAGTACCGTAAAGTAAATGCTGAAAATTACAAGATTTGCAAAGTTTTGCAAAGATTTGCATTTGCAAAGATTTGCAAAGTGTCATCTACGGGTCTCAATAGGGTACACAGTAACCTAAACGTTTTAAGTTCAAAACATCTCATTCATTAACCCGTTACTGGTCCTATATTGCGAGGACTTGACATCACAAATCCTGCCATTAGATGGCATTCGAAATTTAAAAACAAAAATCATATTTTTCTTGATATTATAAATTTGAAATTCCCATTCTGGTGCCGACTTAATTCATTCCAAAATGTACTCGTTACGAGTGAAGAAAGCCACCGCTCCTAACAAAGAAAATAATTAGACCGGGCACAGGGTTAAGCACGTACTGGACACGGCGACCTTGGGCCTGCGGAAGAACGTCGAGTGACACTCGAGACAGTTGACCACGATGGCCGCGTTGATTGCGGACACGAGGAAAACGTCCGCATTCTTCTGTCCGTCCGCATCCTCCACGCGGAAGGCCCTCTCTCGGTCGAGGAAGTGTATTCCCGCGTAGCCGAGACTCACGTCATACGGCTGACCAGTCTGACCAAAGCCAGACGCGGGTTTGACATTGCGTCGGGTCGCCTCCAACTCCTTGACCAGCAACCAGAATTTCTCGAGGCTGTTGTCTGCGTACCGGCTGACGGCCACCAGTAACATGCGAAGAGAGAGGGGCGGGACGTGACCGATGTCGTGCTGGCTCAGTAGGGGTAGCATGGGACACTCGATATGGTGGTAACCGTCCCAGGCCAGGCCTCGACACTCGACAGTACAGAACATCACCTGCGGACAAACCCATCTCAACTAGAGGCGTGTACGTTTCGAAAATGATGATAACGCCAAAATAATATGTAGAGGAATCATTTTACTGCACAATATGAGCATGAATTGATGCATATTTGGAACCGGAAAATGCAAAACACCAATCAATACCAATTTGCCAAACATTAAGTTGCTATAAATAGTTGTGTGCAAAAGAAGGCCACGACTCCACGATACGTTGAAGGTAGCCGTGTGAAAAGTATAACTTTTAAAATAAACACAATTTATTAGCCTAACTGAAACTACTTACCGGTATGAAGGTATGAGGTTATACCTGCATTTGTATGCAATTCACATTGATAGAACAAATAAGTATGATGACAAAGGAAAGGTCGTTACTTACCAACGAGCACCGCTTGCACGGTATCATTGCATCCGAGCGTTTCAAGCAGTGGTAGCAATACGCGTAATAATGTTCCGGACAAAGTAACGATGCAAAAGCTTCTTCTACCACTAGTATGTCCCCTGAAATACAGCCAGAAGATATACATTAGTTTATTTAAATTTATCTGCCCGACTCAATGAGCAGGACAGAGAAGGAGGCAGCCTTGTATTGGATGGCAAGAAAGAAGAATGGTTGAAGAGGCCAACTCTGCACAGGACAAAAAAAAAAAAAAAAATTCCAATCAAAATTAAAGGTACATGCTACCTTATCGTGATGGGCAAATATGCGTGCTGTGGGGATCCCTAGAGCTATGCTGGTGGAAGCTTAATATGCTTCTAGTAGCAATCACCTGCATTGATGTCCCGTGTGGTGATCGCATGGTAGCCAAACTCGTCGCTGTGCCGTATCCCAAGAGCGTCTGACGCGTCGGGTATCGAGGGATGTTGACCGTAGCTCTTCCTCGGTGTCGGCATTTTGTCAGCGGGCGGCGGCTGCACTCGGCGCTTGTTGGTCTTGAGGGTGAGACTCTTCAGCATGGAAGTAAGCGTCGACATCTTGCCGGAAGGTGGCTCCGTTGCTAGGGGGAGGTGCGCGATTGATTCCTGGAGGTAAATGTTTTTTTAGTGTTAAATTAAAAAACAATTCATTTAGCATTAATTAATTAAGGTTCACATGTTCGAAACAACCTTACAGACACTTTCGTCATACACGAGGGACTCCTGGCCAATCAGCAATTAATATTTTTAATTGGAGCTCGCTAGTCGGCGACAAAGCACGAGCGCCTATGAGGAAAGTATCTGTAAGGTTGTTTTTGGACAAGTAGGCCTACCGGTAGTGGCCTTCAAAAGAAATTGTTTTTGAATTACCTGCATTTAAGCCTCTGAGCTGCTGATAACAATATAAATGGAAAAGGAGCAGATAGAGCAATAATGCATATATTATTACCTGGCAACTCTTCACAGCTTCATCCCGTTTGCCCAACGCCTGATAACATTCGGTCCTTCTTTCAAACAGTTTATACTTGAGGTTGTCTGGATACTGGAACAACAGAGCCTGTTCGATATCTTTGAGGGCGGCCGTGTTTTTCCTCATCTTGGCGTAGACTGCCGACCTGTTGGCGAATGCGAGAGCCAGCTCCGTTGACTCATCTGTTTCAGTTGCCGGATATGGCGCGGCGGCGATACTTTTGTTGTAGTACAGAAGGGCTTCCTGTAGATCTTTTGGGAACTCTTTGTTCCCCTTCAAACGGAACTCGTAGGATTTAGCTGAAGTTTTGGTCTCCTCGAGTTTCGTTTTCTTCTTGTACGGCAATAACCCGGTAAATTTTAGGTCGTTGTATATTATTCTGAAACGTGCGTCACTGTCCTCTTCAGCCATCAAGAAATCCACCAGTGAAAACGGCCTGATGAATCTCTCTCGGCCGATGGCCAAGGATGTCTTGAAGTTCACCGACACCATGATCTCAAGAAAAGTGATTACTTGTTATCGAAACTGCAATAAGGGAAGCATAATATATTGGCAAGTGAAAGGATTGATACAACGTACAGATATTTAATTGAAATACCATCCAGACCTTGTTAAGGTTAAAAAGGTACAAAATAACTTCAAATACTATTCCTTTGAATGAGGACATTTAAATAACAGGAACAGCCAGCAGGGATTTTCAGGGATTCTTTTGTCATGCCTGCCGAATTTCAATTTATATTGCTAGAGTATAGGCCTAGGCCTAGGCCTATTGTTTGTCCTAGATTTTATAGATCGTTGTGACTAGGAACATGTCTGAAAACTTGTTCTTGATTTGATATCAACAATCAGTGACCAGAGGCCACCGATTGTTGATGATGTAAATCAAGAACTCTTCCAGAGCTCATCTACTGTGCGTGTGAACCCTGTTGTGCATCGACATTTTTTCTAGGAAGGTGTAAGGCCCTACCGTAGGCCCTTGGCTATCTAGACTAATAGCTTGAACAAGGAACTGGAGATCATCTTGCTTACGATACATAGGACAAGGATAGTTTTCCTGGATGGGCTCGATAGCCAGTCTTGGGTAGTAGCGCGCTACAAGTAGCGCGCTACTTGTAGCATGCTACATTTTTCGTGTAGCGAGCCCTGTAGCGCGCTACTTTTTTTATCACGCTAAATGTAGGTGTAGCATGCTACATTTTTTGTAGCTGTAGCGATAAAAGTAGCGCGACTTTTGTCGCTACTTTTAAAAACGGTTGTGCCAATTATTCTACAGTACCGAACGATATTTTTCCATTTTCACCATCACGATTATCAGTGGGAATAACACTGTTCATAATTTTGTTGGCGTCTCATTTCATATTGAACCGTTTCTCCAAAGGTCTTTGCCCTCCCCCTCACACTAGCCCACGAGGGATGGATGGACAATAACACTTGTCAACCGTTCAACCCTCTAATCTCATGTTTCCGACTTCGGGCACGTACGAGGTGCTGGATCGGGTGTTAACCTGCGAATAATTGCCATCTGGAACAGTCTTGTTCGTGTATTGGAGCTAGACACTGCACAGGGTTGGTTATTGCGTTTCTGTCGTAGTGCATCGGTATACCGAATATCGAAAAATAATATTTAATGTGACTGAAATACGTAAATACAAAGAAATACATAGTCGTATTATGCATAACGTTGCGTCGTTACCGTGTGATTGTTTCGTTTGTATTAGCACAGATAACTAATTAACTACGTAGGTAGTTAATTAGTAACTACGTAGGTAGTTAATTAGTTATCTGTGGTACCTATTAGCTTAGATTATAATCAATAACTGGTGTGTAGATAGGAGATAATGCGTGCTCATGTGTACTTTGGGACTGTTGTGATTATCACCATGAATGTGTGTGTGTGTTGAAAAGGTAGGCCTACTCGACTTATTGGCTAAATATGTCAACATTTCCCAGACGTCTACAGCTGCAATAGAACGTAAAGAATAATATAGCCTATCATCGTATGTTATAATTATTATTTATTATTTTCCAGTTCCAGTTTTATTATTTTAAATAATTCGTGAAAGGACATTTAAAGTACAAAATTAATTGCTCGAATAATCGTTGTTCTATAAGAATAGAAAATGTATGATATCAGGCTCTTCAACATTAGTGATTACGAGTGCGATTAAAAAAATGTAACGTGGTTGACCGGGACCCATTGTAATCATTGTGCGTGGTGAATGAATAATAGTAAAACTGTAAAAGTGGCAAGCCATGTTCCACATGGCTCCAGTAGTGTAACACGTGGGTAGATAGTTTGTAAATGGGCGGGGTATAAATAAGGGGGGGGGGGTATGGTCATGTACAAACCGATACGAAATTAAGTTGGTCGAGTAGCCTATTTCAGCCCCTCCCCCAACCCCCCCAAACCCGGCCTATACAGCTCTGGGTCGTCGCTGGGGTTGTTGTTTGTCTCAATGGTTTGTCTGACGTAGCGCAAGAAGAAAGAGGTTCACGCGAAGGGAGTAGGGAAATAATAATATGCTCCAGACACATAAAAAGACATACTTCATTCGTCTGAAGGTTCCAGAGTACCTATTTTTCAGATCAAATCAAATGCTAGGTTACGAAAGCAAGTACGCGCTGCGTGGTGGCATATAAAACGAGAACGGCACGTTTTGAGACACAAAGATCGATAAAATCGTTAAAACGTCAATAAAAACAAATGTAGCGTCAAAGTAGCGCGCTAAATTTTTTTCGTAACGCCGATGTAGTTACGCTACATTTAAAATAAAGTAGCGAAAAAGTAGCGACGCTACTTTTTTTTGCCAAGTAGCGGTAGTTGTAGCATGCTACTTATTAAAAGTAGCGAACCCAAGACTGTCGATAGCCCAGTTGCCACTGTGGCAACGTTTGTCTAGGCCTAGGCCTAGGCTAGGCCGACCCTAACCTCATTTTTTAAACGAGATGACGATAAACACTATTTATATAATGTGACAGCTGCGGGAAATAGTTTCAAGACATACAAAATGTAATTGCTTTCGTAAATTAAGTACGATACCTGAACTGAGCAAAACAGCAGTACAAATTTAGGTGCCACAAATTTGGAACGCCGTTCATTTCTATCAACAACAATCCGTGCGCGGGAACAGACGGAAGTGATACAAAAAACCACGTAGCTCATTTTACACCTATAAATTATAAAATTTTTAATTTTTCTTAACAATAAACCCTTTTTGTCTAAACAACTAAATAGATTTGGTGAAAATGTAACTTTTTCATGTGATATTTTATTTCTGTAGCGAGATATAGCGTGTTTTAAATCACGTAGTTTAACGCGGCAAATCAAATCGAAATACCTGAACCTGTGCAGGTGCTTGAACTGGTGGCAGTGGCAGCAGTCTCAAATGGTTACAACTTATCTCATATTAGTACTACATCAGCGACGTTATTTTGTTGACAACCTGTGGTTTGTCCACCAGTTCAGTTAACTTGTTCCATTGTTGTGCTGGCTTGCAAGAAGCCCCATTCCTTCCCCACTATTAAAAATACTACAATACGTTAGTCAAAGGGACATTGTCTCTGAGCAGGTTTCCTACGAAAAACTATTATTATTATTAAGCTTTTTGTAGCCGGTATTCGAGCCCGTGATCCATGCATTGTTTACCTACGTACCGTACACACAGATCTTCCTTTCAACAGCAGCCGAGGAATCCGTCACTTTGTAATGTAGGCCTAACAGTGCAACTGCAGTCTAGGTTACGTCATGCAGTGGTCTCCTCGCTTGCAGAACGTTTGAGTCACCAGTACGTCGCGAACACAGATAACAGTCCCAGCAAGCTGTGTAATCGCATTTGCAGACAAAGCATTTCTCAGTCACACTCGTCGGTCGGGTAGAGTTGCTGTATGTATCTTTGTCCAGGGGGGGGGGGGGGAGGCATTTCGCCGTGGTCAACATTTTATTTCGGCCCGCACATTAGGTTCGTTTGGTAACCGACTCCTGCACTTTTTGCACTGCCTCTCGTGCTCTCTTATGGAGAATAGTGCTAAAAGTACAACAGTGTAGGTAAATCAAACGAACCTATTAGCTCAAATATAGCAACGAGGCACATAACAAAATTATATAGATGTCCCCCACTAAAAAAACAGTTCTTGTAACTGAGTGGGTAGACCAGTGGCGTACGGAGGAATATATTTCAGGGGGTGGGGGGCTGATGCAGAGGAAGATACATCCACAATTGAAGTCATCCACCTGAAACAACGGGTGGGGGAGGAGGGAGATGTCCCCCACTACTGCAATTTGGTTGTAAGTACATAATTTTCGCATGTTTCAGAAGGAGTTTAAGGTAGTTTGCTAAAAGGGATAATTTTACCAGATTTTAAGAAAATCATTGCATTTATTGCACTCATGGTATACATTTGACTTTATTATGTGTAAGTTGACATTTTAGTATAATTATTTTCTTTTATAAGTTACATTGACAAATCTGATGCAACAAATGTTATTAAATTTTGCGTAAACCTACAAAATAATATCTTGCAGAACAAAAAACTGGGATGTCGGGGGGGGGGGACTCCAGCCCCCCCCCCTCCCCCCAGCACCCCTCTTCTCTTTGGATACGCCGCAGACCCATTGGGGTAAACTATAAATAAAAATGTATTAATTTATTTTTATTTACATGACAAGATAATCCAGAAGTGTATGTGTTCTCATCTATGGGTCGTGAAAGCGTCCAACTACAGAATCACTTAATACCGGTAGTGACAGTGTAATGAATAGATCGTGAAAGCCTCCAAAATAGATTGTGTCCTCCACAAGAAAGAAGACCATTTAGATGAGAAATACATGAAAATACCGACAAATAAGATTATGTGTGAACTCAGACGCGTCTATTTCGGTAGAGATGAAAATATAAATAATAATTTTTCGTATGAATTGCTGTTCACCAGCTTTATCTGTTGTGCCCCTCTTCAGGTGTTAGGATTTTTAGATAGTTGGGCTGATAGAAGGACTCCATCCCAGCATTCGCCTTTACGACTGAGGAAAACCTTTGAGAAAACCTTCAGTCAGAACTGCCGGTGGCCGGAATAGAACCGGCGACCTTCCGAATTAGAGTCTCGCGTCTTACCGCTGAGCCACCTCTATCGGTGGTGATAATAGAATAAATGCATTGAGGACAAAATCAATTTTCTCGTCCCTTACTAGCGATGTGAATGTTTGCATGGTCTTTGGGAGTTTTAAGAAAGACAACAAACTCAATATTTTTTTTAATAAACTACATTTTTATATTTGAAACAAGAACTTCACAGATCATAACAATATGGTTAATGTTACATTTATCAATACAAAACATGACGTTTGTCTTTAATGCTTACTACAATAGTAATTATGAAATTGACGTACAAATCAAACATTATTTAAAACAATATGGCCCGGTATTATAAACTTCAGATAAACATTTAGTAGGCTACTAAGCGATTTTCACCATCGCAACAACCAATGGTGAAAACAAGTTACAAGCTCACTAAATATTTATCCAAAGTTTATAACACCGGACATGAAACACCCATTTAAAAATATTTTATAAATATAAACAGAGGATAAAATAATAGAAGAGTGATGATTGGTCTGAATATTTCTTCGCGACAAATTAAATTGTCATTTCGTCAGATATCATTCTCAAAAGCATCCTCTTTACCTAGTTTACAGCAATCGTCACCAGGGCGTAGGAGGATGGGAGGGGCGTGGGGGGGGGGGGCGAGGTTGATGACTTGCAACCACCAGAGTTGATAAAAAAAAAGTTGCAGTGAGTTTTAAAAATCATGAATTGCGCTGTAAGGAGATTGCTTAGCAGCGCTATCTATGAGTTATTTGAGTCCTCAATACTCAATACAGAGGAGTGGAGTGAAATGCATGACGTCACAGCAAAATAGCTCTACGGATCGTACGAGTCCGAGTTAGTCCCTCCCAGCATGATCTTCTTCAGGATACCGTAGAGGATCCCCCCCACGATGATCAGGCAGCTGCCCACGATCACGATCACTGCCCACGCGGGCACGGCGGAGGTTTCTGGAACACAGTTTACTTGTAGTATATATACATAAAAATTAATAAAACTTTAAATTAAATAAAAAGCCTTAAGGCTGACATGATCCGCGTTTTCAGTTTTCTAAAATATATGCATACATAGTAAAGTTTAACTTTGAAATTGAAACATTGACCTCTGAAAGTACCGGAATTATTTTGTTCTTAATTTTTCAGCCGCCAGTATCGGCAATAATATTGTGCTACTTTAATCGAACTGTTTTGTAAAAAAAAATATGTGATTTTTATGCCATTCAAAAACATAGTCTACACGTAGGCCTACAGGATAAAGTATTTTCAGTTGCATTTTCTTTTACGGTATTTTGTTTATCGTTATTTTAATCGACTATTACAAAATTACACTCGCCGCGGTCAGCGTTAGTTCCCCCTCCGCCGCCGCCTCCGAGCAGCGCTGAGAAGATGTGTTGCTGGTTGCCGGCGTGCAGGTGTTCCGCACGCGGCTCTCAATACAATACACTGCTGAGCCAATGTATCTAGGCTAAAGGGGGTATGGAGTGGCCATATTGCCCTGTCATGGGGCAGCTAAACTAAACTAAAAATTTATATTGAAAATTGAATTGGACCAATGAATCTAGGTACTGTGTTGTATTAAATTTTGTTCCACCTGTAGGCAAAAGAGGGTCTTTTTATGTCCGTAACCCTACACTGGCCGACCTCCTGTCACGGGACATGTAAATTACAATACATAAATGAAATTGAACTGTTAATACATAAACAAACATCAATTAGCGAGCAAGTATTGTATATAATAAACAAAAATGGGAAAAAGATGCAAAAACGAGGCCAAGCCCAAAACGGAGAAGACAAACCGTTACAAACCAAAGAGGGCATACGTAAAAAAAACGCCAATTTAAAAAAAGCTCAAAATTTAAAGGGGTGATATCTAAAATTGTGGCCAAGCCAGTTATTTTATTTCCAATATAAAAATATAGTAATTATAATGAAATAAACACGTATATAAATGTTTAAATTACTTAATAATTGATAAATAAGTATATTAACAAAATTAAATTAACTTATTGAAACATAAATTACAATACATAAATTGAATTGAATTGTTAATACCTAAACAAACAACAATTAGCGAGCAAGTACATAATAATAAACACATACTTTTTGAAGCCAATCTTAAAAGTAACTAATTCATATACAATCCTATGCCCGTGATACATTTCTATTTCGACAGGAGTAGGCTACTCTACGCACGTGTACCCATCATAACGCAATAAGACTGGTTGCACACACAGCGTGTGAAGTAGTGAAACAAAGGGCGCGGCTAGGTAATATACTTGTTATCTATTTCATATGGTTGCGTGCTCTACCACTTTATCTCTGGAATGTTGGAGACAGCGTCATTATTCATAGTGACGTCACTAGGGTTGCTCCTGCAGGTAAAACATGGACACTCTTGGGTCCCTATTCAGTAAGCCGTGATTTCAACACATTCAAAATGCATGATTTTGATGATGATTTGCCATGTTTGTTCGTTGTGAATCTATCACCGATTACCCCGGCTAATCGAAGCCCCTGATGGTTGTCAACGCATCAAAGTCAATCGGGACGATGTGTTAAACAACCTACTCAACCACAACCCACTCGTGGTGTGGCATGGTTCGGTTGCGTAGTTTGAGAGAAGGCTATACTAGTTGTAACAATCACCAGCTGTTATTATTATTATTATTATTATTATTATTATTATTATTATTATTATTATTATTATTATTATTATCTTTATTTATCACATCACCAGATGGCAGGTACATTATTAGTCTACAGCACCAAAGGTGATCCTCACCTCTTAGGTGCTGCAACCACACATTACAAAATATGACATTATTGTTATTATTATTATTATTATTATTATTATTATTATTATTATTATTATTATTATTATTATTATTATTATTATTATTATTATTATTATTATTATTATTATTATTATTATTATCACTATTATCATTATTATTGTTGTTCTAATTCTAAATTTAAAATTATATTTTAGTAATTGTTATTTGCCTTGCGGGGCTGAAGTAGCCCCCCTAGTATTGCATTGAACGCTGAGCCGATTTCCTAGCTATATTGTCATGATAATTTCGCCAGCACCCCCGAAATATAAAATATCTTCCTAGGCACGCCACTCCATAACAATGTATTAGTACAGAAGACTTGTTAGAGATGGTTTATCATCTAGACAATGAATTTAAAAACTGTAAGGTATTGTAATTTCAATAATGAATTCTTACTTATAGAATTAATTATAGAAATACAAATAATTATAATATTTGAAAGTTTTTGAATTTATTGTTTTGCTTACACAAAACCAAATTTTACCTATAGGAATCAATTTTTCAATATTTTGAATCGTTTCAGGATATATCAATAAAATATCGTGAATTTTGCGAGCTATATCTGTGGCCTACCCATTTCAAACCCTACGAGCCGAACTGCTGGTGTAGGACCTACCCCTTTACTCTACCCCCCCTCTATAACTACCCTTAACTCTATAAATACTAAATAGAGATACGTCTTTTTAGCAAAAATTTTCTCTAAATTTAGCATTAATTATTTTAAATTTAGCATTTTGTAGCATTTATATTTTTCTTTCCGTCAAAACCTTGTATATCAGGGGGTTTCTTGCACTTCTAATGCAAAATTATGTGCAGGTACTAGTTAAAATCAATTCAGTTGTAACTTTTAACTTCTTACGGGTTAAAATGCAGTTCTTTATTAAATCTCAATAGGAATGGGACCACATTATTTTTTGTAAAATTAGCATTTTGTAGCGTTTTCAAAAATAAAACCAATAAATAGATGACCAATTTAGCATCAAAAACCTAAAACGCTAAAATATAGTATCTCTTTCTGTAACCGATCGTCCACTTACTGTAATAGGTCCTGGTTATCGTTTTCCTCCCCCTCAGGATCTTCCTCCTAGCGTCCACTTCGTCCAGCAACAGGCTCATCACCACTGAAACACAATTAACCACGTCTTAGCCGGTACAACGAGGGCTATCGAGAACAATTCTTAGCGATTACCACTACTATGTAGGAAATCTTATTTAACATAAAATCTTCACAACATTTGAACTAACCACACATTTTACTTATTTCGAAAAAGCCGCCGGACAGTCCTCAAAAAATGAATCCCAGGGCTAGAATTTCAAATTATTTAACACTCGCCCAGGGCAAGACAGATTTCTAATTTACTAGTCCGAAAAGAAGAACACTATAAGTCCTACTATATTTCCTTATCTTCTCATTTGTATCCGCATCACACTTTATAACTTGCAACCACGGTTGTCAAGTGAAAGAACACTGTTTTGACATAGTTACATAGTTACTGACAATTATTATTGGGAAGAACTTATTGGTATCAAGAACACTTTCGGTATGTTGTAGCTTGTGGTCATGAAGAATCGCATTTCTTAAAAGGATTCTTGTTTGTTTAACAAAAGTCGCGCCCATCGGGCGAGTGAATTGAAAACCTGGCTCGCCCGAGTAACAATTTACTCGCCTCTAGCGTCCGGGCAGCCGTTAAATTCAAGCCCTGATCGTTACCCTAAATATAAAGATACTCACCAAGGGTGACTGCCGTAATGTAGATGGTCCTAGCGAACAACCCCATAGCTGGATGCGAGTTAAGCTTAGCTGCACAATATCAAGTGATCCACGTCACTTTCTGATTCCTTGTCCTGTTGAAACGTCGGGTTATCTCCGCTCTATAGCAAACATGGCCGTAGATAAGATAGGCAAGTGTTGTTGATAAGGTAAAAAATAAAAAACTGTCAGGATATTATACGAACAGGTTGTTGGGCTTCTGGAAAGTGATGACGCACCATCTGTTGCATCGTTCGTCATCGATTGTCAACAATACTCGATAATTATCGAAGCTATACACATAATGCGACTACAACGTGTGTTATGATTTTTGATCATAGGATGACCACGTGGTCAGGACTTAATTTTGGGGACACTTTTTTTCGAATCCTGGCTTGAGCATGGATGTCGTGTGGTGTTTTTCATTTTCATAATCATCACCCACACATCGTCTCGATTAGCATCGTTGCTGCATCGAGCTGCGATCACCTCAGGCTACGAAAATACATTTCTCTCACTAGCCCACTATACAAGCTAATCTACATTATAGGCTGTACACCTATTATTGGTTTCACTGCGAGCTGGGATCACCTCAGGCTACGAAAACACATTTCTCTCACTAGCCCACTATACAAGCTAATCTACATTATAGGCTGTACACCTATTATTGGTTTCAATGCGAGCTGGGATCACCTCAGGCTACGAAAACACATTTCTCTCACTAGCCCACTATACAAGCTAATCTACATTATAGGCTGTACACCTATTATTGGTTTCACTGCGAGCTGCGATCACCTCAGGCTACGAAAACACATTTCTCTCACTAACCCACTACAAGCTAATCTACATCAGGCTGTACACCTATTATGGGTTTCACTGCGAGCTGGGATCACCTCAGGCTACGAAAACACATTTCTCTCACTAGCCCACTATACAAGCTTATCTACACCAGGCTTTACACCTATTAAGGGTTTCAATGCGAGCTGGGATCACCTCAGGCTACGAAAACACATTTCTCTCACTAGCCCACTACAAGCTAATCTACATTATAGGCTGTACACCTATTATTGGTTTCACTGCGAGCTGCGATCACCTCAGGCTACGAAAACACATTTCTCTCACTAACCCACTACAAGCTAATCTACATCAGGCTGTACACCTATTATGGGTTTCACTGCGAGCTGGGATCACCTCAGGCTACGGAAACACATTTCTCTCACTAGCCCACTACAATTGCTTATCTTCATCAGCCTTTACACCTATTATGGGTTTCACTGCGAGCTGGGATCACCTCAGGCTACGAAAACACATTTCTCTCACTAGCCCACTACAAGCTTATCTTCATCAGCCTGTACACCTATTATGGGTTTCACTGCAAGCTGGGATCACCTCAGGCTACGAAAACACATTTCTCTCACTAGCCCACTACAAGCTTATCTTCATCAGCCTGTACACCTATTATGGGTTTCACTGCGAGCTGGTATCACCTCAGGCTACGAAAACACATTTCTCTCACTAGCCCACTACAAGCTTATCTACATCAGCCTTTACACCTATTATGGGTTTCACTGCGAGCTGGAATCACCTCAGGCTACGAAAACACATTTCTCTCACTAGCCCACTACAAGCTTATCTACATCAGCCTTTACACCGATTATGGGTTTCACTGCGAGCTGGGATCACCTCAGGCTACGAAAACACATTTCTCTCACTAGCCCACTACAAGCTTATCTGCATCAGCCTTTACACCTATTATGGGTTTCACTGCGAGCTGGGATCACCTCAGCTGCTACGAAAACACATTTCTCTCACTAGCCCACTACAAGCTTATCTACATCAGCCTTTACACCTATTATGGATTTCACTGCGAGCTGGGATCACCTCAGGCTACGAAAACACATTTCTCTCACTAGCCCACTACAAGCTTATCTACATCAGCCTTTACACCTATTATGGGTTTCACTGCGTGAATTTAGATTTTCAATTTCTTCTTGCAATCTAGAGATATAATTTATTAATTAACATTTTCTGCGGTTTTTGACGTAGAGACTAGGTTAATTAACGTAGTAATTTTGTAAACGAAGTTCCTCCCCATTATTCGCGATTGCTGCTGTTATCTCTATTTAACGAATGTGACTTTTTGGTCGCGCGTTTCCGTATTATTTTAAATTTTAGCGTCTCACCTTGGATTATTGCGTCTATGGTTGGTGTTACCTCATAGTTTGAAGAGCTGTGAGATTCGTTTATACTAGACGCTTCCGTTTCTCATCCTTTCCGTCATCCTTTCTCCATGTCTGAGTCTTAGAGCATGGAGGTCTGAGTGTTCCTCGTCGTCGTCGCTGTCTGAGTCATCCACTATGAACTGCGAGGCATGGATGTCTGAGTCGTCTTGTGCACGTTGTATTGTTGTTGTTACTTGTTATCGTTGTCTAGATCAACTTGATGATTTGTTATTGCGGGTTGTGGGTTCATATCTTCTTTCACTAGGCTCACTTCATGATCATTTCTTCCTTTTTTTTTAGGGTGACATTTGACTCCGATGGTTGACGTTGTGAGGAGTGGTCGGGGATTGTTATATTTGGCTTCTTTGGTTCTAGAACGGTTGTCGGTTTTTGAGAAGGTTGCGTAAAGTAAAGGTAGTTTTTAGTCTCGTTTTCGCGGTGTTTTGAAAAGCGCCCTGCCGACATGAGCATTATGCTCCCCCCCCCTCCCTTGCCCCCTGCGCACGCCTATGCTGTTGTGGTAAAAATTGACTTCTTCGTGCGTTCATTAGGAACGACGTCATAGTGACACATCATAAATTGGTTACTCTTACTTAATATTGTCTTTAAAACACATTTTCTATGACAAGAACAACAATCAATTTAGATCATCAATTACAAATTCACTATATATTATCCTAAACATATAAATACATTTTAGTAACATGTGTGCAAATATCAATATTCAAGATATTAATATGAAACCTTATTTGAAATCGCGAGTATGATTTGTAACTTCTGGCGTTTTCGGCTGTACAGGACCGCACTAAGTTCACCTTTAACAATTTACAACAATACATTTGGCTCACTCATGCAGTACAGCCCATTGGAAAACGCCATTAAAAGAATTTGCAAAAGCTGTCAATCAAAAGTTACGTTAAATTTCAATTTATTAAGCGTTCACTGTGTCTGCTCTAGGGTGGCCATATTTTATTGAACTGGGACATTTAATTGAAAACAATATTACGTAGGACTTGCGTGCGCCCCCAGGGATCAGGGGCGTTAATTGTCCCAGCAGCCGGAAGCAAAAATTTGATCGTTGAATTGTATCCTCAAGACAGCCTTTAGAACTATATTATACCATGCCCCCCCCCCCCCCCCCCCCGTGTAATGAGCGTAATTTCCATGATTGAACATTAATTTTTTAAATATTAAAATATACTTTAGTATTCTGCAGAGTGAAAAACAAAATTCTAGAGCGTTGCCTGTTATCTGCATAGCATTATCTCTTGATGTCACGCCACCCTGTTCCAAAACTACTCCAAATAAGGGCATATAAACTGGTTATGTTTCATCTCTCTCTCTGTTAGTTCGTTGCCGTGCCGCGTTGTGTAGAGGGCGACACTGTCGGAGTGTTTACGAGATATCGCAGCCCCTCCACTCTTGATCCAGCCTTCGAGCCGAGCTCTACAGCCAAGGTAAGACTCTGATTGTATGGTACCTATACACAGCTATATTTATCAATTTAAGTTGAGTATTTATATTGTTGTATTATTATAGTATCGTTGTAAATTGTTTCGTTGTAGTAATTGTCTTTATATTCAGTTATTAATCAGCTGAATAGGAAATACATTAAATAAAAACTATGTTAAAATCTTGGCGCGAATAATCTTTGCTGAGCGCCATAATCTTTGAAGTCTAGACGAGATGTTATTAATTGCGTAAATATTCTATTACTATTTCCCGTTTTTCTAAATAATGCCCGGTTAGCTTTTACCATTTGGAATGTCGAGGAAAATTCCTTGCAAGGTCAGTTTATGTTGAGTGGGTCGACCGCGGCCGAGGTCACATTAATGCAACAACGTGTGCTTGCCAGCGTTGTTCTAGTAGTTTCGTTTAGATGCTAATATTACAAACATGATTAGGTAATTCTGCGTTTTTTCTCCTTTTTTTTCTAAATCAATTAGAATCACATTTTTCTTCGTCTTTCAAAATAACTTAAATTTCGGATTAAATTCCCCGTCTGCTGGGCCGAGGTACAGAATTTTTCAAGAGTAGCTCTGCCTGTCGTAAGAGGCCTCTAAAAGGCCGACGTCATATTATGACCTCTGTCCAGTACGTCCGTCGTAAAACCCGCAAATAATGAATAAATTTGATGAAAATCTGTAAATTCAGTCTCGAAGCAGAGCATTCTCAAAATAATTGGAAAATGAAATAGTATTTAGTGTCATCTCGATTACCGCCATAACATAATCAAAATGTAAGTTTAACTGATACCTTACGTTAGTGACGCAGGCAATAATATTCTTTCGAGCAGGCTCTTGCATGGTGAAACTGTTTTCACATACCAAAATCGTAGGAACTTAAAATTGACTATTCGTAAATTTATTTCGTTTACAGAACTCGTTGTATAGTCGCGCGAATAGCCTTTTTTGTGAAAACGCCCTAAATCCGCAATCTAATCTTGTTTAATTATTCAGCCATGAATGAAAATAATTACTGCGCCGCCCAGGATGAAAAGTGACAATTTCATCTAAAGTAATAATAGCTTAGCTGATGCTCTGATTGTGCTATAGGTAATTACTAATTTCTTTATTGCAAGGTCATTGTGTTGGACCAAGGTATAAATTATACATATAAATTATAATTATACTTTGTAACGAACAAAATTCAATCAATCCATTAATTTTGCAAGAATGCTGCGTGGGGCATGATAGCATAGTAACAGGTGTGATGACGTTTGTACTTGTGACCCTTATCAGTGTTTTGTTTCGTCTGCAGATGTGGCCACGTTATCGCCTGCTGGGTGACTCGCCTGGCGCTGTTGCTGACTCGCCCCATTCTTCACAACATAGCCTCTATGTACCTGACAGGTAAGCTATCTATTTTAGTTATTTATTTATTTATTTATTTATTTATTTATTTATTTATTTATTTATTTATTTATTTATTTATTTATTTATTTATTTATTTATTTATTTATTTATTTATTTATTTATTTATTTATTTATTTATTTATTTATTTATTTAATTTCAGCATCTTTCACAAAGTAATAATTAAAACATTAAATAAGTATTTTAATAATTTTTGTTATAATTGTGTCATGGGAATACATTTTTCCCAGTTACTTTTTGACATGGGTACATCTGAAGGCAAATAGTTATTTTTTAGTCAAAAGCATGTGCCATCAAATCTATTGTAGTATAGCCTACACGTTGCATATTTTATTTTAACAATAAATTAAAATTATGTATAATTTTCTAGAGCTTTATCTGATTTTAGTTCACAAATTATGCTACAGTAGGCGGGCCTTAGTTGAGAACAAGAAAACCAGTCGACCTATAGGCATTTCACAAATGAGACAAACTCCTCGAATTCATTACCGGAAACCCTAACAAAACTTCAAACATACGCACATTTCTTGTAAACCCAACATCTAGTCAAATAATTGGCGTCCACACAACAATCCAACGATTACATTTGACTACTTTTTGGCAGTTCGGACCCAACAAATTCAAGGAAATTGCGGTTGCACTTGGGTGTACAAACAACTTGTTATCATTGCTGTGAAACAATACCCTGCGGCGTTCTCAGCTTTGCCTCGGGCAAAGTTTACACACGAGGTTATTCAGCTTCCAATGCAAAGGCCAGGGTTCGATTCGTGGTTCGGGTTGTTTTCAAGATTATTGTACACAGATACCTGAATTTTGAATGGCGGGATTCAAATTGCAACAACTTGTATGCTGCGTGGGGCATGATAGTCTGTCTCTTATTGTCGCCGACCATTCTGGTCGGACTCTTGACAGCGAAGAGTAGCGGCATCCAGCTTACCTCGACAATCAGTTCAGCATTCCAACGTAGCCAGCATCACGCGCTCAGGCAAGTTAACCCTGTTTGTACTGACCCAAAGTCCCGCCTTGGTTCAACGCCCATAAGACCAAATGTATCGCGTGAAACCTGACGGGACCTACAAGTCCCAGTGTCTTTGATCACCGCTAGATGGCAGCATGTCCTAGCGCGTTACATCAGCGGTGTATTATCAACAGAGCTGTATGAAGACTGAAGAGTGACCAGCACACTTCTTACACAACATCGAAGCAATGCAACAGTGAATTTGTTTATGTTTGTAGTCTACCTCACACGTAAGTATTATATATTTTTGTATTTCTCAGACAATAGTTGATTAACAATATAAATATTATACTTAAGCAAAAAGATGATATTTTACATAATATTTACATAAACATAACCAGGGACTGAGAAGTCCCGCCAAGCCACAACTGGCTTGAACTAACATAACATAACAAAATATTTCCCCACAAATTAAGCTAAATAATTATTGCTTTTTGTTGTTTTTCAGTGAGGTGAACACAAGAATATGGACCCTGATCGATGACATAGAGGCGTATTTACTGGATATCCCTTCTGATGTGGATGCACCCTCACCCTCCAACGTCAGCGTCAACGAAAAGAGAACTGTTTTGTTTTTATTATCATCATGATTATATTTGTTATCATTACAACTGTATTGTTATGTGTGTATGCCTTTGTATTAATTAATTATTATGCTTATTTGAGTTGTTACGTATCATTGAAAAATAAATTATCTGCTGGAACTAGAACCCATGATAACATGGTTTGTGTCCTGGAGAGCAAATAATAAGTCAGTTTAGTTCTGTTTACAAACATCCCATACAACAACCATAAAAAATCCTTAAAATGAATCAATTCCATTACAAAATTGTTAGTGCATTTGTAGATCTAGATCCAGTGTTGTGCAGTAACTTAGGTAAATGTAATTGAGTAAAAGTAATTACATAGTTACATTTTGAGTAACTCAATTACTATTTCAATTATTCCATTTTAATGTAACTGTAACTGAATTAATTTTATAAGTAATTATACTCAGTTTCCAGTTACTTTTTATACAGTTACTTTCCTTCAAAACCATGCTCGTACAGTAAGGTCCTCCTTTGTAAATCAGTTTTTATAACTGAACAGGATAGACATTAAATAAATAAATAAAAAAAAATTCTAAAAAATTAGATTAAAAAAAAATTTTTTTTGCATGTGGAGGAAATAACTCGAGTGGTGGTAAAATCCTTTTTTGAATGAACATGGTCAACATGATAATACATTTTGTTTGTCTATAGTTACACTTTTAAGAAATTGTATGAAGTAACTGTTACTGTAACTCAATTATTTTGGTAAGAAAGTAAACTAACTGTAACTGAATTACTTTCATTGGCAGGTAACCGTAACTTAAACTGAATTACTTGACAAAAGTAACTTCACTGTCTAGATCCCTGGCGAGACTTGTAAGTCCCATGATTAAAATGTATTATTGCATAACAATTACATACATTTTTATTAATTTTTATGTTAGTATATATTTACAACTTTTACTTAGAAAACACCTACAAATAAATGTTTTTACAAAAACTGTTAAGTTATAGTCAATAAAGGGTTAGCTTACATTTACACTACACATGGAGTTGATTGAAACTAGGGTTCGATTCCCGGTTTGGGCTAGGGGTTTGAAGTTAGGAAATTAACTTTTTTTTTTTTTTTTTTCAGGTTAATACTTTTATTAATTTTTTATTAGAGTAAAAAAACCTTAAATAAAAATAAACATAGCATTCACATAAATAAAATATGTATCTAATGAAAGAAATAACAAATCTTATGAAAACCACTGGTGGAATTGATTATCAAATTATATAATAATGTAATATTAATGTATTTGCCTATTTTTGGATGGGATACATTGCACCCACACAGCTCGACTATGTAAAGGCCGATCCACAATTGATATAAGGGTTGCAATGAGCTGTATGAGCTATAATAGCCATCACAGCAACAAAGCACATAATAATTGATATTAAATCTGCCATGAAAATCAGTTAGCCTATTGTAATTGAGTGGATATACAATGTATACAAAGAAATTTGATGTATAGTTTCATGATATTGATTAAAATTACGAACTCAAGCAGCTGATAAGATGAATTATTAGCAACAAGTTGGTTAAAAGGTATACAAAGGGTTTTCTTACTTATTTGTTATGTACACATTTCCAAATGTCTTCAATTTTGTACAAAATTACATACACTGTAAATAAACCTTGAATTGAAAAATTAGAATCCATCAAATAGTTTATAGATATGAAATCCCTAAAGACAATCAGTTCTTCAAATTTGAGTGGACAGACTAACCCCATAGTTCATTCTATTTACTACGTATATATATACTAAAGTTATTACTAATAGAAATGATGCATTTCAGAATGTAGAATCAATAAAATAAACAAATCTTTCAAAAGGGATAACATTTTCAATACAAATTTCACTGAGGTTCAATTAAACTGTAACCGTTCCCTAAGGAACTGAGATTTGTTTGTGATTTTCTAGAGCTTGATTTGTTTCTAGTCCTATAGTTGTTTCTAGTTTCGAAAGTGATCCAAAGTATAGAATTGATTACTGTATTAACTTGATGTGGTTTTATTCTATACAGACTACGGAGAAAGACTCGAAGCAGAGGTCGGGACTACCTTCGTCTGCCTCTTATCGTCGCCGTCGGGAAGACGATTCTGGTTGGACTCTTGACAGCGCAGAGTAGCGGCATCCAGCTTACCTCGAGAATCAGTTCAGCATTCCAACGTAGCAACGTAACATCACGCGCTTAGGCAAGTTAACCCTTTTTGTACTGACGGTGAATCTACCCCCATATATTTTTTTTAATATGCATAAATATGCATACAAATAATAATAATATTTGGTTTACTACGATTTATTTTGCTTGCAATGCAATTTCCAATACCAGAGAAAAAATACAATTACCGTACCAGAGAACAAAATAAATCGTAGAAAACCAAATATTGAAAACACTTATTTCAAAACAATACATCCACATAGCCAATAGTTAGGGTAAGGTGTACACACCCACACACGTAGTTGTTAGCCGTATTTTTCATAAAACCCGTTGTAAATACCATAGGGCTCCTCCAAAAAGGGCTTGAAAATTAGTTTTGATATTCTCAATTGAGCGTATTTCATATACTAACCCATATGTTGTATTTATGCATATTTAAAAAAAAAAAAAATTGGGGTAGATTCACCTTAAACGCCATAAGACCGAATGTATCGCGAAAAACCTGACGGGATCTACACGTCCCTGTGTATACCAGTGTCTTTGATCACCGCTAGATCGCAGCAGGTCCTAGGTGGACTATCAACACAGCTGTATGAAGACTGAAGAGCGACCAACAAGCAATGCAACAGTGAATTTGTTTATTTTTGTAGTCTACCTCACACGTAAGTATTTTATATTTTTGTACTCCGCTGACTATAGTTGATTAACAATATAAGTATTACTATTATAGTTCAGCAAAAATATGATAATTTTACATGATATTTACTTAAACATAACTAGGGACTGAGAGGTCCCGCCAGGCCACAACTGGCTTGGACTAACATAACATAGCTTAAAAAAATCTTTACCCCACAAATTATGCAAAATTATTGCTTTTTGTTGTTTTTCAGTGAGGTGACACAAGAATATGGATCCAGGTGACATAGAGGCGTATTTACTGGATATCCCTTCTGATGTGGATGCACCCCCACCCTCCAACGTCAGCGTCGGCGAAAAGAGAACTGTTTTGTTTTTATTATCATCATGATTGTATTTATTATAATTTCAACTGTATTGTTATGTGTGTATGCCTTTGTATTAATTAATTATGATGCTTATTTGAGTTGTTACATATTGAAAAATAAATTATCTGCTGGACACAGAACCCATGATAACATGGTTTGTGCCCTGGAGAGCAAATGATAAGTAAGTTTAGTTCTGTTTACAAACATCCCTTACAACAACCATAAAAAACCCTTCAAATGAATCAATTCCATTACGAATTTTTTAGTGCATTTGTAGATCTAGATCCTTGGCTGGACTTCTAAGTCCCATGGTTAAAAATTAAAATGTATTGTTGCATAACAATGACATACATTTTTACTAATTTTTATGTTAGCAATTACAACTTTAACTTAGAAAACACCTACGAAAAAATGTTTTTACAACAACTGTTAAGTTAGTACCGGTACATAACTTACATTTACATTACACATGGGGTTGATTGAAACCAGGGTTCGATTCCCGGTTCGGTTAGGGTTTTTAAGTTAGGAAATTAACTTATATAGCCATTATATCAACAAAGCACATAATAATTGGTATTAAATCTGTCATGAAAATCGGTTATTGTAATTGAGTCAATATACAAAGTATACAAAGAAGTTTGATTTATATAGTTTCATGATATTAATTAAAATTACCAACCCAAACAGCTGATGAGATGAATTATTAGCAACAACTTGGTTAGAAGACAGTATACTTTCATATACCTACTAACATTCTTACTTATTTTCTTACTTTTTCGTTATGCACACATTTCATCTGTTCCCCGTTTTCAGCTGAGCTACAACACTGAAGAGGCACCACCAACCGAATATGGCTTCACATCGCTTGCGTCGACCAACTACATGACTGAACCCATCTTGCACAGACAACACAGAATCAAGCTATCCTACAATATCTTGTGGTGAGTTTTACTAACTGAATTGCTGGCATTACCTTAACATCAATTTAGTACTACTGATTAGCTCTTTTGGTTTTATAGTTCAATTATTTATAGAACATTTGATACTCGCACCATTTGTATATGTCCAAATCCCAAGCGAACTTCCAAGATTTTCTTCCCAACAAACTTGAGGAACTACTAGGCCCTATTTCATTAAGAGACAAATTATTTTGTTGCTTTGTTTATAATAGACTAAAGACGCGATCAATAAAATAAGAAACAATATAAAATCTATAATGAACATAATGAAAAAACAAAGACTAGAAGAGTTTTTTTGCAAGAGGCGATAAAACGAAATGTGTTATTTTTTATGCACTTAGATATTGTTTCACATATCTCCATCAATATACTACAACACTAAGAGTTCAAATCAAATCGCAAATTACTGCAAATCAAACTAATGTTGGGGTTGTACGTGATATTGGAACATTTTGAGTTCAAAACATGAAATAACAACCAATTTGGGCTACTTACTATACTCAAAAGGGATACTCCCGCTAAATTTTTATTTTAAATTTAAATATATAAACAAAGTCTGAACTAACACGAAGTTGAATGTCTCGTAATTTGCAATTTACAATTTTGTAGCCATAGGCAGCGAGCAAGACAGTTTCATATGACATTATCAGTAGGTATTACATATTATTATACTGATTATTTCACTGTTGAAGGAATGCGGAATGCGAGGGGAAAATACAAACATAATATTATACCACTTTTACAATTTTTTAAAATGTAATTTAGGAAAAAGTAAAACTATTTTCAAACAACTCTAATTATGAATAATGATACATAGTATTGCATATTTATAGGGAGAAAATCAAATTGATGAATAAAAATAATATAAAGAAGGCTAAAATAGGCACTTGAGATGGAATAATGACTTGTGTTGTAAAAGCTTACAAACTAGGGTTAATTTATGCAAGTTAACAAGTTAGGCAAGTTAACCCTTTTTGTACTGACGGAACTTCAAAGTCTCGCCTTGGTTAAACGCCAATAAGACCGAATATATCTGGTTAAACATGACTGGACCTAAATGTCTCTGTGTATACCAGTGTCTTTGAGCACCGCTACATCGCAGCAGGTCCTAGCAGAGCTGTATGAAGAGCGACCAGCAGACACTTCTTCCCCAACATTGAAGCAACGCAACAGTGAATTTGTTTATTTTTGTAGTCTACCTCACACGTAAGTATTATATATATTTTTGTATTCCTCATACAATAGTTGATTCACAATATAAGTATTGTAGTTAAGGAAAAATATGATAATTTTACATAATATTTACATAAACATAACTAGGGACTTAGAAGTCCTGCCAGGCCACAACTGGCTTGGACTGACTTACCTAACAAAATCTTTTCCTTGCTTTTTGTTGTTTTTTAGTGAGGTGACTCAAGAATATGGATCCAGGTGACATAGAGGCATATTTACTGGATATCCTTTCTGATGTGAATGCACCCCAACCCTCCAACGTCAGCGTCAACGAAAAGAGAACTGTTTTGTTTTTATTATCATCATGATTATATTTATTATCATTACAACTGTATTGTTATGTGTGTATGTCTTTGTATTAATTAATTATTATGATTGAGTTGTTACATATTGAAAAATAAATTATCTGCTGGAACTAGAACCCATGATAACATGGTTTGTGTCCTGGAGAGCAAATAATAAGTCATCAGTTTAGTTCTGTTTACAAACATCCCTTACAACAACCATAAAAAATCCTTAAAATGAATCAATTCCATTACGAATTTTTTAGTGCATTTGTAGATCTAGATCCTTGGCGGGACTTCTAAGTCCCATGATTAAAATGTATTGTTGCATAACAATGACATATATTTTTATTAAGTTTTATGTTAGCAGTTACAACTTTAACTTAGAAAACACCTACGAAAAAATGTTTTTACAACAACTCTTAAGTTAGTACATAAAGGGTTAACTTACATTTACACTACACATGGGGTTGATTGAAACCAGGGTTCGATTCCCGGTTCGGCTAGGGTTTTTAAGTAAGGAAATTAACTTATATAGCCATCATATCAACAAAGCACATAATAATTGGTATTAAATCTGTCATGAAAATCGGTTATTGTAATTGAGTCAATATACAATGTATACAAAGAAGATTGATTTATAGTTTCATGATATTGATTAAAATTACCAACCCAAACAGCTGATGAGATGAATTATTAGCAACAACTTGGTTAGAAGACAGTATACTTTCATATACCTACTTACATTCTTACTTATTTTCTTACTTTTTCGTTATGCACTCATTTAATCTGTTCCCCGTTTTCAGCTGAGCTACAACACTGAAGAGGCACCGCCCACCGAATATGGCTTCACAACGCTTGCGTCGACCAACATGACTGGACCCATCTTGCACAGACAACACAGAATCAAGCTATCCTACAATATCTTGTGGTAAGTTTTACTTACTGAATTTCCGAATCAAGGCTATACCCTTCTCAGATTTTCAATTTCCACACTTCGTCTTTTTATGATTGAATTCGATAGATCTTGACCACGTGAATCCGAATCCGTAAACCGTTTTTTGCGGAAACGAACCGTTTGGCTGTAAAAAATTAATTTAATTCAACTCGATACTTTCAAATTGAAATTGTAGGGCCAAATATAAATGGATTTTTGAACTGAGGGGCTCTTTGGATTCACAAATAAACCAAGAATACGAACAATTGATTGAAAATTGAAAAAAAAATTGAAGTCGTTTTTTTTTCTAAGTCCTAAAAATGAGTTTTAACACCTTGTCTTTTTAAAATTGAATTTGATAGATCTTGACCACGTGATCACGAAACTGTAAACGGTTTATGGCGGAACCGTACCGTTTGTCTGTAAAAAAATAATGAATATTCTACCCAAATATTGTTATTGTAATTGTAAGGCCAAATATGGATGGATTTACGAACTGATGGTCTCACAGGATGCAAAAAGTATCAAAGAATGCGATCTGATCATAAAAATTGCAAAATGGGGAAAAAAATATTTTTAGCCGTTTTGCAATCAAGGCTATAACCCTTCTCAGATTTTCAATTTCCACACTTTGTCTTTTTATGATTGAATTCGATAGATCTTGACCACGTAAACCCGAATCCGTAAACCGTTTTTTGCGGAAACGAACCGTTTGGCTGTAAAAAATTAATCTTTATTCAACTCGATACTTTCAAATTGTAATTTTAGGGGCAAATATGGATGGATTTTTGAACTGAGGGGCTCTTTGGATCCACAAAATATCCATGAATACGTTTCAATGATAAAAAATTTGAAAATTTAAAAAAAAAATTGAAGTCGTTTTTTTTCCAAGTCCTAAAAATGAGTTTTAACACCTTGTCTTTTTAAAATCGAATTTGATAGATCTTGACCACGTGATCACGAAACTGTAAACGGTTTATGGCGGAACCGTACCGTTTGTCTGTAAAAAAATAATGAATATTCTACCCAAATATTGTTATTGTAATTATTGTAAGGCCAAATATGGATGGATTTACGAACTGATGGTCTCACAGGATGCAAAAAGTATCAAAGAATGCGATCTGATCATAAAAATTGCAAAATGGGGAAAAAAATATTTTTAGCCGTTTTGCAATCAAGGCTATAACCCTTCTCAGATTTTCAATTTCCACACTTTGTCTTTTTATGATTGAATTCGATAGATCTTGACCACGTAAACCCGAATCCGTAAACCGTTTTTTGCGGAAACGAACCGTTTGGCTGTAAAAAATTAATCTTTATTCAACTCGATACTTTCAAATTGTAATTTTAGGGGCAAATATGGATGGATTTTTGAACTGAGGGGCTCTTTGGATCCACAAAATATCCATGAATACGTTTCAATGATAAAAAATTTGAAAATTTAAAAAAAAAATTGAAGTCGTTTTTTTTCCAAGTCCTAAAAATGAGTTTTAACACCTTGTCTTTTTAAAATCGAATTTGATAGATCTTGACCACGTGATCACGAAACTGTAAACGGTTTTTGGCGGAACCGTACCGTTTGTCTGTAAAAAAATAATGAATATTCTACCCAAATATTGTTATTGTAATTGTAAGGCCAAATATGGATGGATTTACGAACTGATGGTCCCACAGGATGCAAAAAGTATCAAAGAATGCAATCTGATCATAAAAATTGCAAAAATGGCAAAAAAATATTTTTAGCCGTTTTGCAATACGTCCTCAGATTTTCAATTTCCACACTTTGTCTTTTTATGATTGAATTCGATAGATCTTGACCACGTGAATCCGAATCCGTAAACCGTTTTTTGCGGAAACGAACCGTTTGGCTGTAAAAAATTAATCTTTATTCAACTCGATACTTTCAAATTGTAATTGTAGGACCAAATATGGATGGATTTTTGAACTGAGGAGCTCTTTGGATCCACAAAATATCCATGAATACGTTCCAATGATAAAAATTTGAAAATTGAAAAAAAAAATTGAAGTCGTTTTTTTCTAAGTCCTAAAAATGAGTTTTAACTTTTAACACCTTGTCTTTTTAAAATCGAATTTGATAGATCTTGACTACGTGATCACGAAACTGTGACAAAATGCTTTTGGCTTTGGATTGGAAGCCATGTTTGTTGAGCTCATGTGCTAATTAAAAATTCCACAAAGTTTAACCAACTGAACTGGGTTTTGCGCTTTGCTTGGTGTAGGAAGCGTAAATTTGTCAAATTTAAATTCTTATGAATTGTACAGGCTCAACTTGTGCAGACCCATTTGGTCATTTAAGCTAATTCGCTTCATTGAGTGTATGTAAATAAGGTCTCAAATGAAATAATGGATAAAATGATAGATATATTTTTTAAATTACAGTGTGACAGGTAATTTGTGATTCATTATTTTAACGTCATACATTTTTGCTATTGTTTCATCAACACAATTATGTACAGTAATTTTCTTTAATATGTAAATAAAATCTTTGTACTATTCAAATCTATCTGCACATGTTTTAGACTTGCTCTACTTGAATGCCAATCTAATTGACTAGAAATATTAGCAGCTAGTATTGAATTGAGAGAAATCATTGCTGACACAAAGTTCATAGCAAAACTTTCTAATTTTTAATTTAACATCTCCTGCTCAAACACTAATTAGTAATTTCTATGGACGACGATTAAAACAGTGATGATGAGAAGAATACAAAAACGCTTACCATGTATCAAAAAAGACTGAAAATTGCAAAGAAAAGCTCCATTTTGATAAGTGAATTAAAAATGGATTCTAGTATAATAGGAAGTTGTGCATTCATGGAAACAAGTTTTAAATTTCCTTATAAACAAATGAAAAGCATTTACAAAATTTGGTTATAACCCCATTTTCTATTTAAAATCATAAAATTTCAATATGATTCAGTTTACAAACAATTCTTACTCGCATAATTACGGTGGTAGCAAAAATACGAGCCCAACAGTTAGCTTACGTCGCACAAGTAGATGGGAGCTCTTGTAGTAGAAAATGCATACACGGAATGTTCCATGCATTTTTTCTACTACGAGAGCTCTAGTCGGCGTGGACATTTGTACGTTGTTTCTAGCAGTATCGCATCCATTAATATGTCTCGTTCTTTGTTCCAGGCCAATGGCAGGGTTCATACCCTCTACAAACACATCTTGCCAAACTTCTACTACTACATCTCTTCCGACTACTTGCATCTCTCGCTCGAACGTCATACGACAGTCTCCAACGCCGATCCCGGGCACTTGCCAGCCATTCTCAAGGCCGTGGAACCTCTACTTGCTGTAGTGAATATACTGTATTAATCTTCTCAATATATGCCATTTAACTCAAGCTGTTGTGTTCATTTATTGCACTAACACCCTGCTTCTCATTCCCATCATAGTTCTTGCTCTGTTCACTGTACAATATGACTGTTCAATAAATCTTGTTCAACAAATGCTGTTTGTTGTATACACCGATTTGTACTTTGCACCTTGCTTCCAGTCTCACCTCCCTTCCCAGCAGTAACCCTTTCACGGCAAACTCCCGGCAATGAAAGGGTTGTGACCTAGTTCAAAACCTTCAAAACTAAGTGAAAAGGTGAAGTTTTGAAAGTCATCTAGGGGTCGCGACCTAGTTTTGGACTTGGCATTTTGTTTGAACGTGATCTAGAGCTTGTGACCTAGTTTTGAACGTCATCAAAGGGTTGTGACCTAGTTTTGAACGTCATCAAAGGGCTGTGACCTAGTTTTGAAGGTTGCCTTGAGGTTGTGACCTAGTTTTGGGACTTGGTGTTTTCTTTGAAAGTCACCAAAGGGTTGTGAAAACGTCATCAAAGGGTTGTGACCTAGTTTTGAAGGTTGCCTTGAGGTTGTGACCTAGTTTTGGGACTTGGTGTTTTCTTTGAAAGTCATCAAAGGGTTGTGACCTAGTTTTGAAGGTTGCCTAGAGGTTGTGACCTAGTGAAGGAACGGTTTTGGATGTGATTTCATGAAAAATTTTTCTTGAAAGTCACCTAGAGGTTACGACCTAGTTTTGAAGGTTGCCTTGAGGTTGTGACCTAGTGAAGGAACAGTTGTGGATGTGATTTTATGAAAATTTTTTGAAAGTCACCTAGAGGTTACGACCTAGTTTTGAAGGTTGCCTTGAGGTTGTGACCTAGTGAAGGAACAGTTGTGGATGAGATTTTATGAAAAATTTTTCTTGAAAGTCACCTAGAGGTTACGACCTAGTTTTGAAGGTTGCCTTGAGGTTGTGACCTAGTGAAGGAACGGTTTTGGATGTGATTTCATGAAAATTTTTTCTTGAAAGTCACCTAGAGGTTACGACCTAGTTTTGAAGGTTGCCTTGAGGTTGTGACCTAGTTTACGAACGGTCTTGGGACGGCATTCTATGAAAAAATTTTCTTGAAAGTCACCTAGAGGTTGCGACCTAGTTTTGAAGGCTGCCTAGGGGTTGCAACCTTGTGGTTGTGACCTAGTTTATGGACTTAAAAGATTTCTGGACTTTTTCAGGAGATTTCTGTACTTTTTCTAGGCTATTCAAAAACAATTATTCACCAATATTATTTGTTTATTTATAATAAATAATAATTATTCAACATACAACATTTCAACATCGATAGTCAAACGTAATTCAATATATATATTGAAAAGGAACATGACAATATGCAGACGATTATTCGATCTAGTTTTAGCGGCCAAACAGCAACCCTGGAAGCCGGACACGGCTTCTATCTTCTCCTCGAATCTTGAAAATCTTGATCCGAGAAAATCATTTAATAAGTTGAGATCAAACTGAAACAAGAAAATTCAGGAAACTGCAAATGTAGATTCCCAGCTGGGGGGTGAGTCTCGACTTCCACGCGGAAACGAAACTTTCGACAGGCTGGAATCTTTTCTTGACCAATCAGAACCATGTGGCGCGTTTTAAGTATTTTCCACAGTCTGCTAGCGGTGAACCAGTGAATCATCCAGGTGACGGTACATATTGTTGTTAAAGCATTACCATTAATTGTTCTGATAAACATGTCAAACGGGCATGAAGTTAACAATAAGTAAGTTAATACTTTATTACAACACATTATATTAGATTCTACACATTATATAAGCTAGGCTGTAGTACTACGTTACTAATGTAGGCCTTATTAATGTAGGCCTAGGCTTATTGTAGCCTAGTACTTGCCTAGACTAAAAGAGTTGGGCCTAGACCTAGGCTAGGACTACACCACGTGATCTTCTGACGTCACTTTCGACTGTGGAAAGTAATTCCATCTGCAATTTGCCTGTCGGAATTACATCCTACAGACGAAAGTGACGTCAATTCATTACGTGGTGTAGTCCTAGCCTAGGTCTAGGCCCAACTGTTTTAGTCTAGGCAATTTCTAGGCTACAATAAGCCTAGGCCTACATTAATAGGCCTACATTGGTAACGTAGTACTACAGCCTAGCCTATAGTATAATGTATAGAACCTAATATAATGTGTTGTAATAAAGTATTAGCTTACTTATTGTTAACTTCGTGCCCGTTTGACATGTTTAGCAGAACAAATGATCTACTGCTTTAACAACAATACCTACCGCCACCTGGATGATTCACTGATTCACTGCTAGCAGACTGTGGAAAATACTTAAAACGCGCCACAAGGTTCCGATTGGTCAAGAAAAGATTCCAGCCTGTCGAAAGTTTCGTTTCCACGTGGAAGTTGAGACTCACCCCCCTGACCAACAAACTAATCATCCTTTATGATAAGCGATTTACAAGCAAACAAATAAGAAAGTTGTAGCAAACAAGCTATTTGGTAGAGACTTCAAAGATTTTGATTAGCAGTTGCCACATGGTGGAAACAAGCTTTGCAACAAATAAATCATCATTAACATGGGGAAATTGTTATACTGGGCCTAAGTAGTGTGCTACAAACATTTTGTAATCCATGCATGCTTGATTGGTCAATATAGAAGTCTTGACTTCCCTACTAAAACAATATGGAAACACGTGACCAATGGGTAATGGCAATATACAAATAGTCTGCCAGTATTTGTTTAAAAATTAGTTTCAAAGCAATGGTACCCAGCAAGCTATGGAGGTATAAAGAGGTAAATAAAACATAGGTAACAATAAGTGTGGAACCCACTCAACCAAGAATACCTACAAGTGATTGGGTTGCATACACTTACAACTCCCGATTGGCGATTAGTTCAGCACTGTTTTTTTTTTCTAAATTGTTGAGCTATATGAACAAGAAAAAGTGTAATTTCATAGACTTTCACGGCCGGAGACAACTATACTATCGTGGTTTTCCGGGTACAATCGTGTTAAAAGGTGGAACCAATCCAACGTTTCGCCCATATTGCAACGGACTTCTTCAGGGACCTTTGTGGAGTGTTGATACTGACACCAACAACTGTCACGAGGGGGAACTCTGGACAGTGATGCTACCGAATAACACCCGCTACGCAAAGCCACTCAGCCACAGGCCCGCTCAGTTATATAGCTCCTCTACTTCCCCTCCATCCCCTACTCGTCTTATCAAAACAAGACGCGTGCGGGTTGCAGCACGTCTGAAGATGCCCGCAAGCAACAACACGTCCGCGTCACTGGTGTCTACGTGCGTCCGTCATACAATAACAAGCTAATAATAGCGCGCTGTCGACCACAATAGACTACTTCATATTGTACCTTGATGGGACAATTATAGGTTTCCAAGTATAATCTCCCTCCCTATTGAAATTGAGGGGATGTTTTTCTATTTCAATAGCCTCTGATCAATCTAGGCACCAAACGTCTGGTTTTGGTCCAAACTTCTGTTCTGTCAATTGACTACTGCATGTTCAGCTATGGCAGAACCCTTTATGTTGGCCGATTTGGTGTGTCTCTTATGTTCTTTGATGCGGGTGCTATTGGTCCTCCCCGTTTGCCCTATGTACACCTGGCCACACCTGCATGGTACTTTATACACTCCTTCTGTATGGTGGTCAATCCTACCTTTTAAAGAGCGTAAACAGTCTTTAATTATACCATTTGGTTTGAACACTGTTCTTATGTTGTTCTTTCTAAGTACAGTAACTTGCTGATTTGGTCTGTCGTGTTTTGAATGGGAGTACTGCTGTGCTAACGGGCTTAGGTTCTACAGTTTTGTTGTTGATTCTTTATCGTCCTATTAATGGTTTGCTTGGTATATCCATTGTTGACCAGTGCTGTAGTAAAGGTCTTGAGCTCACCTTGTAACGCACTGGGTTCACAAATGGTTTTAGCCCGGTGTACTAACGAGTTAACGACTGATTGCTTTTGACTTGGGTGGTGGTGTGACCTGGCGTTTTAAAAACGCCAGTTCACTGTTCACTGTTCACTGTTGGGTGGTGGTGTGAGCAATCAGTCGTTAACTCGTTAGTACACCGGGCTAAAACCATTTGTGAACCCAGTGCGTTACAAGGTGAGCTCAAGACCTTAACTACAGCACTGGTCAACAATGGATATACCAAGCAAACCATTAATAGGACGATAAAGAATCAACACAGAAACAACAACAAAACTGTAGAACCTAAGCCTGTTAGCACAGCAGTACTCCCATATATTCAAAACACGACTGACCGAATCAGCAAGTTACTTAGAAAGAACAACATAAGAACAGTGTTCAAACCAAATGGTATAATTAAAGACTGTTTACGCTCTATAAAAGGTAGGATTGAACACCATACAGAAGGAGTGTATAAAGTACCATGCAGGTGTGGCCAGGTGTACATAGAGCAAACGGGGAGGACCAATAGCACCCGCATCAAAGAACATAAGAGACACACCAAATCAGCCAACAAAAAGGGTTCTGCCATAGCTGAACATGCAGTAGTCAATATACCTTCATCTTTACATGAAATAGATTTTGACATAACCGAAGTGTTGGCCAAAACCAATTTTTTGGTACCTACCTAGATTGATCAGAGAGGATATTGAAATAGAAAAACATACCATCAATTTCAATAGGGAGGGAGGTTATACACTGAGTGCTACATGGAAACCTATAATTGCCCCATCAAGGTAAAATATGAAGTAGTCTATTGTGGTCGACAGCGCGCTATTATTAGCTTGTTATTTTATGACGGACGCACGTAGACACCAGTGACGCGGACGTGTTGTTGCTTGCGTGCATCTTCGGATGTGCTGCAACCCACGCGCGTCTTGTTTTGATTAGAGGATGGAGGGGAAGTAGAGGAGAGCTATATAACTGAGCGCCCCTGTGGCTGAGCGGCTTTGCGATAGCGGGTGATATTCGGTAGCATCACTGTCCAGAGTTCCCCCTCGTGACAGTTGTTGGTGTCAGTATCAACACTCCACGAAGGTCCCTGAAGAAGCCCATTGCAATATGGGCGAAACGTTGGATTGGGTCCACCTTTTGACACGGTTGTACCCTGAAAACCAAGAAAAAATGTAGCCTATTAGTTTTAGAATTTATAGTAATTGCCATATTGGCATTGAACAAATACTTAGCTGTGAAGAATGTTTAGTCAATCAACAAGAACCTATATCAACAAAATTCATTTTAGGCTACGTCTTTAACCAACCCCAGAGCAGGACGTAGATTAAGTTGAAATAGCTCTTCACAGCAAATATTCCGGGCCGACTCCAATGTTATGATTGTAAGTTAATAGATAACAAGTAACCACTTCGCTTCACTGGTACTGTTTCCATATTGCTTTAGGTGAAGTGAGAGTGTTGTGATTAGTACCAGCAATATTGATGCTAGTTAGGGGGCTAGCTAGGGAGTGTTTTCAACGATACCACACCCTTAGCAACTAGGCCTACTGATCCTTAGGTAAGCCAATGCACAAAATTTCATTCAAATCCATCAAGTAGTTTGAGAAGTTATGATGATTTTTGTAATGTTCGACAGCCAACAGTAAATAATGGTAAATTCTCCGGGAAATAGGGGTAGTATAAGAGCACACCCAGCCGGTCCCCATTGTGTTAAATGTGTTCTGGATGGTGCCCTACAGGCAGAGCCTAATTAAGTGGCTTAAGATGTTAATTCATGAAAACCAACTTACTCGTCGTTTCCATGGGAAGAAACCGGCCCAACCCGATGATTGTTTTTGATGTTGGATGATCTCGAGGTGGCCAACGGTCTTGAAACGATTCTGAAATATGACACGTTGTGATGTTTTTGTACTTGACACGAATATTATTCTACTTCAAAGTGCCTTAAATGTGTTCTGGGTGGTGCCCTACAGGCAGAGCCTAATTAAGTGGCTTAAGATGTTCATTCATGAAAACCAACTTACCCGTTGTTTCCATGGGAAGAAACCGGCCCATCCGGACGATTGTTTTCGATGTTCGATGATCTCGAGGTGGCCAACTGAAACGATCCTGAAATGTGACACAATTCGTGATATTTTTGTACTTCATACGAATATTAATCTAGTTTAAAGTGCCTTAAATGTGTTCTGGGTGGTGCCCTACAGGCAGAGCCTAATTAAGTGGCTTAAGTACCGGTACCGTAAGATGTTAATTTATGAAAACCAACTTACCCATTGTTTCCATGGGAAGAAACCGGCCCATCCCGACGATTGTTTTTGATGTTGGATGATCTCGAGGTGGTTGACGGTCTTGAAACGATCCTGAAATGTGACACATTGTGTTTTTGTACTTGACACGAATAATATTCTAGTTGAAAGTGCCTTAAATATGTTCTGGGTGGTGCCCTACAGGCAGAGCCTAATTAAGTGGCATTGTTAATTCATGAAAACTAACTTACCCGTCGTTTCCATGGGAAGAAACCGGCCCATCTCGACGATTGTTTTCGATGTTGGATGATCTCGAGGTGGCCGACGGTCTTGAAACGATCCTGAAATGTGACACGTCGTGATGTTTTTGTACTTGACACGAATATTAATCTAGTTCAAAGTGCCTTAAATATGTTCTGGATGGTGCCCTACAGGCAGAGCCTAATTAAGTGGCTTAAAATTGTTAGGGCCTAATTCATGAAAACCAACTTACCTGTTGTTTCCATGGGAAGATTGGCCCATCCAGCATCGGCCATGCGTGGCAGGCCAACCAAGAGACTGTAAGGAAGAAATACAAACACCAGAACATGCATGGATTTAAAGAGCAAAAACAACTTCATAAAAGTATGAACTTCTGTTTCAAATGGATCAGAAGGTAATTATCAGTTCTTTTCTGCCACAATTCTTGAGGTCAACATATTTTCCGATACTTTACGGTCGTATTAAAACTCAAATTATACTCGAATGCAGCGAAACAAAAGAACATGAACAGACACGTACGTATAATCTTCAGTATTTTGGTGGATCAGAAGGTAGGCCTATTTTTCAGTCCTTTTCTGCCACAATTCTTGAGGTTTTAAAATAATCAGGTTGATACAATATGGTCAGATTAAAACACAAAATACTTGAACTCAATAAATTTACAAAATCTCTGAAGGACAAAAAATTTCTTCTTTTCTTATAGGCCTACCCACAATTGACATCTCATGTCATCATGTATTTTCTGGTAAGCCAGTAGAGATAGGATTCTTGTTCCTTTCGATCCATGCCACCCGGCATTTTGTCCCTTTCATCCTTTACATATGCACACTCAAAGAGATGCCTCCTGTCTTGTTCTCTGACCCCACACATCCTACATATGCTGGATTCGAAAACCCCAAAACTATGTAGGTGCTTGGCAAGCAGGTCATGTCCAGTCTGGAGCCGGAATTAGGCCGTCTCTATTCTTCTGCTGTAGCACTTGTGTTTGCCTGCAGGCCTTGAAACAGTAGGCCTATACTGTTGCCATGATTTATTCTGGCCCTTCTCTTGCCATCCTTTACGGACCACTTTGCATGTTGATGCATGTAGATGAGATTTAATGGCTTTATGCGACAGTATCTTATTTCCTTGGGTCTTTTTGCTGCCTTGTTTGGCTAGATAATGAGCCTTTTCATTTCCATAGATGCCACAGTGGGCTGGTATCCACTGTAACACTATGTTGTTTCCAGCATTCATAAGGCGCAAAATCTGCACTTTACAGCGTCTTATTTCTTGTTGTGCCTCATCTCTACTTGCGATGGATTCAATGGCAGTTTTAGAGACTAATAAAATTAAAATAAAATTATTATCTTCCGGTTTTTAGAAGGTGCCAGTTTCAGGAGTGCTTCCATTATGGCACGGACTTCTCCGTCAAAGTTGCTACCATTGGCACCAGCTGGGTAGGAAGCCTCAAACTCTCTGCAGTATATCCCGGCACCTGCATTTCCTTCCCCTGGAGATGATGATCCATCGGTATACAGATGCAACCATTCGTTCTCGGGATATTTCTGGTGAATGTAGGCTAATGATGTTTTTTTTTTCAGGTGGTCACCTGTGTGGTTGTTACTTGTTTTTCTTACCCTTGATGTCTTGTATTGTCAATGAATGTGGGATTTCTAGCAATGCAACATTTATGTTTGGTGGTAGGAGGTCTTGTCTATTTTCAATTTTCTTGTTCCCAATTAGATGTGCGTTGATTTGTCAGGCCCTCGTTATAAATGTTTCATGTGTTTTCAGTCTCTCGCTAGGTTCTCTATCCCAATAGTTCTGATTCAGTCTAATAAGTTTCTCATATAGGATCCCTGCTGCTTCATTTTGTCGGGCCCCTAGAGGTGGAATATTAGCCTTGGCTTCCATAGCTGCTATTGGTGTGGTTTTGACCCCTCCAGTGATTATTCTGAGAGCAGTATTTTGGACTTTATTTAGAGACTCTAGTGCATTTTTGGGAGAGTTTCTTATAATTGCATTTCCATATTCATTACAAAAAATGTTCTGTTTTCCTTGATGCAAAACTTAATGCCAAAGTAGATTTTCTTGTCCCATCTGAAACAAAAAAGAAAAACACTCACATAAGATAAGCACATAAGATAAACAGACGCTAGGCTAAACAAATAAAGAAGCCAGAATTCAGATGAAAGAAAGAGGAAATAAAGAAAGATGAAAGAAGAAAGGATTCAGATAAAGGTTGATGGCTACTAGGCCCCACTATAATCCCGAATCCGGTAACGGAAACGGGGAAATTGTTGTTATGCTCTATACTCCGAGAAATTACAAGCAACCGATAGGTAAGTATTGCGACTTGTGAAGTGTGTTCAGTCTGATTGTGACAAGAGATATTAAACTTAATATGGTCGACTTCTTCCGGGAAAGAAAAAAGATGAGCTTTAATAATCTTTCATGTTCTGGTTTCGTTGCCCTGGTAACATGACAGCTATTATGCATGGATATGCGAACGTACACACAAATTATAATAGCCTATGTTAGGCCTACCAGCGTACTACCGAGCTATCACACGGCCTATTACGAACACTCGCCAACTAATGGAGGACAAACTGAAAGGTTTTAGGAGGTTAGGCTACTCGGTCAGCCGATGGGCTGGAAACTTGGGACCGAAGTGAAAGTGATTCACTGGATGTCTCAGCATATTCATACCGTTAAGGAAATGAAATAGAGAATAATCAAGGCAAGATTGCAGGTCCTAGGCCTCATAAGCATAGGGCATAGAAAAACATCAACAACAACTAGGCCTAGGCCCTAGCTATACTGGACTTGCCCATAGGCACAGATTAAAGCACTTTCAGCTGACACAAACGCAATATATTTATTGAGTAAAACTTACAGAAGTAGGGTCCTGGGCTAGGCCTAGGCCCTAGGTGCAGGGGTTTGCCACGGCTTCTGCTCGGTCGACGTGGAAGAAATCCCCAGAACCCTTTAAAATAAATAATTGAGTCTGAATTAGGCTGGTGTCGTTACTCGTTAGTAATTTGATTGAATAAATACCAATAAATGTAATCAATACGTTGCGTACCGTAATATTTCGGCGGCCAGGTAGGCCTAGGCTAGGGGTAGGGCCTAGGCCTAGGCCTACGCCCTCCGAACACCGACTGGAAACGAAGGGCATTCTATGAAATCCCCAGCACCCTAAAATAATTTAGACTGAATTAGTATTTACCTTAAATTCAACAAACGTACATCTAACAGGTTACTTACCTTAATATTCTACTGTTAATAAATTAGTTATGCTACGTCTGTAACGGTCGTCCTACCGAGTTTGCGAGGTCATGACTCATGTGCCTCATGTCTACATGTCAATGTTATGTGCATAGAGGTTATGTGTTTCAAACAGTTTGATTGTTTGGTTTCGATAACACAGTACATCAGGTGCCTGAGTAACAAGTATACAAGGCTGTGGTTAGAGCGCGAGATTTAAAAATAGTGAATGTTTGCTCCCATGCTCCATGTCCATTCATCATATTCATTTATATTTGGGGGCGTGAGGTAGAAACATTTTTTGGGGCCCCACACATGGAGATGGCGTGGAACAGGTGGGGTCTGGGGCAAAGGCCCAGCCGCCGGAGGCTTTTACGCCGTAGGAGGAAACTTTTGGAAAGTGTAAGAAAGTTTTGGAAAGTGTAAGAAAGGGATATAGAAACTAAGGGTTTGTTATGAGAAATTTGAAGGGAGCTAGTAGGGAGGTAAAGGATATGGCTTACAAGACAGTGGTACGGCCTATATTGGAATATGGTGGTGCGGTGTGGGATCCATATAGGAAGGGGGAGGTCATGGAATTAGAGAAGGTGCAGCGTAGGGCGGCAAGGAAGGTTACAGGACAAGTTAGGAGATAGAGGTATGTGGAAGGTAGGTTAGGGAATGTGGTAAGGGCTTATGATAGTGCTACAGCAATGGTTGGGGAACTGGGTTGGGAGTCCTTAGAGGAGAGACGGAGGAGTGATAGGATGTGTAATTTATATAGAGCAGCTAAGGGGAAGGGAGGGTGGGGGGAAATCCAGAGCAGGTTGCAAGAAGGAGTTTATAGAGGGAGAGGGGATCATAATTGGAAGTTTCAGCGTCGGGTAGTGAGAAGTGATCTGGGTAGGTTTGTTTTTGTTGAGAGAACGGTAAGGGAATGGAATGAGTTACCCGAGGAGGTTGTTGAGAGCGAGTCAGTAAGGGAATTTAGAAATAGATTGACGAAAAGGAGGTGATGAGGGAGGGTGGGGAGGGGGGAGGTTTGGATAGGTTGCCACCGGGTAGTTGTGGCCCATTTGCAGCCTTTAAGTGTTTAATCTAATCTAATCTTGTGGTCCTGCATTATGAGTATGACCTATAAAACGCGATTTCAGGCAAAATATTGCCCTCAAAACGGTAAATTTGAAATTATCATTATCACTATATCGTTATTTTGGTAATTATGGCTCGTTGCTGATTCGCGTTTCGTAATTACTTCTTTCTGTATTCCTTTGCGATATTGATCATTACTCGTCCATATGCTGGACAAACACAACAATAACACGCGACCAAGCAACCTTTAAGTTTGCATCGTTCATCGGACAAATGGCTCGGTATGCACGTGTACACTAGATACTGATAGAGGTACGGTAGCTCAGCGGTAAGACGCGATACTCTAATTCGGGAGGTACCCGGTACGACTCCGGCCACCGGGAACCCAGACTGAAAGTTTCATTTTTCCAATATCGTCTAGTTCCCGCGCAGTCGTCTTCCGTAGCGATCTCTCTTCCATCTATCATGGCATTGACACCATAAAGCGTCAATTTTTTAATATTTATCGAGGCCTAGTTGCTACGTTAAAACAATCAATTGAATTTGTTATACTAGGATTACGATGGTGGTTAATTTACACATCACTTTGTACTTCGCCACGAGGGGGAAGGGGGTGGGGAGAGAATACACTACTCAGCTAGCCTACACAGTCCACACACATAATCTACCCGTGTCGAAATTAAATTTTCAATACTTCATAACATACATTTGTGGTGATTAAATCAGTATTGAATTATTCCTTCTGAAGTGTTGCGTCCCCCATTTGGTTTCGTAGATTGCACTCAGTAATGTAACCATTCCAAGTTTTTTCTATTAGTCATAATACCAGTGTTTGGATTGAGTCATACTACATAACAGCCCTCGGACATTACTCCCCACTTACTCTAGTCTAGTGGATGTTGTTTTCCTACGAATAAAAACAAAACGTTTTGACGATGATATATCTTGAAAAACGTTTGGTAATATCTAGTGCTTGATTCGTTCATTCACGGTGAGTTAGGAGTTTGCCCCCCCCCCCCCCCCACACACAAAAAATGCCTGAATTAATTAATTAAACACTGTCGGCTATGTTTATAGCCACGCGTAATATTATGTTGATGTAACAAGGTAAATTTCTTTCTACACTCGAACATAATGTTATTAATAAGAGTGATTTGGCAAATAGGCCAAATGTTTACTAGTGTCCTCATGATGTACATCCAAAAACCGACTCTTTTGTACATAAATTTCTGTATTTAAACTAATAAACACTGATTGGTCACTATATTACCTGCACTGTCTCTGCTGGATGAAGTCTTTTGCCTTTTAAAGATATTGCGTATATCATTCATTTCGACATTAATTAAAATATATTTGTCAACCCTATCGCACAATCAGTCTCACCACATTACACCACCAACTGTTCAACTAATCAACTAATTGATCAACTAATGCCTTACAATAATACAAGCAAGCAACCCTCCCCCCCCCAGGCAAACGAATATTGGAAAACGGAACCCTTGATTGACGGGTAATTGTCACCACATTGGTCAAGCAATGATAAATCCGTTGAGAGTGTTGACAGTCACGTGTTACAAACCGACATGTCACTGGCTTTTCCGTCGTTCACGGTAGTTGTGTACGTGGGTGGGGGTGCGATGTGAGTAAATCACTGAAGTTTGGCCCGGCATTTGGTGGGCTCAAAGAAACTAGGATGTACTTGCAGTGTCGAAAATACATGAATTTGAAATGCATATTTTGTACTTTGTATTTTGTATTAAAAATACCCCAGCTACTGGGTTTACTCTTCTAGCTAAGGTGACCAGACGTACCGGTTTGACTAGTACAGTACCGTTATCGGACCACTTGTACCGGTGTCCTAAGAGATTCATTGAAAAGACGTATTTTTACCGGTTTTGTAATTCTTGGGGAAAAGGTGTCCTGGTATTCTGTCAATAAAGACAACGCTGTCGATTGTAACAGTGTTGTGGTGTGTGGGGGGGGGGGGGATGTGGGGGGGACTTACAGTTGCTAGTAGGCTCTCTAGCCTTCGGCACATGCGGGTCGCATTCGCAGACGCTGACTCACGCACTCACGCCTCACTCACTCACAGGCAGCAGAGTTTATTCCGTCAACAGGCGTCTGGCGAAATACGACCGGGCATAACAAGACTACAAAAATGTACCCACATTAATTTAAATATCAATTAAACAAAATGAATAATAATGTAGGCCTAATGATATTAATTTTGTTTTAATAATTCATGTTAGAAAGCTGTTTTCTGGGCAATTTGCACGCAAATTAAATTTATTTATTATTAATTATTAAATTTGTACTTCTAAAGAAGTAGTAAAGTAGTAAGTAGTAAAGATCAGCCTCGATGAATTTTCGGTGGGGGGGGGGGGGGTTGAACCCCCTAACCCCCTAACCACCTTAGTTACGCCACTGTGCTTTCTCAATAAATGTTTCTTTCTTACAATCTTTTACGTTCTTAGATATTTTGTATTAATTGGTATTAAAACTCGCAATCTGCACATTGCTTTTGGCACATTATATTATATGTATTTTTAATTAAATGAGATTTCCTCATTGAAAGACGAATTATCAACTGTGCGTGCGCACATTACCACTTTCTACCGCACAAATAACTTTCCAACTGCGCTAACAGTGTCCAGTTGTGCACTAAAATCGACCTTGTATTTATTTAAATATAATATACTATTTGAATATTTGAATATACGAACTATCATTCGAGAAATGCTTTTATTTTGCTGCAAGATCAAGTAATGGTAAAACACGTAACAATGACTCTCCCCTCCCCCCGCATTCGTACCCGTACAGCATGCCTGGGGGGGGGGGGGCTATGTTTCATGTGACATCCACACTTCACTTCCACCACATATATGTCATAGATTTTGGTATTTTCGAAACTGTTGATATTGTCTCTATTGACATCACCGTATTATGTGTTTCACTGCGAGCTGGGATCACCTCAGGCTACGAAAACACATTTCTCTCACTAGCCCACTACAAGCGTATCTACACCAGGCTTTACACCTATTATGGGTTTCACTGCAAGCTGCGATCACCTCAGGCTACGAGAACACATTTCTTTCACTAGCCCACTACAAGCTTATCGACATCAGCCTTTACACCTATTATGGGTTTCACTGCGAGCTGCGATCACCTCAGGCTACGAAAACTCATTTCTCTCACTAGTCCACTACAAGCTTATCTACATCAGCCTTTACACCAATTATGGGATTCACTGCGAGCTGGGATCACCTCAGGCTACGAAAACACATTTCTCTCACTAGCCCACTACAAGCTTATCTACATCAGCCTTTACACTTATTATGGGTTTCACTGCGAGCTGGGATCAGCTCAGGCTACGAAAACACATTTTTCTCACTAGCCCACTACAAGCTTATCTACATCAGCCTTTACACCTATTATGGGTTTCACTGCGAGCTGGGATCACCTCAGGCTACGAAAACACATTTTTCTCACTAGCCCACTACAAGCTTATCTACATCAGCCTTTACACCTATTATGGGTTTCACTGCAAGCTGGGATCACCTCAGGCTACGAAAACACATTTCTCTCACTTGCCCACTACAAGCTTATCTACACCAGCCTTTACACTTATTATGGGTTTCACTGCGGGCTGCGATCACCTCAGGCTACGAGAACTCATTTCTCTCACTAGCCCACTACAAGCTTATCTACATCAGCCTTTACACCTATTATGGGTTTCACTGCGAGCTGCGATCACCTTAGGCTACGAAAACACATTTCTCTCACCAGCCCACTACAAGCGTATCTACATCAGCCTGCATGTACACCTATTATGGGTTTCACTGCGAGCTGGGATCACCTCAGGCTACGAAAACACATTTCTCTCACTAGCTCACTGCAAGCTTATCTACATCAGCCTTTACACTTATTATGGGTTTCACTGCGAGCTGGGATCACCTCAGGCTACGAAAACACATTTTTCTCACTAGCCCACTACAAGCTTATCTACATCAGCCTTTACACCTATTATGGGTTTCACTGCAAGCTGGGATCACCTCAGGCTACGAAAACACATTTCTCTCACTTGCCCACTACAAGCTTATCTACACTAGGCTTTACAACTATTATGGGTTTCACTGCGAGCTGCGATCACCTCAGGCTACGAAAACACATTTCTTTCACTAGCCCACTGCAAGCTTATCTACATCAGCCTTTACACCTATTATGGGTTTCACTGCGAGCTGGGATCACCGCAGGCTACGAAAACACATTTCTCTCACTAGCCCACTACAAGCTTATCTACACCAGCCTTTACACTTATTATGTGTTTCACTGCGGGCTGCGATCATCTCAGACTACGAGAACTCATTTCTCTCACTAGCCCACTACAAGCCTATCTACATCAGCCTTTACACCTATTATGGGTTTCACTGCGAGCTGCGATCACCTTAGGCTACGAAAACACATTTCTCTCACTAGCCCACTACAAGCGTATCTACATCAGCCTGTACACCTATTATGGGTTTCACTGCAAGCTGCGATCACCTCAGGCTACGAGAACACATTTCTTTCACTAGCCCACTACAAGCTTATCGACATCAGCCTTTACACCTATTATGGGGTTCACTGCGAGCTGCGATCACCTCAGGCTACGAAAACTCATTTCTCTCACTTGTCCACTACAAGCTTATCTACATCAGCCTTTACACCTATTATGGGATTCACTGCGAGCTGGGATCACCTCAGGCTACGAAAACACATTTCTCTCACTAGCCCACTACAAGCTTATCTACACCAGGCTTTACACCTATTATGGGTTTCACTGCGAGCTGGGATCACCTCAGGCTACGAAAATACATTTCTCTCACTAGCCCACTACAAGCTTACCTACATCAGCCTGTACACCTATTATGGGTTTCACCCCTCCCTGACCCAACTAATAGTGGGTCAGGGTGGAGTGGTATACTCAGGGTGATATACCACGTCCTAGTTTTACCACCACAACTTATGGCAACCCTAAAAGTAAACCGTTAGCTATAATTTGGTGCAGTCTTACCTGGACATGACAACAGCGGCAACTCATCTACCTCTTGCCGTACGCTGAGCGCGACTGACTTGACTTGAGTCATCCAGCACAAGTGATGTAGTGTGACTCTTCGGGGGGGGGGGGGGGGGGGGAGGGAGGGGGAGGGTTGATTGATATTAGCAGAGTACAACGGGTACGCAACTGTGGAGGAGGTAAACGTCATAAAAGAAACGTTATATGAACAATAAATATCACAATTAAGGGAGAAAGGAAGTAGATGCAATCCTTGTTTTGCGTGCTAGTAAAAATAAAAATATGACGTAAGATTTAATACTGTAGATTAAGATTTTAAAGGGGTCATCAGGATCACCAAGTCAGCCACCTCCCGCCCTCCTTTAAGAAAAATGATCATTTTTAGTGTGATTTATCCCTGTCAGTTGCGCGGGGAACGTTATATAAGTTCTGCAGAAGATGTGCACATTCTCACAAACTAATACAAATAAGGGTAGTGGAACAGTTGACAAACTCGAAGTCGATTTACGAACCAATCTCAGATTCACTTTATGAATGTGTTGTAGACAACCTCTGATAAAGTGGATTAGAATCGCTGTCGTTAGGGGCTTTACACGTACACTCTTGCGCGCGGGATTCGTTGTCGCGCGTTCTTTCCTGCAGGTTAAACGGTCCGTGTAAAAGCAAATGCCTAGCAAGGGAAAGAACGTCGCGAATCATCTGAGGGTTGCGCGCGCGCAAGAGTGCAGGTAAAACTGTCCGTGTAAAAGCAAACTTGCAAGGGAAAGAACGTCGTGAATCATCTGAACACTCCGAACACTCCACGCACCACGCAAAAGTGTAGTCAAGACGAAGGTATTGGCATTTACACGCACACTCTTGAACGCGCGCTATCGTTTCCCTGCGGAGCGTGCGCGCAAGAGTGTGATGCAGTTTTAGACACCACACTCTTGCGCGGCGCTCTAACTCACGGTTTTGCGCGCTGTCTTTCCTCTGCACAAGAACGCGACACGCAAACGTGCGCGCAAGAGTGTACGTGTAAAGGCCGCTGTTATCTCCAGCAATAGAGTAACGGGTGCTACCGCTGATCTAACCTTTATCGACAGTAGGGTAGGTGCCGTGCCATTGAGTTTATAGTGATCACTGGTCCTTGGGTTTCTTAGCGACGTTGAGTCGAGAGTATGTGCAAGTCCGTATCCACCAATATAATATAATAATAATCTAGTGTCTTAAAGTTAGGCCAGGCCGAAGTTAAGACTTTTTGTGAATTCGGACCCTGATATTATATTCATTGACAAGAAGAAACAAGAAACGATTTTAATTGATCTTGCTGTTCCTTTATGCCACAATGTAGAGACAACTTGGCGAGAAAAGATAAACAGATATAAGGAGTTATCTATTGAAATAAAAAGGCTGCGGAAGCAGAATAATGTAACCGTTGTACCGTTAATTATATCAGCAAATGGTATTGTTTTGCGAAAAGTCCATGACAGTATTAAACTTATTGGTCTCCAACCGAACATATCGAGATGCAAAAAAGCAATTATTTTGAACAAATATATGTAGGAAAGTACACACATTTTTGGACTAAGAAGAATGAAGACTTCAAGAAGTTCTCCATCCTGATGGCGGTTTTCGTGGTTTCCACCATACGAAGAGCGAATGCTGGGATGAGTAGAAATCGGCCACGACCGTATACATACAATAACAATACTCAACAGTATTGTTGAGCATCCATGCGCACTCAGTGCTTTCCAATTGAGGGGGCTGTGACATCACAGGCGGACAAACAATGTGTTGCTAGGCAACTCCATTGTTGTATCTTTCTTTGATAGGTGCATACATATTCAATGTTGTCCGAAGCAAAACACGGCAACACTATTTTTAGAATTGCGTCTTGTGCTATTGGAAAATGCCATTATTTGTTCTTATTTCTTTATTCTAATAAATATTTACGTTATTCAAATGTTCTAATATAATTGTAAAATGTAAATTTCAACAACACATTACAATTTGAATTTATTAAGAACATTTGAAAACGGTAATGTTTATTGGACAAAGAAACATTCATAAGAAAGAGCATTGAAGTCTCTATGACATATTATTTTGGTTCACCTTTGGATAATTTTTAAGAATTTTAAAGTAATTCCGATGGAAATGGGGGGGTTGTGCGGGAAAGGTGGACGAACCCTTGTTTTACCAATGTTTGTGAACATACAGATTGTCAGGGAGTGGGACGAACATAGCGTGGAAGGGACAAGATATGTGAACAGGACAATCACGAGTAATTGAGATGGTTCGTGGCTCAGTAATCAAGGATGAGAAATATTCTACAAGGTTAAAATATATTTGGTTTAAAAATGTTCTTTTACTGTTTTACCTCACACACAAATTTACAAACATACATAGAATTTCGTTTATTATTAAAAATATATATAAGCTATGTTTTTCTTTCGAAGACATGTCCGTCAAAAAACAGTTTCATTAATCCAATATTAATCGGCAAGTTAGAACAACAGTTAACATCACAGTTCTGCCAACATTACGACGTGATTTTTACAGTGTTTCACGTCACAGTGAACCTACGCATTATCTACCGTTTACTTTTATTTACATGTCCATTACAAACAACACGATTTTTGTTCACATTTGAAGACATAATAATATTATTATATTTATGAAATAGTTCACTTGGGTTTTTTGATATTCCTATACAAAAACTAACAACGTACCTTATATCAATATGGTCATTATAATGTGTCTTAATTACCTTTAGAACTAGAATCGTGATGGTAGTATGTGATGCCCTATATTTACTTACTGTACGTACTATTTATTGAAACAAATCTTGTAATGTTTTGATGTAACTATATGATTTTGAGACACACTGAGAGCAGTTCCTGTTAGTTGTGGTAAATGACTATTGGTATATAAAGCTCCAGTGTTGGTTAATGTCATTTGACCAGAACTGTTTGTCACAAACTGATATTGGTAACGTAGAATTACAACGAATCCATCACTGTGCGTACACCTGGCATTTAGTAACAATGTTATATCGTGCACCTGCGGCATTATTTGTCGTGAATAGTAAAATTGTCATTCGTAGAGTTTCACTTTCAGAGAACCATCATTCTTCATCGTAATTCTTCATTCTGCACACAAAATATCGCATTGAATATGTTCGATTTTGAACGTTTTTGAAAATAATGTTCGTTTTCACTCACACTATGTAAATTCACTGTCATGATGTCTTTGGTTGCAGAGAACTCTATAACAACCCCAGTGTACTGAGGATATCCACTGTCTTCTCAGTCACGCGTGTTCAATTCGTTTACATTAGTAAAAACATTAATCAGAACCAAAATTGACCAAATAATTCACTGAACACAATTTATTTTAATTAGAACAAAAATTTAAATGTTTTTAAAAATGTGAACTATAAATCTGTTTGTAGTGTTTATTATGTGAATGCAAAGCAGTTGTTTGAAAAACGTATCAAATGTGTGCCACAAAACCAATGTTAAACGGTGATGCAAAGACCTTACCACGCCAATTCAAAGTAATTCATTTCTTATTTAATAGTATAGAATATTTCGGTAGTATATCAATTCAGTTCAGTTGAAATGGCATATATCTCCAACTAATATAGTGTGACATATGTAAGAAGAATTGAAAGTTTACGTTGTATAAATGAGTATATTTGTCATTTATATTATAATATTAACGTACCTAGTCGCATACAAATCATTTGTGATTGTTAAAATAAATTACATTTAGTGTTACTCGATTTCTGTACAACATGATATTTACATTAGAAAAGTTAGATGATTTCATCAACAAATCGATAACAATCTAATCCGCGCAAAAGTGTTGACTATCCAATCAATCCACGTTAGTTGCAAAACCGCACTCTGGCTTCAAATGAGCGTCTGTGTCGTTAACACAATCACTTCCTCTTACTGATAAAAACTTGTTTCTCATAGCCTCGCCAGTTTCATGCTCATAGCTTCAACTTCCATGTCATAATATTGAATCCATTTAGGTATATTATACCACTGAGTTTGTTAGTGTAGCTAACAAACTCAATGATTATACTGTATACCAATAGTCTCTAATTTTCTTCGACTAAAACAACGGTTTTATGTGAAACAATCATGGCATTCCGAAGATCTGTGCATTGTTTGGTAAACAAGGTCCACTAAATCTCCGCTAGGTTCGTAGTTTGTCTTGTGCGCCACTTCTCCCTTGGTTCTAAGTGTCTACAGTGTAATGCTAGACATGGTTGATGCGGTAATACACGAAGATGTAGATGATAGGTGGGTACAAAACGTGTGCGAGTGTGATTGGTCTGTCTACCAGCTGACGCCGACGAGGTCCTGTGAGCCCTTGAACTGGTCATCAGCGTGACATCAGTAAGGCACGTCTATATCGTCCTCCTCAGGTCTCTTGTGGCAGCAAGCTCTACAGAGCACCACCAGACACGAGACGGCAAGTATCCCTCCGCCAGCCGCGCCCAGTCCTATCGCCAACCAGTTGACGCTGTCCACCTCCACCCTCGCACATAGTTCCACGGACTCGTCGCTCGGTCCTATCACCAACCCAGTCGTCGTGGTCCCCATCTCGCCGACGTCCACTACGGTCGTCATGGACACGTTGGGACAGTTGATGACGCCGTTACAGACGAGCCGCTCGGGGATGCACAGTCCCGAGTCTCCGGGGCACATAAACTCACAGCCTTCGAAGCCGTCCGCGTTGTCGCCCTCACCGCCGCCTTCCGTGAGCCGTGACGTCATCAGGTGGCCGTCTGCGTTGCGCGGCAGGTGGTACAACTCCGTCCAGGCGATCTTGAAGGATGCGCGCGCAGGCGAGAGGTTCCCGATGAACTGTATCTTGATGGCGGGGCCATCCCCCGACGTCGTCGAGGCCAACTCTACGGCGGAGATGACGGGGAAGTCCTTTGCCGCGCTGATGTTCTCACCGCACAGTTTGAGGCTCGGCTCCAGCCGGTCGGGTAGATAGACCTCGAGGTAGCCCTCCTCGCAAGACTTGGAAGCGAACTTGAGCTTGTCGAAGTGTATCCACAGGTCTCTCTCTCTCGACACCCTCAGCTCCCAGATGCACATGATGCTCTTGGGCGGTTCCACGTAGCCGAGTGCCTCGTAGAAGGGGAAGTGCAGCTCCCCCTCCCCCACGGAGGGGATGAGAGGAGGCCCACACAGCGGCCCGTGGACGAACTCATAGCTCGCCTCGAAGAGGGGTGTGGGGTGCTTGAAGTAGCTGGATGCCGCGTGGGCAGAGTCGACCAGTAGCTGCAGGTTGAGCTGTTCTGTGCGGGAGACTATCTTGACCGGCTGGGAGAGTTGATTGCGACCCTTTATGGGGGGGTTCATGCTGCCCTTGCACAGACACATCCCCGTGCCGGGGACGGGGGCTGACGATGTCGTGTTGGGTAACATGAGCGGCTCCCAGATGAGCAGCTTGTCGAGTCTATCCTCCCAACAGTCGCCGCACGGGATCGAGTTGTACGGGTGCTCCTGCAACCAAACCAACGTCCGCACTCTTAGAATTGTATTGTATTGTATTGTATTGTACTCTAATGTATTGTATTGTATTGTATTGTATTGCATTATATTATATTGTATTGTATTGTAAAACACTGTACTGGATTGTATTGTATTGTATTGCTTTATATTATATTGTATTGTATTGCATTATATTATATTGTATTGTATTGTATTATATTGTATTGTATTGTATTGCATTATATTATATTATATTGTATTGTATTGTATTGTATTGTACTATATTGTATTGTATTTATTCACATAATGTTGACCCCTTACACGATGTGCTTGGGATATCACGCCGTAAGGAGCAAGGTGTTCCCTTAATTCTGAGAAGAGACATCGATCCACACGGTCAACGGTATTTTCGGTAAAAATTTCGTTAATTAATTTATTATTCCTAATTTCAACGGTATTCACCGCGGGATTTCCCAAGTGTTAGTTACATATATGTTCTTTCAGACGTTTGATTTACTTATGTTCGTTCGTTTCCGTGTCCGGAACACCGTTCTAGACAACTAACAATGAACATTTACATAATTGCTAACTCTTTCTGTGTCCTTTTTGATTCAATGTTGTGTTTATTTTTAGGGTTGACATTATGCCACGGTGCATAGATGTCTCGTACATTACGGAAACCCCACTTCTTAAGAAATTACGGTAAATAGAATGTATAATACAATTCGATTGCATGCAGAGAGTTTATAACAAACTAGGAGACACTTTATCCAGGGCTAAGATCTTTTCAATACTTAAGCTAGGACGTATAAATAAATAAATAAATAAATAAATAAATAGTAACTTCTGCATTGTATTTGTATTGTAACTTTTTGTATTGCAATTACTGTACCTTTCTGTATAGGTGTTCACATTCTAATTTTCATCTTATTATTATTTATATATATATATAATCAATTAAACTCTAGTTTAAAGCTTTTTTATGTAAAATATTGACAACTCCTATATATATACTATGTATATGTCCATTGGAAGCAATAAACATACATACATACATACATACATACATACATACCTATACGATCTACCCCCTCGCGAAACTAGATCTGCTTTCTGCTTGCCTTAAAAAAAGATACTAATTTTACATAGGAAACCTGCCTAGAATTCATACAATTATCGTACCGTAGTTATTTGAATAGTTGTGAAGGAATATCCAAGGGTTGTAAGTATAACTCAATCAATCCCAGCATTCGCCTAGTGACCGAGGAAAACGTCGAAATAACTCCAGTCAGGATTGCCGATAGTCTCTAGGGGAAGAGGTTTCTGGTCTCAAACCAGCAACTTTCCGAATTAGAGCCTCATGCACTAACACTCAGTTATCTCTTAGGCTGTTTCACATGAACCTTGTGAATGCTTACGTCATAGATGAGTGAGTTGGAGCCAATCAGCGGGCGGCTGTTTCACATGCTGACATTTTGTCGGCAAAGCCTCACTCATTTATGATGTCAGCATCCACAAGATTTGTGTTTAAAGATATAGGACTATACACTGTTCTTCATCAGTTAAAATACTTATAGAACGACGCAATATTTCGGGAGCTAATCAGCTCTCTTCAACAGCCAACCGTCCACTACTACTACTACTACTACTACTACTACTACTACTACTACTACTACTACTACTACTACTAGTGTACGATTGCCTGTTGAAGAGAGCTGATTAGCTCCCGAAATATTGCGTCGTTTTATAAGTATTTTAATTGACAAGGAACAGTGTAAAGTCCTATATTTTTAATGGTAGACATATGTACCTGTTCTACTAAGTTTCCGTTTTTAATATCCACAAGATTGCTGTTGTTGTTTGTCTCTCTCCAAGGAATGTCCGCTCACCTTGAAGTTGATGGAGTGTATCGTCAAGATGACCCTCGCGTAGAGCCTCTTGTCGGTGACGAAGCGATAGAGACAGCGCACGTCCTCGTTGGAGTCGCTTCTCTTGTAGACGAGGGTGTTGAGAGGGGAACGGAGGCGACCCTGGTGGGACTTCCAGGAAGTGAAGAGTTCGTCGCAAGGGGTGTCCTGAACGTGGTCGCCCCAGTGGGTGTTGTTGAAGAAGTCGTAGTGGGCCCAGTAGTATAGGGACGAGCTGCAACAAGGACAGGTGTGACGTTAGCATGGAGGTATTTACGTGTTGTAGGGGTGTACAACTCAAACACAATACATTACACCACTAACTAATTGTATTTCTCCCAATCTACCTCGAATAACAACACCAACTTTCCACTCAACACACCCTCAGAGAAACTACTCATCTTACACCTAAATTACTCCAAGTAGATGTTAGCCTTACTATCAAATGTACCCCAAGTACCTGCTAAGCATCTACCCAATCTATCCCGAGAAGCAATACCTGTCTTGCACCGAACCTAAAGTAACTACCGTTTTGCACCCAACCTACCCAACCAAACCTATAATCTGTGAAGCTGTCTGTCTTGCACTTAACCCACAACTAGTAACTATATCGTCTGGCACCAAACCTACCCTGAGTAGCTGCTCCTCTTCCACCAAAGCTACTCTGAGAAGCTGTCCGTCTTGCACTTAACCCACTACTAGTAACTATATCGTCCTGCACCAAATCTACCCTGAGTATCTGCTCCTCTTCCACCAAAGCTACTCTGAGAAGCTGTCCGTCTTGCATTTGACATACCACTAGTAAATATACCGTCTTACTCCCATCCTTCCTCTACCCGCCTTGCACTTAACTTACCCCAAGTAGCTGCCCATCTTACACCAAACCAACTTAAGTAGCTGCTTGTCTTATTTTCAATCTATCCCAAGTTTCACCTAACCTTCCACCCAATCTTCCATGAGTAATTATCCGTCAAGCATCTAATATACCCCAAGTAGCTCCTCGTTTTGAACTGAAACTACTACGAGTAACTATACCGTCTTGCACCCAACCCACTCCAAGTATCTCCCTGACCTACCCCAAGTAGCTCCTCGTTTTGAACTGAAACTACTACGAGTAACTATACCGTCTTGCACCCAACCCACTCCAAGTATCTCCCTGACCTACCCCAAGTAGCTCCTCGTTTTGAACTGAAACTACTACGAGTAACTATACCGTCTTGCACCCAACCCACTCCAAGTATCTCCCTGACCTACTCCGAGTAGCTGCTCGTTTTACCTTAAACTAGCAGGAGTAAATACCGTCTTGCTCTCAACCTACCCAGAGTAGCTGCCCGTCTTGCACTTCACTGCAACTACCCCTACAAGTAACTACCATCTTGCCCTCAAACTACCCCGAGTATCTACCCAACCTACCCCGAGTAGCTGCCCGTCTTGCTCTCGAAGCGCACGAACAGCGCGTTGCTCGTGGACACGAAGTCGTGTTTCTCCATCGCCCGCGAGAAAGTGTCGCAGAAGGTCTTGATGATGCGCGCGTCGTCAGGCCAGGACGCGTCGTACAACGTGAGGGACTCTCCGCAGTCCCCGTCGAACAGCTGGATCGGGGACTCGATGCGGTTGATGCGGAAGCTGGAATAAGAGGTCGGGCACGTTGGAACAACTGGACATTTGAAACAACTGGCACACGGGCACATAGAAGCAACCATATGGAATTGTAAAAAAAAAAATAACTTAAGAGGAAGGACTACTAGCCAATATTAAAACCCGCGAAATGAACGTATTTTCGTCATATCTCAATAACGCCACACAATATCAAAACAGTGACACCTACGCACATTGTGGATTCGTAAGAGCTCAATACCAAATGAAAAAGATTTATTAGTTTGCAGTAATTATAATTATTATTTGTAATTTAACTAATTTACAAGTTAATTACAAATTACAACTATAACTACTACAATCTACAAAATCTTTTTCATTTGGTATTGAGCTCTCACGAATCCACAATGTGCGTAGGTGTCACTGTTTTGATATTGTGTGGCATTATTGAGATATGACGAAAATACGTTAATTTCGCGGGTTTTAATATTGGCTAGTAGTCCTTCCTCTTAACTTTAGTTGTGAGTAAAGGCCAATCTACAATGAAAATCAACAGTAACAGTAACAGTAACAGTAAGGTTTTAACCAATCCTATTGGCTGATGAGCAACAATGGGCTTACATCAGCCAATAGGATTGGTTAAACCCTTACTGTTGCTGTTACTGTTACTGTTAATTATCATTGTGGATGGGCCTTTATTGTTATAATAATACTAGTACTTTGTAATGATAGTTATAATTAGAATACTAATACAATAATAATGAACATAATTTCAAAATTAGATTGATATCGTGTACATAGTAAGCCTAATCATCTTTCTATCATCTTTAAATGCTGATGTATTTGTAATAACTGATAACAATATAAAAATGTTATTATTCTTATTTTTATGTTTATGTTTTACATCAATTAGGTATATTCAATTAAATAAATACAGGTGAGTTCTGAATTAATTCAAAAGGTACGTCACAACTGGAATCTTCACTCACTTAGCCCACACTTCAAACCCAGCAAAGACACTCCTTAACTCATTCCCTAATATCAAGATGATACCGCTCCCATGGCACTCCGCCCTCTCACAATCCCCTGAGCGCCATCAGCTGACAAAACGAGCCCCCCCCCCCCCCTCCCCCTGTTTTTCTCACCATACTACATCAAAGGCCGGTATTGTATTACTAAGCACGAACATACGATCTACACATCCGAGCTAAACTAAGTTAATGCCAAGTCGTACGTACACAGTACACACATCTACACAGTGTACATCTAAAGCCTCCAGACAGAGTGAGGGAATGTGTCGTCATATTACTTCCGAGCCTGTTAATTGGTTGAGAGAATGGAACTCACTCATCCAACCTTGTATGGTTGTTGTCTAGCGAGGCTTCCAGTGATTAACTCTATGTGAGTATTAGAGAGAGACTCTCAATAGTTCTAGAGACAATAGTAGTGTATAGAGCATGCTCGTGTACAATTGAGTTGACCTAATTCTCTATATTACAAAGGCCAGCTGATATATTATACCATGAGAGGAATTCTTAGAATGAACGAAATTACCGCGTGTTCGACTCAACCCACTCGAAAAGCGCGGGAAATTGAGGTATTTTATTCTTATCTTTATAACGATATAAACTATTAAAGAACACAAATAACCTGCCGCGAAAAATAGGAGAGGTAGATCAAGTTCGGAATACGTGCAAAATTAATCCAGGAAACACATTGTTGCCGATATTTAGAAATAAAAAATACTGACAGGAAAGAGGAGAGAGTGGAGAGATATTTCAAAGCAGTGCACCCACGGATGGACACAAGTGCACTCACTTGCGAGGAAGAAATCGGATGCTGTCGAAAATTAACGCACTTTTTTTTTTAATATATAAAACAAATCTATTTATCGCTCACCTGGGAAAGTATAGCCGCACCACCTCATCCTTCTTCCCCTGCATGAGATATGTGCACGACGTATGCGGTGGATACCAATGAGCCACCGACAAGAAGATACCCTCAGAATCACCGGAAGTCGTCAGATCCTCACTGGTGAGCACCCAATCACATGTCCCGTTCCTACTTCCGGCCGTCTCCACATGTCCCGGCCAATTGCCGACATTGAAGTGAAACCCGGTATTGAGCAGAGGCCCCGCTTGTGAGCTGACAAACTCGACGAAGAGATCCTCGCTGGTTCCGATGATGGAGTAGGGGAACTTCCCCATCCCGCAGAATGTTCCTATGACGGCGCTACCCTCGTCTTTCCCGTCGTAGATCTTGATGTAGTCGTAGGGGCAGTGTTGAACTCCGGAGCTGATCGGTCTCATCGGACAGGTCATGATGTTCTCGCAGCGTTGACCGTCGATGTTGAACTCTTCGTTCTCGATGTAGAGCTTGATGAAGGGGAGGCGGGTGTTGAGGTGGTAGCGGCAGTGGAGACCGCGAGGGTACACCCCCGGGTACGCGGGTGACTGGACATAGCAGGTCTGGAGGCGGCAGTCACGGAACACCCGCTCGCAGTAAGAGCTGGAACATCAAGTGACGTACTTAGCACCTCACTTTGGCTTCATATTTAAGAGCGTTCGGCAGTAGAAATTTTACAGATGTATTGGCCGTCAACTAATTACTCAAACTAATAGAAGGGTTATTATAAATAGTTATCTAATTAAAAGATGGAAACATAGTAGAACAGGTAAAACGTTATATAAAACCTAGTAGTTGGACTATACACTGTTCCTTGTCAAGATCAAACAATTAAAACCGCAATATTTCGAGCCCTAATCAGAGCTCTTCAACGGGCGAAAACAAATATTGCGGTTTTAATTGTTTGATCTTGACAAGGAACAGTGTATAGTCCAACTACTAGGTTTTATATAATAGTTATCTAATTGTAGAGGGATGTCATATCTACGCATGGTATTAAGTACATTTGTCACCAAACCATCCAAAAATAATGTACCCATTTTTAACAGGATTCACCGTATTATTTCGCCGAAAGTAATTTATTTGCTTAATTCAAACACGAGTGTATTATTTTTGAGAAGGCTTGTTACAAATTTAATTAATACCATGCGTAGATATGACAGTCTTCTGCAAGTAGGTAGATTTTCATAATAATCCTATTATTTGTTTAAAAGCAATTAGTTGACTAAAAACATCAAAACTACTTCCGAACGCTCTTAAGTACGAGATACTTAAAAGTGCGTAGTGTAGACAAAGTATTGATAGGGTACCTCACATGTCGACTACACATATATCTTAGTATGGTATTTAAGTTCAAGTGTAGACTATAGGTATAAGGTCCGAATTCAAGGTATATACCAGCAGCGAGGTCATTCTCGAAAAAGGGAAAAGTTAACACTTCATAAGAACTATCATGTTTCATCACTTGATCGATTTATGATGGAAATGCTAAAATTCTTGTATTTTTAATATGTGAAATCTAGGTTGTAGCTTTTCACTTTTCACTTTCTGAAAATCTCGACGTACCGTATGAGTTTGCTGGTTACGTAGGCCTATAATTCAAAAGTGACGTATGAATCGAATCAAATTCTCAGAATCTCCGCTAGTGAACTGAAGGACCTTGGTGCGAATTCACCGAATTGTGTTAATTCCTCAGGTAGCCATGGTTTCACCAAACATTCCATTCAATATTCATCGTGTTTTCCCGCCATGTTTGTTTGGAGCAAACGGCTAATCTCGGGGCTGAAAGCTTCGTGTAACCGGACCATGTTAGAGACAAGCTTACAAAAAAGGAAACAATTTCAGTAGATTTTCGAAACAAGTGTCCAAAACGTGTTTCGTTATAATTCGTGTTACTCATTTAACTCCGTGCATAAGATGTTGATATTTTAAAATTATTACACAATTGTTTCAAAAGTGAATCGTCCCCCCAAATGTAGAATCAATTTGACAACATATTCTGTGTTTTGCCAACCAAAGCACCCTCAATATATACAGCGATTAAATCAATAAAATAAATTCACATTTAGAGTCTACCCAGTCAGTTACTAAACTGAATTGCAGTCGGGGACTTTAATTTAAAGTGACTTAACCAACCCTGTAAGCTTCGAACACCATCGACGACTGAGCAATAACCCAATAACCAATCAAAGATCGATATTTCAAATGCGAAACATATGAATCAGTGATTGGACAGTGCGAACACCTGCGGACAAATGCCAGAATCAACAAGGCCGATTCAGAACAACTTTGAATTTATTGAGTGCTTCGTTGCTAGGACGGCTCCAAAGTCACCGTTTACTTATTCCTAAGCCTACGCCAATTTAATTGTCAGATTTTGCTGGTCTGTTAGTCAAATACTTCGACGTATCCAACATGGCATTTGGGTCATTTATCTCCAAATATATTGTTAATATGTACCGTAAGGGCAAGGACAAGATTACGTGACTTTCACAACCCTTGCAAGTTCTGAATTCTCTCAGAGATGTTGAAAGCTTCCCTGCTTACAGTTTCCCTATCAGTATTGGAAGCTTTCTCGCAACGAGCCTTTCTCGGCTCTCCCTCGAGAAAGCTACTTACACGGGTAGGTAGAGAAACACTGAACATCGTCTCAACATGGGATATGAAGCAATAATACTAGCTCTTCAGAACTCATAAAAGTTTTTCCCGAATATTCCACGAAGCAGATTTTTATATACAAGTATCACATTTACTTTTACTGGTATATTTAGTATGTGTAATGCATCATAAAACTTCAATCGATCGGTATAAGGGGAGCAAACTGGCCATTCTACGGAGAAGTCCAAATGGGAGGAGGAATTGAGGAGCACGTTGACCTGAATATAGAGGTGTAGTAATGCTTTTAGTAGATCTAAAGGCGGAGTACTCATCATACTGAAGAGAGTCAGGGAAGGGATGATCTCACAATTTATCTTTCTTACTCCCCTGATAATATTACAAGGTAAGTTAAGGCTTAACACCGTTTTTAGTTTTCTAAAATATGCGTAACACATCACACAAAAGTTAAACATTGAAATTAAAACATTGACCTCTGTAAGTGCAAACATTAAGGCTGGTCCACACAGATTTTTAAGACATAAGATTTAAGGTTTAACGCGTAGTCGTAAAGTTGGATCATAGGAAACACGTACTGGCGTTCACACAAAGCTTTCGTTTTCAGACGTTGTTTTTATGCGTATCATTATCATCATGTTAGGCAATGCCCAACTTTACGCTTAAATCTTAAAAGAAGTTACTAAAATCTTAAGTCAAAGGACTATTTACTTAAATAATACTTACGAATTAATTGTAACAAATTTCAGTAAATTTGTATTGTATCGCAATTGTGTTTTAACTGTGGATAAAACGTTACAAAGGACTTCACTTTACTAGGTCTATCTTGAACGAAACGAAACTATGTGAAGGCTGGTCCACACAGATTTTTAAGACATAATGCATAAGGTTTTAAGACGTTGTTTTAAAAACAACAATGAAAACAACGTCTTAAAACTAAAACTTTGTGTGAACGCCAGTACGTGTTTCCTATGATCCAACTTTACGACTACGCGTTAAACCTTAAATCGTAAGTCTTAAAAATCTGTGTGGACCAGCCTTGAACCAGAGCACTAAAAACAACGTCTTAAAACCTTATGTACTAGGAAAACGCTCCGCGTTGACAGATGAGCGATTTTTTTCAATGTATCAAATCAAATAAATCATTTGCATATCATATTACTCATAAAAAAAAAAATTTATAATAAACATATGATTTTTTTACAAGATGGCGGATCAAGCTACAACCTTATTACTTAAGTACATTATTTCTTGATATGTTGCTAATAAATGCACGAAATATTATTGAAATCCGTTAAGAAGTTTTCTTTAAAGAAATTAAAACCTTCAAGTTGATGGATTTCCGCATAATTTCATTCGACCGTGGTCTACTCAATAGGCTCTAATTCATAAACTATTAAACCTATCAGTGTATGGAAAGTTCCATAATGTAGATACAGACTATATCTAAAATGTTATATTAATTTATCATACAATAACTCGCTTTTAAATCATAATAAAAGCTTTTTAATTTGTCGGCCAAGTTCGTTGTTAACATTTGCATGTTTGCCGTGAAGGTCATTAAATATAACACGTCATTGTAGCCATTCTATGATAGCTATCAAAATTCCAAATACATAGTGAGAAAGGTCTGACTGCGTAAGCCATTTCAGCAGCAAACTATGTGCATCTTACTTCAATGGTCCGCAAATGCGAATCATGTCGGTGGAACACTGTAAAAACGAAGAAAATTACTGCCGAAAATAAACAATATTTGTTTATAACATGGCGGGTAAAGCAACAATGTTCAAACTGTTGTTGTGTGTTGTTACTATTGATGTTGACTCACATATAAAAAAGTATTTATATCGGTGTGTAAGTTTTAATTTAATTAAATAAATAACAAAACATGTGTTTCAGTTGTTAATTTTTTGTAGGTTGGCATCTTACGTCATTGTAGCCATTCTATGACAGCTATCGAGATTCCAAATAATATTGCATAGGTATTGTTACGTACGCTATGTTTGGTGTATACTATGTGCATCTAACTGCAATAGTCCGCAAATGCGAATCATATCGGTGGAACACTGTAAAAATGAAGAAATTATAGTCGTAAATAAACAAAAATTTTTTATAACATGGCGGATAATCTTACAATTTTGAAACTTTTGTCAAGTGTTGAAAACGTTAATCTTAATCTACAAGTGAAACATCATTTAAATGCGCGTGTAAGTTTTAATTTAATTAAATAAATAAACAAATTTTGTTTTTCAGAAATTAATTTTTTGTAGGTTGGCATTTTGACGAATTTTGCTGGTTATGTTAACAGCATCGAGTTTAGTGGTTACAAATGTTGACCGAAAATTTCAGCTAAATACGTTAAGCCGTTTGACCTGTGCGCGACGAACAAAATTCAGCGCACATACAGACATACATACATACAGACATACACACAGACAAAGCGCCGATCGAGTTGTATGGAGAGATTCACTCCGCTTCGCTACGCTCATCTAATTATGTCTTAAAAATCAGTGTGGACCAGCCTTTAGCTGTTTCTTAATTGTTTTTTTTTCTTGTTTCTACCTACCCCGACACCACCTCCCCTCGCCGATTGGGGTACAGCTCAGGGTGTTGTCCGTATCTCAGGTAGACCTCGAACTGCTGCTCTGCCCGGGAGTCGAACGAGAAGTAGGTCTGATCCGTGAAGTTGTCCGTGTGAAACAACACCTTGACGAAACTCGTCTCCGAGATGAAGGTCTGCGGTTGCTCAGTCTCGCCGCAGAACAGTCCCGGCTCCTTCCGGTTGCTGACGTCAGTCTTCGCGTTGCCGTCCACGATCTGAAACAGTGCGGTGACGTCATCATGGGACACTGCGGCGTGGGACACCGCTTTATATCAATTATTGAAGTTTTCTTGCCTAAAATGTTCCTGCTTTAAAATGTCCAAGATGGCCAGTGTAGGGTTATACGGACATGCCCATACCCTATTTAGCCTCACGTGGAATGTAAATTGAATATAACAAAGGTAAATACATTGAAAGGAAAGGCGTTATAGGATGACACTTACATTGATGGGTAATGGATATTTCAATTTTGGTCTGAAATTCAATTAAATCTATGTTAGTGCTCCTGCCCCATGACAGGACAGGATGGCCAGTGTATAGGGTTATGGACATGCACGAACCCTCTTTAGCCTACAGGTGGAATATAAATCCCCTCCGTCACCTCTTATGATTGGCAGTCATCCTGAGCCAAGTTCAGTCCACGTCCTTCCATTTCCCCTTTTCCCCCTTTACGTCCTACTTGCCCCTTTCCTCCAAACACCCCCGACGTCATATGATCCAAGTTCTCGAGTACGTAACCCGTCAAACAACAATATCGCAAACCTACGTCCCTAGGTGGACCTGCGCCCTTATGGCGTGCATGAAAGGGACGCTTAGATAAGAATGAGAGCACAATACAGGCTCGGGTGTGACGTCAGCCAGGGGCAAGTTAACGCGTGGCAGCTATATCGCAAACCCACGTCCCTAGGTGGACCTGCGCCCTTATGGCGTGCATGAAAGGGACGCTTAGACAAGAATGAGAGCACAATACAGGCTCGGGTGTGACGTCAGCCAGGGGCAAGTTAACGCGTGGCAGCTATATCGCAAACCCACGTCCCTAGGTGGACCTGCGCCCTTATGGCGTGCATGAAAGGGACGCTTAGATAAGAATGAGAGCACAGTAGGCTCGGGTGTGACGTCAGCCAGGGGCAAGTTAACGCGTGGCAGCTATATCGCAAACCCACGTCCCTAGGTGGACCTGCGCCCTTATGGCGTGCATGAAAGGGACGCTTAGATAAGAATGAGAGCACAGTTTAGGCTCGGGTGTGACGTCAGCTCGGGGCAAGTTAACGCGTGGCAGCTATATCGCAAACCCACGTCCCTAGGTGGACCTGCGCCCTTATGGCGTGCATGAAAGGGACGCTTAGATAAGAATGAGAGCACAGTTTAGGCTCGGGTGTGACGTCAGCCTGGGGCAAGTTAACGCGTGGTAGCTATATCACAAACCCACGTCCCTAGGTGGACCTGCGCCCTTATGGCGTGCATGAAAGAGACAGTTAGATATAAATGAGAGCACAGTAGGCTCCGGTGTGACGTCAGCTCGGGGAAAGTTAACGCGTGGTAGCTATATCACAAAAACCAGAGGAGAGGAACAAGGGAAAGCGGAATCTCATGTTAATTAATTCATCAGTTAATCGAATTATTTAAATGCGTGGGAGGCTCATATAATAAATATCATCGTAGCAGATTCAACGTTAGAGGATGAGGGGGGGGGAGGGGGTAGGGGGGCGGTAACCAGCCCGGGCGAAGTCTGTAATTAGTTAGATTGGTCCTAATTAGTAATTGTACATCAGTCTAGTTTTGACCGACGCATTTCACCCTCCAACCGCGCCGGCGTAGCGACGGAGGGGTGGTGGAGGGGGTGGAGGGGTGGAAGGGGAGAAGGGACACAGTGGCGTACGGGACGGAAGCTGGCACGTGTATTATAACATCGTAATGTGTTTAGCTGTCAAGTGAAGTTAACTAAACTGGAACACGGAAGAACGTTGCGATGTCCACGTACACTGCGGCAAGGTCTACTGGATTTACTCCTAGCGGAGTAATTGCGAAGCGCGCGCGCTACAAGCGATCTAGTGGACCTTGCACTGCGGAACCCCCGTTTTTTGTCGGATTTAAAAATTTCAAAAAATGAACCAAAGTGTGTCACCCCCTAGAGAGTTTTGTGTTCCTTCCTAAGAGAATGAATAATGATTGATGATGATTGATTGATGATGATGATTCCTATGATTCCAATGATTGATGATTCCTAAGAATGATTCATTCCAATAAAAATTCCTGTTTTTAAATTTTTTAAATTTTCTCATTTAACTTTAATAATGTATATTCTTGCCATATAGCTTGAAATCACAATCGCTGGAGGATGACATGGTTTGGTTAACTTCGTAAACATTTTAAAGCATTTTAATGGAATGTTTAACACATAACATGGGAATCGATGCTTATGCTCTCAACCAAGAAGGAGACTGTCTTTACGAATAGGTGAAGGAACACCAGGACTCTGTTGATTTTCGTGGGAACAGCGTGCATGAAGTCGCGTTAGATAGGGATTGGCGGTCGGTATGAAACTAGCTACGTTGTGATTAGTATACACTAATAGGCAGTTAGTAAGTCACAAGTTACCAAACAAATCATTTGTATTAAAAAAACACGCATAATCTTAAATGAAATGTTTTTCAACCCTTATTGACTGCAACTATTTCTCCATTGCAACATACTCCAATAAATCACCAAGAAGGACGCCACCTGCAAAGGTTTAAAGATGATATTTGGGCTTAACGTCTCATATTTTAGCAACTTGGCTAATCGTGACGATGAGAGGTGAAATATGAAAATGAAAATGAAATAGGGGGCTGTTTGGAGGAAAGGGGAAAGTAGGAGGGCGGGGAGGAAAGGGATGGAAAAGGGAGTGGGGAAGATGTGGACTGCATTTTTTCTGACTTCTCCTCCTCGACCTGTCCGGCTAGGGTGGCCCTACCAGAAGCATACGCTTCCGCCGGCATAGCTCCAGGAATCATCAAAACACTCAAACCTGCCCACCACGATAAGGTAGCAGTCCCTGGGCAAAGCTTGCATTCATTATTCACAGCAACCCACTATACAGTGTACACGTTTAGTAAAGTTGTTGGATTGAAATGTCCACATAATGGTTTCCTCCAACCGCACGCCACTGGTGGTCCGTCCAGTTGATGGATGCGGCCATGTAATTAGATTACTGTAAATATTGTAAGGTTAGTAAAGTTGTTGGATTGAAATGTCCACATTACGGTTTCCTCCAACCGCACGCCACTGGTGGTCCGTCCAGTTGATGGATGCGGCCATATAATTAGATTAATGTACATATTGTAAGGTTAGTAAAGTTGTTGGATTGAAATGTCCACATGATGGTTTCCTCCAACCGCACGCCACTGGTGGTCCGTCCAGTTGATGGATGCGGCCATGTAATTAGATACATGTACATATTGTAAGGTTAGTAAAGTTGTTGGATTGAAATGTCCACATGATGGTTTCCTCCAACCGCACGCCACTGGTGGTCCGTCCAGTTGATGGATGCGGCCATGTAATTAGATACATGTACATATTGTAAGGTTAGTAAAGTTGTTGGATTGAAATGTCCACATGATGGTTTCCTCCAACCGCACGCCACTGGTGGTCCGTCCAGTTGATGGATGCGGCCATGTAATTAGATACATGTACATATTGTAAGGTTAGTAAACTTGTTGGATTGAAATGTCCGCATGATGGTTTCCTCCAACCGCACGCCACTGGTGGTCCGTCCAGTTGATGGATGCGGCCATGTAATTAGATTAATGTAAATATTGTAAGGTTAGTAAAGTTGTTGTATTGAAATGTCCACATGATGGTTTCCTCCAACCGCACGCCACTGGTGGTCCGTCCAGTTGATGGATGCGGCCATGTAATTAGATTAATGTAAATATTGTAAGGTTAGTAAAGTTGTTGTATTGAAATGTCCGCATGATGGTTCCCTCCAACCGCACGCCACTGGTGGTCCGTCCAGTTGATGGATGCGGCCATGTAATTAGATACATGTAAATATTGTAAGGTTAGTAAAGTTGTTGGATTGAAATGTCCACATGATGGTTTCCTCCAACCGCACGCCACTGGTGGTCCGTCCAGTTGATGGATGCGGCCATGTAATTAGATACATGTACATATTGTAAGGTTAGTAAAGTTGTTGGATTGAAATGTCCACATGATGGTTTCCTCCAACCGCACGCCACTGGTGGTCCGTCCAGTTGATGGATGCGGCCATGTAATTAGATACATGTACATATTGTAAGGTTAGTAAAGTTGTTGGATTGAAATGTCCACATGATGGTTTCCTCCAACCGCACGCCACTGGTGGTCCGTCCAGTTGATGGATGCGGCCATGTAATTAGATACATGTACATATTGTAAGGTTAGTAAACTTGTTGGATTGAAATGTCCGCATGATGGTTTCCTCCAACCGCACGCCACTGGTGGTCCGTCCAGTTGATGGATGCGGCCATGTAATTAGATTAATGTAAATATTGTAAGGTTAGTAAAGTTGTTGTATTGAAATGTCCACATGATGGTTTCCTCCAACCGCACGCCACTGGTGGTCCGTCCAGTTGATGGATGCGGCCATGTAATTAGATTAATGTAAATATTGTAAGGTTAGTAAAGTTGTTGTATTGAAATGTCCACATGATGGTTTCCTCCAACCGCACGCCACTGGTGGTCCGTCCAGTTGATGGATGCGGCCGTGTAATTAGATTATAGTACATATTGTAAGGTTAGTAAAGTTGTTGTATTGAAATGTCCACATGATGGTTCCCTCCAACCGCACGCCACTGGTGGTCCGTCCAGTTGATGGATGCGGCCATGTAATTAGATTACTGTAAATATTGTAAGGTTAGTAAAGTTGTTGTATTGAAATGTCCACATGACGGTTCCCTCCAACCGCACGCCACTGGTGGTCCGTCCAGTTGATGGATGCGGCCATGTAATTAGATCAGCGCCACTGCGACCGATGACGTTTCACGCTAACCACAGCGAAACAATTAATAAGCTGAATCAAGCGTAAAAACGAACGCGCATACATTTGCATATACATCAGTTGGTTTAGTGTGGATGCATGGCGGCAACTCACTCAGTCTTGTGACTCTCTGACGATGACAACTTCACACGTCATAGTTCTCGCGTGACGTCGCACAGACCATAGAATAGGGAGGTATTCACGTGACGTCACATCAGCCATATTGGAGGCCACCTATAGTACTATTTCAAGTTTCATTTAGATGTCAATAGAAAACGAATAATATTGTTTACGGGGAAATATGACAAGTTTGAACACGTATATCCCCCGATAAAGTGTACGAAAATGATTATTGTATGCTTTTGTAAACGATTAAAAGAGTAATCGAGACAAAAGAGTTTGTTTATGTTGATTTTAAGTAATAATAGCAAACCAAAGTTAGAGAGCAGTTAAATTTGCATCAAACGCCAGCTGAAAGATAGTAACAATGAACTACCAATCACATGCCATTGTGGCCTCCAATGTGGCCACCATGCGCAATACGTGAATACACCCTATAGATCATTTACAAAATTATCTAGGACCCTTTGTATGAGTATCATCACGGTCTCTTAAGTCTTCAAGAACAACAATTAAAAATCAGTTTTCAAATGTTATATCAAGGTTCATTGATGCAAAAAAGATCATCATCAACTAATCTTGATTTCATGTTTTTAATTGTTGTTCATTGTTGCTATTAAAGATTTAGAGGACCGTGATGATGATCATACAAAGGGTCCTAAATAGTTTTTGAAATGGTCTATTGAAATAGGTACGTTAGGGATAATTTACGTCCTTGGGTAGGATACCTGGAAACTACTAGCATACCAAGCGTGACTTCTTATGTGGATTTTTAACTTCTAATGTGGATTTTTAACTTCTAATGTGGATTTTTAACTTCTAATGTGGATTCAATTCCATTACTTCTTGGCGTAGGAATAAGTAAACGGTGATTTTGGAGCCGTCCTAGCAACGAAGCACTCAATAAATTCAAAGTTGTTCTGAATCGGCCTTGTTGATTCTGGCATTTGTCCGCAGGTGTTCGCACTGTCTAATCACTGATTCATATGTTTCGTATTTGAAATATCGATCTTTGATTGGTTATCGCTCACTCGTCGATGGTGTTCGAAGCCTACAGGGTTGGTTTAATCACTTTAAATTAAAGTCCCCCACTGCAAATCAGTTTAGCTACTGAGTGGGTAGACTCTAAATGTGAATGTATTTATTTATTTATGTCTTGTGCGCTCTACTGAGCGCAAGACTGCCCTAACGAATGTGTGAAAGAACGCCAGGAATACGTTGAGTTTCGTTAAAACAGCGTGCAAGAAAGACGGCGATGTTAGATAAGGATCTTAGCTCGGTATGAGTTTATATATCTGATTCGCCTGCAAGGGTTAATTTATGTGTTTTGAATTTTCAAATAATAAATTATATAAACCCTCTCACTCCCATTATTACAACTTTCTCTTATTCTCTCGGTTTATAGGCGCACAATTCACATCGAAACCCCATTTTAACGCAAACAAATCTCCCCGTCAATACTCTCCAGCACCGTTAAAACGTGAATTCAAAAACTTCACCAATACAGGCGCAGGCAACATTTCCCCGAAATTTATCGCCGAAAAAGCTCGCGTGAAACGACTTTTATTTACGATGCCATTTGTATTGCCTCGGCTCCCGTACAATATATACACACACATTGGGGGTGATGTTGCTGTGCTCTACTTCGACCGACAATGAATATGAATGTAATGCCCATGCAATAATTGATCGCTTTGCGGGTATGCGGTATCATATTTCTGGTCAAATAACGCTCAATGCATATTGAAACAGATGGGTTATTGTGTAGAGTACACTATTGAAACAAATAGCTCTACGTGGTATTTATTACGCTATGTCAATTTTCAGTGTGTGTGTACAAATTTGCATAGCTGTTCTGTCTGTGTATGGATGATTACAAAAAGCTGAATATTAGTCAAATATCCGTGATATAAACAAGCCGGCGAAATAGATATTTATGTCCGGGTTTTATCTCGTATGATAATGAATGAATGTAAGCGAGAAAGATAATTAATAAAACTAGAAACATTGATGATGGAGTGCTAGAGTTTGTTAGTGATTATTTGTAATTTAAGTGATGCCCGGGAATTATTTATGTAATGGATACGGAAAAGAGAAGAATTATGTTGGTTATCACAAAATGATCGTGGTAGCCACATTTTATGACACAACGGCATTTCGACTGGCAATTTCATTGTTGAAACTCTTTTGCGGAGTGCAAACTTGTATATGAAACTACAGGTAGTTGTCCCAATGTAACAAGTCTCAAGCTTACGAAATATTTAAGTCCAATACTACCAACTCAATTATCTACTTCTCTAGTTCGTACTGTTTACTTGAACCAGGTTCATAAGGGAAAATACACCATTTTCAAAATTGATCTAGAATCTCTAGTTGATCTAGAATTGATCTCAAATCTTGATTAGCATCTCTCTAAGGGTCTTAGATAGATGCTAATCAAGGTCCTCTAGATCATCAATGGGGCAACAATGCACAACAATGAAAAATTAACCTTGACATAACATTTGAAAACTAGTTTTTATTGTTGTCATTGAAGATATAGAAAACCCTGATTAGCTTTATCTAAGGTTGGAATTCATAGTCGGTCCCTACACCTAGGGGCACCCATTGTTGCTATGGATTTGTTTCGTTGATGGGAAATAACATGCAAACAACTGTTACCTTGGTAACAATGGGCGCCCCTAGGTGTAGGGGCCGACTATGAATACAACTGATGATTGGAATTCATAGTCGGCCCCTACATCTAGGGGCACCCATTGTTGCTATGGATTTGTTTCGTTGATGGGAAATAACATGCAAACAACTGTTACCTTGGCAATAGCGCCCCTAGGTCTAGGGGCCGACTAAGACACATTTTGAAAATGGTCTATTTACTACCCTGATTAGATACGTGGAAATGTTTTAGGTAGTTTTGTGTACAAGTTCCCCTTTTCTCCAACGTTGGTTTGCTCTCACAGCTACAAATCAACATAATAAAGAGTCTCTTGTCTCGGCCGCTTTTCTTGTGGTTTACAATCATTTCCGTAAGCCACCCTCGCTCTACGATGGAACTACTCAACGTCGCTTAACAAGGAAATAAAGATCCGGACGAGACTGACAAACAAGAGGGTTTTCTTGATTGGAAAGCAATTAGCTGTGGAGTTAATGGGATGTTTACAAATCCAAGCGAGGGGGTAACCAGCCAATAGGAGAGCAGGGATCCAGTTCAATATGGCCGCACAATAATACGACACTCGAAATAGCTACTTCAGAAGGAAAAGTGTGAGAATGTATCCTGTTCTTGTTCGTTCATTTTAAACGAAGTTAAAATATTCAGGCCGCGTCTCGACTCAATGTTTTGTAGTCATTTAAATACCCCATTTAAAAAATGATCTAGAGCTCCGTTCTTGTTTCTCCCCACGGTCCTCTAAATCTTCAAGAACAACAATACACAACAATTAAAAATGTGAAATCAAGGTAAATAGATGAATATCTTGTGTCCATCAATGAAAGTTGATATAACATTTGGCCGCTCATGTTTGATTGTTCTACGTTGTTATTTGTAACGATTTAGGGGGCCGTGCGAGGAACAAGAATAGATACATGGATCATTTTTAAATTGGTCTATTCATAGGTTGCACGTAGGCCTACGTCACATCTGTGCGCGTGGCGGCCACATTTGTGATCAAACTTTCAAGTTGCCATGGAGAAACAATTGAAGGCTGTTGTGGTAGAACACATACAACTTTAGTTCTGTAAAATTCAGCCCGTTCTTAAAGTAAAATTGGTATCTGTGGTACATTTTTTATTTTTTTATTTCTTATTTTTACATTTTACATTCTAAATTAGTCCTATTTATGAAATTTGAATAGTATTTGTCAATGATCTAGAATTGGTCTTCGTCAATTGTGTCGCAATCATGGCAGCTGTGACGTCACGTGGGAACTATGAATAGCTGCCCAAACAACAATGATCAACAATGAAAGTGACGCCTATAAAGAAGGTGCAAGTGAAGCTGTGGTTGGCTGGCAATGAGTTAGCAGACACATATTTAGTCCATACGCGTACTTGGAGCTTTGATATGTGCTCTAAGATTCAATAAAATTATCGATTATCGAAATTGTATTGAATATCGAATATCGAACGATAACATCGATTATCGTGTCTCTTGAAAAGAGATAAAAACAAATCGAACATCAAACTGTAATGCATCGCAGAAGTGAATGTGAACCAACAATCAGGATTCATCTCTCTGCTTTTGACAGATGCTGTATCGACGAACGCATTACTTGTTTTTAATCAGCACACATTCACTCTGCCGAATAGCGCATATATGTTAATTTGATGTCATATTATTGGTGGTCAGGCTCGTGTAAATGTTTAATTAATGTAATGTGTCAACAAATAACGGCTAATTTAATTAAAGCGAATATGTTGATGCAACGGTTTGGTTAATAAATTACTATAATATGGGAAATATAAACAATCCATTTTGAATGCCACAACCAATACTATATTGTACTGCGTGTGCGTGTGCGTGTGCGTGTGCCAGAGTTGTTGATAAAGAAGGTTTCTGCACTATACCCTTGATTTACGAATGTCACCGAGTGTACAACAAGGATGTGGTTGATACTGTTGCTCCCAATTAGTGATGGAATCACCACATCTATTCATCCAATAGGGATTTTCCTACACCCGCATTTGAAAAGATTCCCTCAAATGAAACTCACAACTAGATGAATGGTCCTCAAGAAGGATTACACTGCCGTCTTAGTTTTTAATTAATTTCGTCTCACCTCTCAGTATATTACTGGAGACTTCATTTAATCTCTTTCTGGACCGGCTTAAATTCCTCACTTGTATCAATGAGACAATCACTGTGTTTATAAAGGTTCACAAAGCTGCGAAGATAGCAACAATGTGGGTATTCCATCATTTTAATTAACTTTTGTTTAAGTTATGTTTCATCGCGAGTTATCCAAATGTGTAGCGAGGTTCATATAGACGATTCGTAATACAATAACATTTTTGTTAGTAATCATTAGCTGTCATCATCAAATGATACCCATACACAGATGATCAGGTTAGTACAACAAACAGCCACCTCACTGTATACTATCCTCGTAGTAAATAAATAAAAAATAAATTCACATTTAGAGTCTACCCACTCAGTAACTAAACTGATTTGCAGTGGGGGACTTTAATTTAAAGTGACTAAACCAACCCTGTAGGCTTCGAACACCATCGACGAGTGAGCGATAACCAATCAAAGATCGTTATTTCAAATACGAAACATATGAATCAGTGATTGGACAGTGCGAACACTTGCGGACAAATGCCAGAATCAACAAGGCCGATTCAGAACAACTTTGAATTTATTGAGTGCTTCGTTGCTAGGACGGCTCCAAAGTCACCGTTTACTTATTCCTAAGCCAAGAAGTAATGGAATTGAATCCTCATTAGAAGTTAAAAACCTTCTGCGTGAAGCGGGATTTGAACCCGGGACCTTCTGCATTGAAAGCAGGGATAGTGACCTCAGTTCCTTATCTACTGCGCATTTCATGTGCGCTGGTTGAACGAAAATCAACCGATTCCTGACGTTCTTTCACATATTCGTAAAGGCAATCTTGCGCTGAGTAGAGCGCACACAAACCTCGTTAGCCACGCCCTACGTTCCAGGTAACCAACAGAAGGTTGTAAATTATCGTTGGTCCAGTGGTTAGCATCTCTGCTTCCAATGCAGAAGGTCCCGGGTTCAAATCCCGCTTCAGGCAGAAGTTTTTTAACTTCTAATGTGGATTCAATTCCATTACTTGGCTTAGGAATAAGTAAACGGTGACTTTGGAGCCGTCCTAGCAACGAAGCACTCAATAAATTCGAAGTTGTTCTGAATTGGCCTTGTTGATTCTGACATTTTGTCCGCAGGTGTTCGCACTTTCCAATCACTGATACATCTGTTTCGTATTTGAAATATCGATCTTTGATTGGTTATCGCTCACTCGTCGATGGTGTTCGAAGCCTGCAGGGTTGGTTTAGTCACTTTAAATTAAAGTCCCCCACTGCAAATCAGTTTAGTTACTGAGTGGGTAGACTCTAAATGTTAATTAATTAATTTATTTATTTATCCTTAATGGACCAGTATCAAGTATAGATGATAGGAACTAGAAAATTAAATAATTAAATTGGTACCATTAGACTTGGATATTTCATAAGCATGAGAATACTAACGTTGGGAAACTTTACCATGTAGTTAGTTTTGTACTCGGCACAAAAGCTCTCGCAGAGCACGATGTTGTTTTATGAAAAACAACCACCCCAAATGTTTGCAGCCAATTACCATGACAACCTGAACAGCTAATGGTTCACATGGAGCCTATTATCTAATAAGTGCATAATTCCTGGCGGAACTCAAGTCAGTTATCAAAGTCATTACGTATAATGGTTGTAACGAGCTGGTCATTCTAATTAGGTAGCGTTTTGAATTTGCTTTTAATTGATATTATTGTTGGAGTGATATTGATTTTGCTGCGGTAAAATCGTGAGTATAGTTAATTTGTACTGCAATCCACCGTCATCAGTAACGTTAGAACTATGATATACTTGTCCCAAAACAACCTTACCGATGCGGTGCATAAATGTGTGCATACATGTGTGACTCGTGGCCAATCAGCGATCGGTATGTTGTAATTCGGACTCGTTGGTTGGCCACGAATCACTCGACTATAACGAAAGCATATCTAAGGTAGTTTCGAGGAAAAGTATATTGTAGAGTTGCCTCATGAGGCAAGCGAATAGTTTCTGGACCAATCAGAAGGCTGAGATCTGCACGAACAGGAGAATGCTGCCAATGAAGCGAACTGTCTGAATATATTTGATTTTGGTCGCTTGCTTGTTGTCAATACACTGACCAGCTAAAATGGCTGCGGCAACATGTAAAACATACAATCATCGATAAGTTGAAAGTAAAGGATGAAGTTTTTGCTCGAGCACGGTTTGCTCATGTACAAGAGATTGAGAAGAATGTGTTATATACCCGATATGAGACAAGATATTTACTACTAAGTTATACCTACCTGTTGCTCTACATCTTAACGGATTAGTTATAATATTAAATTACAGCTATACTGAATCTTTTTGTTCAAATTATTATCTGTGTTTAACTCCGAAGAGTTTAGTCCCAGTAAATGTACGCGTACAATAGATATAGTCGAAATAGCCGACTATATATGAACGGTTAGCCAAGTAAAGTAACGATAAAGTCATCCCTATATCCACATTTACAAAACGATGTGTTTCTAGACGGTGTCGGATGTAACTGCCATAGTGTTTATTAAGCACATAAAGCATCGAGATCGCCGCCACATTATCCTCATTCAGAACTACTTGTTTTATAAAAACAAACATAATAAAACACGTTTCAAAGTACGTACTGTGAGCGAAGAAAATGTAACGTTGTTCAAACTTTACGACGTGAAAACCTAGATTTGTATAAATTCAAAGAAGTTAAAAACTACTTCTTGGAAGATATGACAACGGCGCAATTGTTCTTTTCAGGCGGAGGGTCAGACGGGGGGAATGGATAGCTTGTCATCTTGGACGGTGCCTTTAGGGCATCCAACTCACATATGCAAACGAAACAAGGCAAACAAAAGCTTTTATCTTTGAAGCAGTCTGAGGGAATATATATATACTGGACTTTATACAACATACGGACAATGTCTGGAGAATACATGGCCGTAAAACCATGTTCCCAATCCGCGAATGCGATTGAGGCAGCTCTGAGTTGCGTTCCAGAACTCATCGGATCACTAATCTCAGTAAGCAAACGGTGTTCCAATATTCATACTGGATGGCATCTTACATGTTCCAGAATCAATCCCAATCTCATCCAACTCAACATTTTTTTTTTAAATGAGATTTTTCTCGGATTACTTGGATTTGTTGTGGAGCGAGTTTAAATTGATTCAATTTTAAGTTTGAACTGATTGTTCCATTGAGAGAGTTCCATATATATTATAAACATTATATTATATATATTTATCTAACATTATTCGATGTGAAAATCATTGGAGATAACATGATGTACCGGTACATGTAGTGTGTCAAAAAAACTGAAATATCAAATTGTTAAAACTGAGGACTGTCAATGGTGGAGGGGCCGGGTCCAAAACAATCTTCATTGAGAAGCATTTTTACTTTCTAACTAGTTAGAAATTTACACTTATGCCATTTAAATCGAAAAGTATACATTTAGAGGGAAGGGTAGTTTCTACGCCAAAAACCGTAGAAACTGTTCATTATTAAATATTATATCAAGATTGCAACAAGAAATCGAAAATCTAAATCAGCAGCGCACTGTGCTTTAGTAAGCCCTACAGACTGAATAAAATATTATAACCATTAGCGTAGTATTTTGATTATAATTTGATAATTAGTAATAAAATTAATTATTTATAAAAAAACATACTGATTACAATTGTCACGACTTAGAGCATTCAATGTGTAGGGCTTACTAGACCACAGTGCGCTGTTGATTCAGATTTTCGATATCGAAGCCCATTCTTGTGATATAATTTAAAAATGAAAATGTTGTGCGGTTTTTGATGTAGAGGTTATCCTTTCCTGTTAATAATATCTTATATTTATTATATGCAAATATTTTTAAACAAAGTTTATATTATTTGAGATATATATTAATTTGTGATAGTTTCTTAACGCTTCAGGGTTTCAATGTAGGCTCTCTTAAATAAGTTAAATTATGATAACTAGTGTAATACTAACTTATATCAGTACTTTTGGTATCTCCCCTCCCCCCTCCTACATTCTCTTTTAGGCGTTCTGCTCAGTTGTTAATTTAGGTTCTTTCCTTTTATATAACCCGTTTATAATAAATTGGCTGTTTTAAATTACAACACACAAACTTAACTTTTGGTTAGGATAAAGAACACCCAAGTGTGTATGTAAAACTACCATGTGAAATACCCTAAGTAAAAATTGCTTTAAATCGTCACAATATTAACCAAAATCTATCTTCATATCCTAGAGAATAATAGTCAGTCTTCTTATAAATGTGTCTGTTCCCAAATATATTTCCGTTTTTTTTTATTTTCATGTGAAAAGGGTGTTGCAACAACACGTTATATATATAACTCGTCGCCACTTCTGTCAAAATATCACATTACAAATACACGAACCGGGACTGTTCGCAATCCCGCGTATTTATGTGTAATCATTTTAATTGGCGTCCGCCCAAAAACCCCAGGAAATATGACGCTCAATGGCTCCATTAGTTCCGGTAATATCCGCGAGTAACAAGGTGGCACCACTCGTGCAATGAATGCGGTCTGTCAATAGACTCAGGAAAGCAATTAACTCAAGTAATAGATAACCGATAGTCAATGCCCTATATGAGATGTTGAGTTAAATTCAACGCCAGGTATTTGCAATAACGTAAACGCTATGGCGTGTTACAAATACCATTCAGTCCGGGGAACGAGTAGACGGGTTTATTGCTTGAGTGGGGCTGTGTAACATACAGGGTGGGTCACAAGAATATCTTAGCTACAGGGTGGGTCACAAGACCCTCCTACATACAGGGTGGGTCACAAGACCCTCCTACATACAGGGTGGGGCACAAGACCCTATTACATACAGGGTGGGGCACAAGACTCTGTCACATACAGGGTGTTACAAATACCAGACAGTCCGGGGAACGAGTAGACGGGTTTATTGCTTGAGTGGGGCTGTGTTACATACAGGGTGGGTCATAAGACCCTCTCACATACAGGATGGGGCACAAGAATCTGTCACATACAGCGTGTTACAAATACCATTCAGTCCGGGGAACGAGTCGACGGGTTTATTGCTTGAGTGGGGCTGTGTTACATACAGGGTGGGTCACAAGACCCTCTCACATACAGGGTGGGTTACAAGACTCTGTCACATACAGCGTGTTACAAATACCATTCAGTCCGGGGAACGAGTCGACGGGTTTATTGCTTGAGTGGGGCTGTGTTACATACAGGGTGGGTCACAAGACCCTCTTACATACAGGGTGGGGCATAAGACTCTGTCACATACAGGGTGGGGCATAAGACTCTGTTACATACAGGGTGGGGCACAAGACCCTCTCACATACAGGGTGGGGCACAAGACCCTCTCACATACAGGGTGTTACAAATAACATTCAGTCCGGGGAACGAGTAGACGGGTTTATTGCTTGAGTGGGGCTGTGTTACATACAGGGTGGGACACAAGACTCTGTCACATACAGGGTGGGGCACAAGACCCTCTCACATACAGGGTGTTACAAATACCATTCAGTCCGGGGAACGAGTAGACGGGTTTATTGCTTGAGTGGGGCTGTGTTACATACAGGGTGGGTCACAAGACTCTGTCACATACAGGGTGGGGCACAAGACTCTCCCACATACAGGGTGGGTCACAAGACTCTGTTACATACAGGGTGTTACAAATACCATTCAGTCCGTGGAACAAGTCGACGGGTTTATTGCTTGAGTGGGGCTGTGTTACATACAGGGTGGGTCACAAGACTCTCCCACATACAGGGTGGGGCACAAGACTCCGTCACATACAGGGTGTTACAATTACCAGACAGTTCGGGGAACAAGTCGACGGGTTTATTGCTTGAGTGGAGCTGTGTTACATACAGGGTGGGTCACAAGACCCTCTTACATACAGGGTGGGTCACAAGACCCTCCTACGTACAGGGTGGGGCACAAGACCCTCTTACATACAGGGTGGGGCACAAGACTCTGTCACATACAGGGTGGGGCACAATACTCTCACTTACAGGGTGGGTCACAAGACTCTGTCACATACAGGGTGTTACAAATACCAAACAGTCTGGGGAACAAGTCGACGGGTTTATTGCTTGAGTGGGGCTGTGTTACATACAGGGTGGGTCACAAGACCCTCTTACATACAGAGTGGGTCACAAGACCCTCTTACATACAGGGTGGGTCACAAGACCCTCTCACATACAGGGTGGGTTACAAGACTCTGTCACATACAGGGTGTTACAAATACCAGACAGTCCGGGGATCAAAAGTCAACGGCTTTATTGCTTGAGTAACGTAGAGGGTGGGTCACAAGACTCTTGTCACATACAAGGTGGGTCACAAGACCCTCTTACATACAGGGTGGGTCACAAGACCCTCTCACATACAGGGTGGGGCACAAGAATCTGTCACATACAGGGTGTTACAAATACTAGTTAGTCTGGGGAACAAGTCGACGGGTTTATTGCTTGAGTAACATACATGGTGGGTCGCAAGACCCTCTCACCTACAGGGTGGGTCACAAGACCCTTCTACATACAGGGTGGAGCACAAGAGTCTGTCACATACAGGGTGGGGCACAAGACTCTGTCACATACAGGGTGTTACAAATACCAGTCAATCCGGGGATCAAGTCGACGGGTTTATTGCTCGAGTAACATACAGGGTGGGTCACAAGACTATGTCTCATACAGAATGGATCGAAAGTCTCTATATAAGCCGGGAGGTCGCCACTTCGATATCCGCCATCGGCAATACTAATTGAAGTTTTTCCCAAGGTTTTCCTCACTCAGTCACAATCGCGAATGCTGGAATTGAGTCATAGGAACAGCTCTCGGAAAATCCTTCCAGACTACTCCAATAAAACAATATTTATAGTCGGCCCCTACACCTAGGGGCACCCATTGTTGCTAAAGATTTGTTTTGTTTATGGGAAATAACATGGAAACAACTGTTTCCTTGGTAACAATGGGCGCTCCTAGGTGTAGGTTAGGACTATGAATTCCAACCAGCAGTTTTCGTATAAAAAGAATTGTTATATGCTTCTAAAAACATGTTCATGATTTATCTGTGTGAATACATCTCCCCTTTCGATAAATCATAATTAGTTTCCTCCAAACCGTATCCGGTTTATCATTCAAATCCCCAATCAACGGATTCCTCCACCACCCCAACATGGTTTCTATATAACCACATCTCTCCAGTTAACGATGGCTTCACACTTCATCCCGAAGCCAACTAACACACAATGCGTGTACGTTAACGTTAACAACGGTTATTAAACGTAGCGTTAGGCCATTAAGATAACTAATGCATACGTTTGTATGTCCATCATTCATCCTCCTAGTTATTTAGCCGCCTCACCTGTCACCGGCTTAGCCCGTTCATACCTTTAATTAGCGCTCGCTAAAAGCCGCGCAGGCGAAATAACTATCACGTGTGATGGTTGTGAATTATTTAACGAGTGTGGTGGCGATCGGGCTTGGAAACTATGGCTGGTTGTGAGTAGGACAGTGCCCAACAGGCGGACACTAATTTAAACGGAAACATAGTAGAACAGGTAAAACGTTATATAAGAACTAGTAATTATAATTATAATTTTTTGTAGGAATACCCGTTATAGAGTGCACACCAGCTTTTACCTGATGTGCCCCTCTTCAGGTGACTAACTAGGTTATTAGGGTGTTTGGATAGCTGGGAAGGAATGTCCGAGGGCTGTTGGTAGGACTCAATCCCAGCATTCGCCTTAACGACTGAAAAAAACCTCGAAAAAAACCTTCAGTCAGGACTGCCGGTGGCCGGAATCGAACCGGCGACCTCCCGAATTAGAGTCTCGCGTCTTACCGCTGAGCCATCCCTATCGGTAACTAGTAATTGGACTGTACACTGTTCCTTGTCAAGATAAAAACAATTAAAACCGCAATATGTCGAACCCTGATCAGAGCTCTTTATCGGGCGAAACACACAGATCAGGGTTCAAAATATTGCGGTTTTAATTGTTTTATCATGACAAGAAACAGTGTACAGTCCAATTACTAGGTCTTATATAGGCGGACACTGTTCTCGAATATTGTGTTGAGTTTTAGTAAATATTAACGTTGAAAGTTTGTAATGAAAACGTTATCTTGTTAAAGAAAGTTTACAAAAAATAGTTGGCCTATACACTGTTTCTTGTAGCAATTAAAATTGACAAAGAAAAGTGTATAGTCAGTCAGTCAATTTGTTTTAAAACAGTTCACCTGTAAGTTTCTTTTTAATATATTTTCAAGTTCATATATTTTATTTTGTTTACATTTTCAGTGGGTTTTAAAGCCAATGTTGTTAGTTTTAACGGCAAAAAACGATTTCCCAAACTTTGCTACAGCCAGTGACACACTAGAAATATGTTTTGAAAAAAGTTTTTGAAAATATATACATTTCTTTGCAGACATACGATTAAAAATATTTTCAGAACTGGTGTCGTAACGTGATTTTGGAATCTCATCATTTAATAATGGACATTTGTCTTGGAATGTTATCAAAAAATGTTTTGTGCACCAATACACGAAGCCCTTACATCGTTGCTATGACATTTTTTGCATTGCTTTCTATTTTCTGAAAATGTTTTAGAAAAGGTTTTAAGTTTGTCAACTTGGAAACTTGAATATCATTCCATGATGAAGTAATACAAAGAACTTAGTTTTTAAAACTTTTTTATAAAATATGTTTTGTTTCCCGTGTGTCACACACACTAGAAATTGAACCTATGGAAATGTGTACTAGCATCACAATCACGCGGTATTTCAGATAGTGGCCAGGCTAACTAGAGCTGTGGCTACGAACAGTACGCGCAATTAGAAATGAAAGCCTCGGCGATTGGTCAATAAGCTAATTTACAACGAGACAATAACACTGGCCGTGTGACTAACACAATGTTGCCAAATTGCCGGTTTCAATCGCTAATATACGCCCATTCAATGTTGCCGAGTGTTGGGTTTTACGAACAGTGAGAGAGGATTTAAAGTGCGCTACACGTAATGTGGAAGCTAGATGCGTGTGCGTGTGCGTGTGAGTGTGCATATACGTATAAATGATCTATACATAACCGAGCAATGATCTATAATATAGTAAATCATAGATATAGACCAGCCGGTAGCCACATTTCATAAGTAGGCAGCCATTACCAAAACAAACTTTTTGTCAGTTTTTAAGTCCATTTAGTCCATATTAAATACCGAAACAAAATTTTTAAAAATTCCAAACATATCATGGCATTGTTACAAGTACACCCACACACATAAAACTGTATCTAGGTAACTTACTTTAAAAAATCGGTGAATTTTCGGAATACCGTTCCTATACGGTGAATTTTCGGAATACCGTTCCTATACGCCTTGATACCATTTTATATTATGTATGTGTGTGTATTTAAACAATTATTCCTAGTAAAAAAGTTTACGCGTGTGATATATCATACAAAACATATATAATGGAATCTATTACGTAGAGCTTTCCTTCTCACTGGGTTAAAAATATAAATATTTTCATCTTTTCGGGGAAATTTTATAATTTCAGTGATTATAACGATAAGGAAATATGTATTTCAGTTGTCTCGTCGTTTGCAAGCTATTGTGACATCTGGCAACGCTGTAATGTACAATACGTCACAGAGTACATTCTCCAATTTAATTTCTCAACTCGCTTTATACAACATCATAATATCGAGACATTCCCCGCTACATTGTTAATAATGCCCCATGTATACAACACGAACCAAACCAACCAACGCAAGATGGATACCAGGAATTTTTAATCTGCTTTTATTACAAATTTTCCTCGGTGGAATGTTGGGTGAAGGTGTAAGCACGATCTATATGTCGCTTATACGACGGTCTCTCGCAATTAAAATGAAAACGTTACCGGCTAGAAAAATTCATTAGACATTCTCCCAGCATCCTTTGCAGCTCGTCTCACGTTGATACGTTTAAATCTAGCGTGTTTTCGTTTTTGTCACAGCCAGATGCATTTTCATTTTGAATTATTCAACTCGGATGTAGACGGGTTCGTACACCTACCTACGTATAAAACTTTCCCATCAGAATGGTAAACAAAACAAAACAAAACAAAACGTAAACATGACCGAACGAAATATGCGCACGGATGTTTTGCGTTCTTGTGGCACTTTAAATGTTTAATCAGTGCTTGTTTTGGTTAACTCTCGCGGGGATTTAGTCTTGTTTTTTTACGTTTCATTTCTGCTGCGGTCTTTGTTTAAGCGTTTTACTCCCATTTACATTCTTTATCAGGCCACGTATATACCCTCGTATCTAATCAACTGGGCTATAGACCGTCGCACAAACATCGAACACAAGCTGCTTATATCTGTCTACTCATGTATCTGTTTTGCTTCTATGTATGTATGTATGTATGTATGTATGTATGTATGTATGTATGTATGTATGTATGTATGTATGTATGTATGTATGTATGTATGTATGTATGTATGTATGTATGTATGTATGTATGTATGTATGTATGTATGTATGTATGTATGTATGTATGTATGTATGTATGTATGTATGTATGTATGTATGTATGTATGTATGTATGTATGTATGTATGTATGTATGTATGTATGTATGTATGTATGTATGTATGTATGTATGTATGTATGTATGTATGTATGTATGTATGTATGTATGTATGTATGTATGTATGTATGTATGTATGTATGTATGTATGTATGTATGTATGTATGTATGTATGTATGTATGTATGTATGTATGTATGTATGTATGTATGTATGTATGTATGTATGTATGTATGTATGTATGTATGTATGTATGTATGTATGTATGTATGTATGTATGTATGTATGTTTGTAGGAAATATAACTGCAAACGTTGAATAAGTTATAATTTAATACTGGTTTTCCGTTTGTGAATCAAGCTGTATCTTATATCAAATGGTACCACAATTATTATTGAAACATATATTTTGAGTCAGAAGCAGGAATACTAACAATTAAAATTGTACAATATGTTAACTAAAAATGTCAATAAATTGTCCCATTACAGAAGTTCACACAAGTGTCAAAAAAAAGGAAAGTATACTACACAGAAGAAGAACACATTGGAGAGAGAGAAACGAATTTTAAATTTTTTTAACATAAATATGTTTTTATGTCCCAGAGCACTCAGGTACCGATTTACTTTTTTCCTGTTTATTTCTGTAAGATATATTTATTTAATATATTAAGTATTTATATTTTTTCTTATATTCAATTCATTTTGATTATTCTTGATCATGATTTTGCATCATGATTCGTACACAGGTATATTATTTATAGATCATTCCACCTTAATTTTATAACTGAATATGATATACATTAAATAAATAAATACCTACCTTGCTACTAGTTTGACATGGGACAGTATATATAGAGAGTTCCCACAGGAAGAACTCTTATCAACTAAACCACTCCCAACCGATGTTTTCCAGCCGGTCTGTACAACCACGTTGGTTTCCCACCCACGCGGTCTCTGCCGAGATAGGTGACGTTTTTCTAGTTAAAAAGAGTCATTCGAGTAAGCCGTGATTCCACGTAAAAACACTTAAAATTTAAAATTCTTCTAGCGACATGTAAATTAGATCGGTCTAATCGAGTTGGCCGGGATTTAGTTTCGTCGACGAATGGAATTAGTGTTTTGTGTGAGGGATGGAATCACCATAGTCAGTATTTCAGTCAGTCTTTCAGTCAGTCTTTCAGTCTTTCAGGCTCGAGTGTTGAGCTCAGAGAACAGAAGCTGTAATCTCTTTATTTCTCGTCTATCCTATTTTGTTATACAACTGATTTTCAAGCGAGAACAATAAATATATAGGCCTACCTGTACGCGATATAAACGGAATAGAAGAATCAAAACATCAAAAGAAATTCATGTAAATGTAGAAAGAAAAATAATCTTGTAATAAAAATTGCATATTGGGAATTCAGAGAATGTAGAAAAACGAAAAGGAAAAATTTGATGATTTACACACGACAAATACATGCGATGTACTTTACAGTCGGTAATAAAGGAAAATGAGAAAAAAATATATGAAAAATATAACCAAACGAAAAAGAGTGTTAAAAGACGAAAGATACACGACAATAATAATCATTCAAAAATTATATTTAAAAAAAAAAATAAGTTTATGTAGCGATCATAATTTCATCATTAGGGCGTGTTCCAACTTGATGTTTTTATTCGACTAGCTTCCCTAGCAGACTAACGCAACAATTAGTAACAATTAATTAAAACAATTGTAAATGGTTGTGTTACTCGGCGAAGTAGGCGAAACAGGCCAAAATAGACAAGTTGGAACATGCCCTTATCATCAATCACGATAATTATATATAATTTACATTAGTAGTTGAATCACTAACTTGGGACAGATACCACTTAGTAGAAGTGTACATGTACAAGCATCGATGTTCACGCCCGCTATGTTTGGAATCTCCAGGTATCCAACATAAGGTCGTAAATCATCCCTAATGAACCCGTTTCCAGAAAATGGTACGAGCTAGAGAAGTAGAAACCAAGTTGGTACTATTTGACACGTCTATTTCGTATAAGCATGAGACTAAATATATAAATAAATAAATTCACATTTAGAGTCTACCCACTCAGTAACTAAACTGATTTTCAGTGGGGGACTTTAATTTAAAGCGATTAAACCAACCCTGTATTCTCCGAACACCATCGACGAGTGAGCGATAACCAATCAAAGATCGACACTTCAAATACGAGACATATGAATCAGTGATTGGGCAGTGCGAACACCTGCGGACAAATGTCAGACTATAGTTGTCCCAAAACTACCTTACACATGAACGCGTCACAGGCGACTTGTTCGTAGCCAATCAGCGATCGGTATTGGCCCAGATGTGTCTCGGGCGGTTCGCCGGTTGGCTACGACTGCCCCGGATGTGACGAAAGCAGGTGTAAAGTAATCTTGGGTCCACTATAGTAAGTCACGTCGGGGTAACTTTATGATGCGTTATAATATCCAGTTTAAGTTTTTCCCCCACGCACATAAATACGAGCGAGCGAGAATGGCGGCTGCTTGGCAGAGCCTGAATGAAACCACTCTGTTATTGTGGGTCTACTGACATTGACAACCACCGCATGGAAGACACAAATCATGAAAACAACAACGCGGCATTGTGTCTAGAGCTGTAGAACTCTAGAACACAGACCAACATGCGCGCTGCCTGGCGGAGAAAGAAACGATGACGCAACGGGATATAACAGCCGAAATGTGGCGGGAGATGATGATGTATGTGTGTGTGGGGGAGGGTGGGAAGGGTGGGAGGGTAGGGGGTGCGAAGACGGAGGATAGACGGTTGGTTGGGGAGGCAACCACTAGACGGAGGCCTTGGTTTGATTCCAGATGGGGCGATGTTGCATTTTATCTTCTTACCGCGACATTCAAAGGCCTCACTTTACTATACTAAGGGTCAAATGCATAGTCGTTCCTCACGTGCTCCTCAACTCAGCCTTTCCTCAGACTCGCCCAACCACCAATCACAAAGCAGCATTTCCATGTGGACTGCTCTGTGATTGGTGGTTGGGCGAGTCTGAGGAAAGGCTGAGTTGAAGAGCACGTGAGGAACGACTATGCATTTGACCCTTAAACATCTCAGATTTTGACAGATTTGACCTTACTTTAGTAAGGCTCAGTATTTATTGTTTACCATTCAGTAACAAGAGATATTAGTATTAAAATTAGTGGGGAATTATAACCTGCTTAGTTGCTTTGATGCCTCGGGTCTCCGTTTGAATATAGATTTAAGTATAATTATTTATGTTAATAAGCTTCTGCCCGAACCGGGTATCGAACCCTTGACCTTCTGTACTGGAAGCAGGAATGAAGCCAAGAGACCAACTAGCCGTACACACTCACCAACAGAGAATACAACGTATGATAGACATGATATGATATTATATTTGTGAATCTGATAAATAATTAGAATGCGTATAGGTTATGTAAAAATACTATATGGTTTAGAAAATAATGTATACATTTCTGTTGCACATATTTCAATGAAATGGCTTCAAGTATTGGCAACTACTGCTTAAATAAACCCGATATCCAGTACATATCCTTTGATAAATATTCAGATTCAAATATGACAAAAAGTACGTCTACACAATCTTTCCTACCTTGTGGGCCTCGATATAGAGATTGGTGGATATTTTAGCCGTACAAGAACCAACCAACAATGAAATGGCTACGTCAAATCCTATAATGTAGCTTGAAGCGTTTTACCTATTCAGTACATTTATTCTAGACCTTTCATACACGAAACCACATTGGAAAATATATCTGCAAACTTACAAAATGTCTTGAATTCTAAAAGGTCACGGCAGGGTTTGCCATTGAGCATGTTTGCCTGCTGGATATTTGGACTTGAAACATCTTCAGTGATTTGATGTATAGGGTGTTCTGAAATGTTATTTATCCGTAAGAGAATCCGTAAGAGAATCCGTAAGAGAAACCGTAAGAGAAACCGTAAGAGAATCCGTAAGAGAATCCGTAAGAGAATTCCATAATAGAATCTGCCAAAATTATATTAAACAGTAAAACATTAACACTACTAATATATACTTTTTGTAGAGAGATTTGTAGCAGTAATCTATAATAATTGACAATTCAAACGTCCGGCATCTTTGAATCAAAATAATTTAAGAATTCAAAGATACAAACAAATACTGTACTACTATATACAAGGCAACGAGTATACTTTGATTTCCACCCCATATCAAACATTCATTCTAAAAGCCCTGGATGTTTTGTTCAATTTCTTAGTTTGGAGTTACGCCAATATTTCTAACCACAATGCAAGAACAAAAAATATGCATTATTCGAGTGAAGAATCCCCAAGATCTGCTCAACTAATCAAAACTCTATTGTTTCGCTTTCATAATAACATTATAGAATGATTGAACGCAGCATTTAGTCTTTCTAGACTCTACGAAATCATTGACTGTTGCATCCCGTCTATATGTTACATTGTCACAAATTTATTTTGTCCCTAATTTGCATTTTCAAGATATTTATTAAAACATTCTTCAACAAAACTGTTATTTCATGAAATTGATCGTATAATGTAATGTGACTTGTCACATTAAACGACATAATGCAATATCAATATTTCGAGACAGTTTTCATTTATTGGAATATTGCTATTTTTACTCTCGTAGTCACCATCTGAAATCAGCTTCACAGATAATGGCAAACTAAACACTAAAATTATCGCATTCAATTTGAAACTATTATAAATATCCTTCATGGGCTGAGACCTTCTATCTTCCAATATCTATAGGCAGCTTTGTCCCTACGATGCAAACACAAACCAGTAACCACCTTTAATAATCAGTATATTATGGTTAAACAGCTAATGAAAGGGGTACAAAATCATATTTAAAATGTTGCGAAGCTTGTGTAAGTCTACTATACGGATCACATTAAATAGCGTTGACATTATCACAGAACAGTGATTACTGCTATGCTATAATTTGCGGTGGCCACTAATTAGTAATTACTATTTTTACGTCGTGTACAAGCCGACCGCGATGAAGTCAAATATTAATATTATTCATAGACGATCAAAGGCTCAAAAGCACAACCCTTATTTGTACAGGGTACTGCCACACTCAAAAGCTGTATGCGGGTTGTGCACATACTCGCCTTTCATTTACCTGTATTATTTTATTTTGGTTTCCGTGCATTGTGGCTGCTGGCTAGTTTGTTTGAAAAGCTCTTTTCATTTTGTATTTGTATTTTTTGTGAATTCACGTATTCAATAGATCTAACGAAGTCTACTGTCAGGTATTGTTACCATGATCAAGCTTTTTGATTAGTGAGATAGTTTGGTATCTGTTCCCATTTTTCCCATTCATACATGGTGGTTGGGGTTGGTAGAAAATAATACAGCTTGAAACAAAATGTGACTTTCAAACTATACAGTAACTAGCTAAAATAATTAATATTTAAAATAATACAGTAAAACTAAAATTGTATATTTAAAAATAATCAAAGCCTATAATGATTAAAGAAGTTCTACTGTTCTCCATCTCATAAATAGCAACATATAACGTATACGCTACTTTGTGAATGCAGTTCAGATAGTTCTTACAGAATCTTGCATGCTGCTTGTCTTTGTCACGGTACTGTACCACAAGAACACGTTATTAATTGGCATGTTTGTAAGGGAACAGGAACACGAATAACTTACAACCAACTAACAATCCAAAGACAACAAAGATATCTCCGACTGTCAGTAAAAACAAGAAGTGAAATGTCTACGACACAGACTAAAACAAAAACAAACAAGCCAACTAACATCAAATAACTCGAAACTGTAACAGACTACTTTCTTGTTTCACTTTCTCAATAAGCTTTTCCGCATAACACAATTCTTACTTGCGCTATAAAATAAAACAATAGAGTGAACTTTAGCTCAGAATAAGCTCAAACCAGATAACTTTAACTACAATTTGCACCACTCAAGGCCAGTTTCACCAACTTTTAAAACTCCAATTAGCCAGTAAGCGGAGATTCTGTAAGAACAAATATGGCGACTGCCATGCATTTTGTATGTAATGTTTGTTGAAACCATGGTTATACCAAACCGAGCTTTCCAAATCGGAGCTTAACGTAGTTGGTGAATTAAAGTTGTCCCAAGACTACCTTTACACATACTTTCGTCACAGGCGACGGGTTCGTAGCCAATCAGCGATCGTTATCTGCGCGCGCTTGTCTCGGGTGGATCGCTGGTTGGCTACGAGTGCCTCGCATGTGACGAAAGCATATGTAAGGTAATCTTGGGCCAAGTATATTACCTTAGTCGAAGAGTGGTACAAATTTAATCGACTGTTTTTCACAATTTTATTTAGTCGAGATGATTGTTTTTAGTTTATCCATCCAATTACAAAAAAAGTTATGTTATTTTTTTTTATTCAGACTGTGACTTTATTTCGACTGTGTATTTAGGCTCTGAAAGTGTATATACGTCTACTTGTTCCAAGTTACTTATTCAAGCCGGGGAATCTCAATCGCCGGTTGATCTACTTTGTTATGCCCCGGGTCAGAACCCAGCTCGCCTCGCAAACAGCTGTAGATCTAATTAGTTGATAATTAGTTCATGATTAGGGCTTAATTGACTCGAGCGAATTGCCTCCACTGTAAGTTAATTAGTCTGAAATGACAATATTCATGTAGGATTATAGCAGCGGCAACGCCGAAACACAACAATGCGTAAAGTGGCCAACAGGAGAATGTTATGTTTGAAAAGGAGGTGAGGTTGTATCATGACCACTAAAACAGGATACATTTTAATTAATATCAGTTGTTTATCTATCAGATTTATACAGAATACAAATATGGATTTCAGCAGATGGTGATTTCATAGGCAAACTGTAACTATGATATGCTTTAAACTACATTACTAGTAGTAAATCCACACTGGGTACTAAGTTGATAACCACTTACATTCCAATAAACCATAAATGATTCATTTTAAACACACAAAATCATGTATCACCTTAATATTCTGCCACGAATTCGATAATTATTGGAGGTAGAAATTGCTTTTCAATAATTGTTGACTATAAATTAACTATGACATTTCGAAAAAACTAAGTTAGGCACATTTTTCTTTTAATTTATTGTAGATTTTTTTATGTCTGCTCCCTGTGTCCAACAATGAAGTCGGGTAGGGGATATTGATATTATTTTCAACTGACATGCATGTTAAGTCTTATTCTGAACAATACTAATAACTAATAAGTTAGAGAACGTTTTGTCCGAATGTCCGTGCACGTGGACGTGCTCGCTTATCAACGCGTCACACAGAGCGTCATCCTAGTAGTGATGTGAGCCAACGTCCACTGTATCGGCTAAAAGAGTTTACCGATAATACTGATCGGGTTAAAAAGCCTTTTATCATTCGGCCCAGCGCGCTGGAAACTCGATCACCTAAACCGTTGCGCTAACACAAGAGAGATACACTGTAAGGACACTGCACTGTGAGAATAGGGAGTAAGGATACTACACCGTAAGGATACTACACTGTAAAAATACTAAACTGTAAGGACACTCTTTGTGTAGCAAGGCGCGGTGTAGCTCTGTAGCTATACTCTCTACCTACACCTATAACGTTTGTGTAGCAGGGCTCGGTGTAGCTGCACTCTCTACACCGATACCGTTTGTATCGGTGTAGAGAGTGTAGCTAACCCGAGCCCTGCTACACAAGAGTGTCCTTACAGTTTAGTATCCTTACAGTTTAGTATCCTTACAGTGTAGTATCCTTACAGTCCAGTGCCTTACAGTTTGTTTCCCTTGTGTTAGCGCAGCGGTTTAGGTGATGGAGTTTCCAGCGCGCTGGGCCGAATGATAAAAGGTACACGTTTGTGTAGGAGGCGTTACGTTATACCCTAAAGCTTTTAGAAGAAACTATACATTATACATGATCAGAGACTGTATGACAGGAATAGTGTGCTATGATGAACGATTATACCCAATTCACACCCCAAAATAATTAATATTTATTTTAAATATAGACATACTCTAGCACTAATAAATTAATATTGATTAATGCTGTCTGTTAATTATAAGTAACGTCATATGGAGAATCTAAAAACCAAGTGAAACAAAATAAAACGTTCACAGTCTTTCATATTCCCGCGGGTTTCGAACCCAGCTCTCTCGACTGGACTCCTCCGCGCTACCACCAGGCTATGACTACGACTACGATTCGATACGACTACGATCGTTCCCCCATCTAGCAACCGAGCGTGGAAACTATCTACCAAACATTCAAGACGGTCTTATCTAAACTTACCCGTCTGCCATAATTTAATTTGCGTCGACAGTTTTCGACCTAACCGGCAAAGATATCAAAGAGCAAAGATATGCATCAGCGGAGAGAGTGCTTTGGTTTTGGCACGCGTTCTCGTTCTGCCTGGTGCAGTTGGAAAATGAAACTCGCAGAACTTAGCTTCGTTTGTCGTCAACGAAGTTTTGTCCGTTTGCATTAAAAACTCTCCCGACATATTTTTTATCATTATCTTTGTTAAGGAACTTTCCGTGCAAACTTTTAACTTGTTTTATTATGATTTCCCTATTGTCGTCGTCCATGCTGTGATAAATACGTCCCGTAACGCTCTTAATGTTTGTAATTTGGTGGTAAACTCATTCAGGCTGAGAATATTATTAAAGTGCCACAGGTCGTGGATGTGAGTATTCTATTCCTACATCCTCATGTATTCAATTAGCTAATTCCAGATATAAATGTTAAATGTATCTCCTGTTTTCCTTAGGGCAGGATCGTTTACTTCTATAATGACTTGAGAAAAAGTGAATGAATTGGTCCACAGGGGTTCCTACAATTATCAAATTAAACAAAGTATTATCCTCTAGATGGAAGTATAGAAAAAAGATAATAAAATTGCCCTCATGTTTAGGAAAGAGCCGAGTCCAGTTGTATCTTATTCTCTAGTTCCTCTACTAAGCGGAAAGCTGTCTCTACGAATGTATGAAATAAACACAATAAATCTGTTGATTTCCGTTAAAACAGCGTGCATGAAAGAGGCAATAGATAAGAATCTAAGGTCGGTATGTTTGTATTATTTCGAAAAATACAATTATCAATCAGTAACCAATGTGAGAGGGTGATTCGGCTAACAAACTGATCATCGGACAAAAATAGTTATTCTACCTGAGAATAACATCTGCGCAAGCAGACGGATGCTTGAGCATTCAAACAGTGTACTACTATAGATTATAACTTGCAAAGACACCCCACAATTTGGCTGAGTTTTATTGGCGAGCTAAATTAGTATAATAAAGATATACTCTTATGTTAAGCGAAGAGAAAAATAATTATTCAGCAACTTCGACCAATTTATCCACGTTAAAAAACAATGAATGATCAATTTGATTTATCGCAAAAAAAAATAATAAAAGAAAAACCCCCACTTTTTATTCTTAAGAACACAGAAATTCCGATTCGACAACGGTTCGAATTGTCGCCGGCAATTTCTTTTCTCTACTCTTCCGTGCGGCCAATCCCGCCTTCGCAAATTAGTCAATCTTTTTTATTTCCAACAAACGAGGTCTTGTCAAGTTTTTCCGCGTTCCCCTCGAGTAGTTCGTACGTTCCCCGTCCGGTTGGTGGAGTCGGAGCGCCACCGTCGGGGACGTCGCGAATAATTGAACGTCTCACATCGAGGCGGCTGTGGCAAGACCAGACCTCCCCGGGGAGGGGGTAAGTGAAAACACTAGTTGAGACGGAGTGACTGAGTGAGGCAGTGAGACAGAACCGGTTCCAGCAGTGTGGTTGACAGGGAGACAGAGAGGGAGACAGAGGGAGAAGGATGGGAGACAGTAGAACCGACAGAACCGGTTTCAGTAGTGTGGTTGACAGAAAGAGAGAGGAGAAAGTGAGGAAATAGGACAAACAGAACCAGTTTTAAAAGTATGGTTGGCATGGTAGGCAGGAGAAGAGGAAGAGAGAGAGAAAGAGAGGAGAGAGTTAGACAGAAATTAATTGAGTACTTTATTCAAGGCAGGATTAAGGAATAAGAGAGTATTCACGTAGGTAAATGTTTTCCATTAGGCATGATTAAACCAACATGAACAATGTATTCCAAGGTTTCTGACAGTGAAAGAAATATGTTTATTCGTCGATATTTACCGAGCATCTAGTATGGTTAACGTTTTAGGCAGTGGGCGGACAAAATCTTGCTTCCAAAATCTGGTGGGGGGGCTGTTCCTGAATTTTGTCACGGTGACAGAACTCACTTTAAGTGATAACTATGTAGATATCATTTAAAGTGAGTTATATCTGGACTCACTTTAAGTTATAACTACGTAGATATCACAAAGAAGGTTATCTATGGACTCACTTTAAGAAATAAATACGTAGGTATCATTTAAAGTGAGTGAGTTATGTATGGACTCATTTTAAGTGATAACTTCGTAGATATCACTTAAAATGAGTGATTATGTATAGACTCACTTTAAGTGATAACTACGTAGATATCACAAAGTGAGTTATGTCTGGACTCACTTTAAGTGATAACTACGTTCACTTTAAGTCATAAGTACGTAGATATCACTTAAAGTGAGTTATGTATGGACTCACTTTAAGTGAAAACTACGTAGATATCACTTAAAGTGAGTTATGTCTGGAAACACTTTAAGTGATAACTACGTTCACTCTAAGTGATAACTTTGTAGATATCACTTAAAGTGAGTTGTGTCACCGTGAAAAATCCCAGGTTGTGGTTGAGTTCAAGAGCGCGTACAAATACATGCTCATAAAGCCAATGTGTGCGCCCGTGTGAGTATCATAGACAAGACGTGATTAGATCCAGTGTAAACACGAAGCTCAATTAAGTCAGAGTTCAAAAGCACAGCCGCCTTGTTTGGGCGTCTTCCCGCCACCGCCTCCCAGGACGAGTCAAAGGCGGTGATCACAATCCTCAACAATAGTCGGCAAGCGAGGTCCAATTAATGGAGATTTATAATTAAGTCGGTATTGGGGGAATGGAATGGCCGACGACAGAAATGCTTCGAGACACCGTTTCATAGATCGAGCTATCGAAATGAAAACCAATGTGGAGAGAGTGTAACCATGGACTTACAACTATCTGGATGTGCAACATGGTTGGAATACGCGTCTGCGATTCTCATTTCCGGTTTTTGACATTCTCGGACATTTTAGCCCCTATCGCTAAGCAATTACACATCAACAGTCACAACAACAAAGTGAACAATGTCAAAGTTCGAAACTTAAGGGCTAAAATGGCTGCCCACCGCCTTCTTCCGTGTCTATTTAATTGGTACATTGATTTGTTAGCTGATTCAGGCCCAATAACGAAGTTACTATTAACAGTCCATGATGTAACGCAGTATTTTCTAAAACACCTAACTTAAGTTCTTTGAAAAGTCTTTGGAACTAACGCTTATGGTAATTAAAGTTTCTTTTAACATTTTAATTAATTACAATGATTCGCGGGAAGAAGAAGATGGAGAGGATAATCTTCAATGCCGACCCAACGCCTAGTTGGACGTGGCATCAGATGATGATAATGATGATGATGATGATGATGATGATGATTCGCGAGAGTATTTCTTGGATTGAAACCACCACCATCACTTTGCTACGAAAAGCGCTTTTATTGTTTTTCCGTGATTCATACCTCTATTTATAATATTGCCGAATATTAAATCGAAACTCAAGTTTTAGAAACGATGCGTGTTGTACCGACCGGTCGCTGCTCGGTTCCATCAACTCGGCAATAAACCACGTCAGAACAATCTGACAACATTCACAATAAGAATCATCGCATTTCTAAACGGAGAAAATCGTTGCGGCTCACATAAAAGTAGTCACGAACTTTTGATAGTGTTGTAAAGCCCTTAGTTTTAACGCATTGTTCCGCCCAGTGGGAACGAACTTGGCCGTGGCTGCGGGGTAAACAGGGGTGACTGGCATGGCCCATCTGAAGGATTTCTCTTAGAGGGATGTTAGAAACACACTTACTATTCTATGACGTTGAGAAGAGATCTTTGGTGTTAAAAAAACGGGCACTAAACCGAATTTTGTCGGATTCAACAATGAAATAACATAGCAATCAAATGACTTTAGTGTTAAAAAACGGACACTACACCGGATTTTGATGGATTCAACAATGAAAGAACATAGCAATCAAATGACTTAGTGTTAAAAAACAGGCACTACACCGGATTTTGTCGGATTTAACAATGAAATAACATAGCAATCAAATGACTTTTGTGTTAAAAAAACAGGCACTACACCGGATTTTGTCGGATTTAACAATGAAATAACATAGCAATCAAATGAATTTTGTGTTAAAAAAACAGGCACTACACCGGATTTTGTCGGATTCAACAATGAAATAACATGGCAATCAAATGACTTTTGTGTTAAAAAAACAGGCACTACACCGGATTTTGATGGATTCAACAATGAAAGAACATAGCAATCAAATGACTTTAGTGTTAAAAAAAACAGGCACTACACCGGATTTTGTCGGATTCAACAATGAAATAACAGCAATCAAATAGCACGCATAAGCCCGGTATCGCGCAAGTACCGAGATTAGCCGTAAATCGGAATATTATAGTTATTTTTATTATTATAAAACCATGTTCAAATGTACCAAATATCAATATCTTCAGTGCCTATCTTGCCTGTGACTAGAGAAGGTAGTAGACCTAATCGAAAAATTACTTTTAAACACGTGATATAACAAGTATAGAAGACACCATCGCACTTAGAAAGTATAGTTTGTTGAGACCATGGTTAGAACCAAAAGTAGATAAGTATATAAAGATTAACAGAGTTGGGTGAATTAGGACCTAATATTCATTTTCGAAAACTCTACTATCTTTAAAATATATTTAAATATCGATCTTTGGTTGGTTATCGCTCACTCGTTGATGGTGTTCAGAGCATACAGGGTTGGTTTAGTCGCTTTAATTAAAGTCCCCCACTGAAGATCAGTTTCGTTACTGAGTGGGTGGACCCTAAATGTAAATTTATTTATTTAGTTTTAAGATATAGGTGTTAAAAGTATCATTTATCGTTGCTAGCATATTTTACAGTTAAAGTATAAAAACACACATTTTAACTTAACCTTTGTGAAGTCATGAAAATACTCCCTACGAGCTCCAAAACAACTACTTTACTTCTGTTGTCGAACTCTAAGATAAGATATTTCAATTCCTCCGCACGCACGAACGCATCGACTCACAAGGAATGTCCAATCGCAACGATAACAATAATAACTACTTTGTAACAGTCGATCCTGCACATATTTTATTCCAACCTACCGAACTCGTAAAAAAAAAGTTTCCTCCCTCCTCCAATGATATCTCGGCCGGTTCTCTCTGACGTAGACATATCGAGAGACTAGGAGACGCGAAACAAAAGAACGACGCAGCGCGTTTTAACTTTGAGAAGTTTCAAACCGAGTTAAGGATTTGCATGGATGGGTTTCAGGCTGTTGGAGTATACGTGTACACTCCCAGGGGTAGTTCGTAAGATTATGGCGTGCCCCCCCCCCCCCCTCCCCCTCTCTGCCGTGACAACACGTAGGCGCACCCAACTGTACAGTCGTGCGGGACGTGAATGCAACATGGCTCAACAACCGAGTGAAGATTTATTGGTATTTTAAAAGACATGCACGTGAACACGGTGAAATAAAAGGAAAAAGTCGTGAATCATTATTCTTGTTATGCGTGCATCAATGTGAAACTGTTGTACATCATGAAAACAGTGACTTTAGAGCGCTCATAGCAACGGAACTCATCGTAGCTGGTATAAATGTACCCCCTTGAAAATCAGTAGTTGGAGCTAAGTGGGTCGATACAAATTTTATTTATTTATTTATTTACTCGTACGGAAACCACCATAACGATACGTTTGTCATGGACGAGTCACTCGTGACCAATGAGTGATCGATAGTAGAATCAATCGTCTATGACGAAAGTACCGGCAAGTTTGCTTCGTTATTTTTGTACAGATCGCTTAATTCGCGGCGTTCTAATGTTTATGCTAATCCCAGCTTCTGATTGGTTCAAAAACTATTCGCTCGCCTCATTCGTGTGCACGACAGCGATACCTAAGTCAGAAGTAATAAGAAAATAAATAATATAAAGAGAAGAATAGAATAAAGTGTAAAACAAGAAGAATTGTAACATTTGTTTTAGACCCGGCACCTCCACCAAAATCCACAGATTTACATTTGTTGTAGTTGTGACGTCATTTACGCATTGGGAAACGAGGAGAAGGTTCAATAACTCGAGATGTGGTGTTACCGGAGTATTTCAACGATCCCTTGGAAAGATAGAGCGACAAATTATTTAAAAAAAAAAAAAATTTGTAACACCAAAATGTGAAGACGAATTTAGAAATCAGAAAATAAGATAGTTTAGTTGGACGTATTTTGAGGACGCAAAACAAAGACACACTTCGAATACAGGCTTTACTGTAGAATTTACGATAGAAACATAATTTAATCTTTACTTTAAAAATGTGTTCAGTGCTCATACCCTTGATAAGAATTAAGACAGTATGACGGTTCATAGCCTATGCCACTCCAGTGATTAAAATGAGAATTTCTACAAAATCGGTCCAAAACACAACCTCTCACAATCGCATTACAACCCCATTACAAACCCTCTTACTCTCGGTGTCTATATAATGAGTAGGCCTACATAAGTATGAATATATACGTTACCTTGTTAACGCACGTTAAATCCTTTGAGCAGCTTATTACCGAACACTGTGCAAGCTGTTATCACGCACTCACCCCCCCCCCCCCCCCCGCAAGAAAAACAACAACAACAACAACATCACTCAGTAATCACCGCCTGTGCGATGTAACCATCATATCTCGCCGTCTGAACGTGGAATCCAGGCGGCAGTGAAACGAAACAACGCACGTAATGGAATTGCTTAAAACAGTACACGCGAATCTGTTAATTAGACTGTTGTAAGTAATCACTAATTGGTGCGTAAATGGAGTAAGACAATACTGTTATAACAAACATGCTATGAATAATCCTGCGACAAGACAAGACGTTATATCGTTTATTGCGAGAGAGTTCTCGTTGTAGTCGTTAAGTGAACAAGATGAACCCAAGTAGTTGGGTGAGGGGAGAGAGCTTCCTATTCTAGGAAAGCATCACACATTCATTCAATTTTGCGTAGGTTTGACTGAAATATCAATATATTGTACAAAATGTTTTTGTTTTTATAATATTGGTTGGGTATACAGTTAATTGTATTATTTTATGACCATATAACAATCAAATACTTTTCACAAGAAAGAAAATATAAATTAACATGTGAAATAATAAAATAAAGTTATTCAACAATTGAAATGATGATAAGTAATTTCGTGGCGAAATAACATGTGTAAATTGTTACTTATATTACTTATGGCGTTTTCTAATGGGCTGCACTCAGTACGGGCACTGGTGAGCCTATTGTATTGTTGTGCATTGTTGTTTTAATTGTTAAAGACGCACTCAGTGTAGTGGCATACATTTTTATCAAATGATTATTAATAATCAATATCAAATTTGAGAAATATCCTTTATTAGACATTTGAAAAACTAAGTCAAATGTTCAATAACTGCATTTAATAATATAAGCTAAAATAAGAGTTAATAATATGTCTTCCGTTGATTATAGTTAACAATTGTGCAAAAACAAACAATAACAAAAACAAACGAAAATATTTTACTCAGACATAAGACCACGAAACTCTCTAGAGTTGTTTTTACTATGGCCACAACCAATGGAAAGCATGGCTACCTTGTTACATTATTCAAGCATTATAAGGTTACATTCCTTTATTAAGAGCGAAGAATACCTCTACGTCAAAAACCGCAGAACATTTTCGATTTTGTGTTTCAATCTTGAGATATAATTTAAAAATGAAAATGTTCTGCGGTTTTTGACGTAGAGGTGTTCTTCGCTCTTAACTTTGCGATACAAATTTATATCACACACATGTAAAATTTTTCCTACCCCTAAGATTAATACAGTAGTTTAAAAACACGACACCCTCCCATAAGTATCACCGGTACACATCGTATGTATGCATATCAGCGCCGTTTGATAAATTACAAGCCCAATATCGGGCGTCGAGCGACCCGTTTCCACGAGGCTGCACATTCACCTAACAAATGAGGTCTTCGAACAAACTTGTTTAAGTCGTTGTGATTTAGTAACTTGACTATACACTCATCCATCCATCGCGCCGTGTTGAATAGGGTGAAAGAAAAAAATTGCGCGTTTTTCTCTACCTACCTACCTACCTACGTTGAATGCCCAAGAAATCACGGCTATAATGACGACAAAAACAAACTGTCTTGTAAAACGTATGCGTAAATCTGTTACCCCATCCCCCCCCCCCCCGTATAAATATAATTTCTTGCCCTCTTTTCTATTACACTCATCCATCCATCCATCCATCCATCCCGCCGTGTTGAATAGGGTGAAAGAAAAAATTGCTCTTTTGTCTACCTTGAATGCCCAAGAAATCACGGCTACCATGACGACAAAAACAAACTGTCTTGTAAAACGTAGGCGTAAATCTGTCCCCCCCCCCCCTTCACCCCCCTGTAAATATACTTTCTTGCCCTATTTTCTATTCAGCAGGGCACAGCTGCGAGAGTAATTGCTATTTTCTACTATCAAAAGGCGGAGCGGTGCGATGCTAAGGGATGACTTACATGGCAATCAGCATTCGTGTCA